>CM038673.1:813334434-813809489 GCA_021605145.1 Aegilops bicornis
AAACCGTATGCCCCAGCTCTATAGCCCACTTAGCAATCCGCCAGGCGATCGCCTCCGGTTACATGTATGATATCACCCAAGGGAGCTGAATCGACCACCGTGATGGGGTGCCCTCGGAAATATTGCTTCAGCTTCCGGCTTGCCATAAAAACTCCATATACCAGCTTACGCCAATGTGGATATCTCTGCTTAGACTCAATGAGGACCTCGCTGATGTAATAAACCGCCGTTGAACCGATATTCCTTCCCGCCTCCTTCTGCTTCCACCACGATGGCCACGCTTAATCGCCCGGCATTAGCAAGCAACATATAACAAAGCGGCTCTTTGTCAATGGGAGCGGCGAGAACCGGCGGGTTGGCTAACCGCCGCTTTAAATCCTCCAATGCTTCATCAGCGGTGAACTCCGCATAAACTGATCCGTCTTCTTCAAAGATTCTGGTACAAAGGAATGGCCTTCTCTCCTAGGCGGCCGATAAACCGCTTAGCGCAGCAATCCGCCTGCCAAACGCTGGACATCATTGATGCACTTTGGCTTAGCCAAGGAGGTGATAGCCGTAATTTTTTCCGGATTAGCTTCAATCCTCGTTGGACACGAAAGCCCAATAACTTGCTCGCCGGAACACCAAATACGCACTTGGCCGGGTTGAGCATCATCTTGTACACCCGCAAGTTGTCAAAAGTTTCCTTTAAATCCTCAATCAACGTTTCCTTCTGCCTTGACTTAACCACGATATCATCCACATAAGAGTGCACGTTACGGCCGATCTGTTCGTGCAAGAAATTCTGTACGCAACGCTGATAAGTTGCTTGGGCGCTCTTGAGCCCAAAAGGCATAGATACATAGCAGAAGGCCCCAAAAGGAGTGATGAACGCCGTCTTCTCCTGGTCCTTAACCGCCATCTTAATCTGGTGATAACTGGAATACGCATCCAAAAAGCTCAAACGCTCACAATCCGCCGTAGCATCAATAATCTGGTCAATGCGGGGGAGGGCGAAAGGATCTGCTGGACAAGCTTTGTTAAGATCTGTGTAATCCACACACATGCGCCAAGTGCGATTCTTCTTAAGGACCAACACCGGATTAGCAAGCCACTCTGGATGGAAAACTTCAACGATAAACCCTGCCGCTAAGAGCCTAGCAACTTCCTCTCCAATGGCCTTGCGCCTCTCCTCGTTAAACCGGCGAAGAAACTGCTTTACCGGTCTATACTTGGGGTCAGCATTAAGAGTGTGCTCAACAGTTCCTCGGTACACCCGGCATGTCAGAAGGCTTCCATGCAAAAATGTCCCGATTCTCACGGATGAACTCGATGAGCGCGCTTTCCTATTTAGGATCCAAGTTAGCACTGATGGTGAACTGCTTGGACGAATCGTCGGGCACAAAATCAACAACCTTCGTCTCAGCCGTCGATTTGAACTTCAAATCCATATCGTGCTCTGTAGTTGGCTTCTTCAAAGGGGTCATATCCGCCGGATCAACATTGTCATTATAATACTTTAGCTCTTCAGTGGCACAAACCGACTCTGCATAAGCCGCATCACCTTCCTCGCACTCCAAAGCGATCCGGCGGCTCCATGAACCGTTATCGTCCCTTTGTGACCCGGCATTTTCAGCTGCAAATAAACATAACAGGCCGTGCCATAAACTTAGCATAAGCCGCCGCCCAAAGAGGGCGTGGTAAGGGCTTTGAATTTTCACCACCTCAAACGTCAACGCTTCCGATCCGAGTCATGTTCATCCCCAAAGGCCACCTCCGAGCTATCTTACCGATCGGGTATGCCGACTTGCTGTGCACCACACCGTGAAACATCAGGCTGGACGGCCTAAGATGCCTATCCGTTAACCCCATACGCCGGAAGGTCTCAGAGTACGTGATGTTGATGCTGCTCCCTCCGTCCATAAGCACCTTGGTAAACTTGTATCCTCCTACCGAGGCGCCACCACCAGGGCTAGCTGACCCGGATTGTAAACCCGGGGAGGATGGTCTTCTCTGCTCCATACGATAGGCTGCTCTGACCAGCGCAGGTAATGCGGCGCAGCCGGTTCAACAACACTGACCGCCCGCTTCTGAAGTTTTCGGTCTCGTCTGTCCAAGCTGGTGGTAAAGACGTGGTACTGTCCACCGTTCAACTGCTTTGGATTACTTTGGTAACCCGACTGCTGCTGTTGTTGATTGTAACCCCCTTGGTTCTGATTGTTCTGATTGTTCTGATTACTCTGATTGCCTTGCCCGCCCGGATTACCACCGAACCCTGGGCCGGAATTTCCTCCACCGTAACCCGGGGCGGACCCTGAACCGCCGCCGGCCCTTGATCATACCGGAAAGCGTTAGAGTTTTTGAACTCCTGCATAATATAACAATCCTTCCAGAGGTGGTTCGCGGTGCCTCCTTCGTCCCATGCTTCGGACAAGGTTGATTCAATAGGTAATTCAGACGATCCGGATTGTGACCTTGCGCATCGCCCGGTTTGATTGCTTACCCTTGCGCCGCTGACCCTTGTCTTATGCTGCTGGTGTTGTCTACGAAGCCCATGTTACCGTTTGCTTTACGCTTGTTTCCCCCATTGCCTGCCGAATGATGCTGCTGGCCTTTGGAGTTGCTGTTCTGTTTTCCCTTCCCTACTTCGTCATCCTCAGACTCTGGATCCTTGGTACTATCAGAATCAGCATACTTTACCAAAACGCCCATTAGAGTGCCCATGTCATTGCAAAAACGCTTCATGCGACCCAGCTTCAACTTCAACGGTTCGAACCGCAATTGGCTTCCGAGGTTAAGATCGCGGAATCAGGGTTGATCCGGTCTGACGAATGTAAAACCTCCGAAACGCGGCGCACCCAATGGGTTGTGGATTCTCCCTCTGCCTGGACACAAGCCGCCAAATCCACCACAGACATGGGCTGCTTACAGGTGTCTTTGAAATTTTGAATGAACCGGGTCCGCAACTGGGTCCATGAACTGATCGAGTTACGGCAAGTTCTTCAACCAAGTCCGGCCGCTCCTTCCAACATCATAGTGAAATACTTCGCACACGCAGCTTCATCCACATCCAGCATCTCCATGGCCATCTCATAGCTTTCTATCCATGCTTCTGGAGCCAAATCGGCAGTATAATTGGGCACCTTGCGTGGCCCTTTGAAGTCCTTGGGCAAACGCACGTTGCGTAAAGCGGGGACGAGGCAAGGCACCCCCAAAGAGCCAGACGTGACCCCCGGTTCGAAGATGGTCGGACGAACCGGTGCGAGCTGATGATCCTCAGGTTGTGCTGCTAACTCGGCCTCCCTACGTGCCCTGGCCCGGTCCACTACCACTTGAGCGTCTTCGAAGCCACCCACCGGGTTGTTGCCGCGAGGCGGCCCGCGCTGCGCATTGCTTGACACGGCCGGTTCATCGGCGCGTCGGCTATAGCTCCGGCTTGGGCGGGGGGTGGAGTGGATCCGATCCCGACTGTATGAATACGCTTCTGTTGAGCCCGGGCCGCCCCGAGGAGCTCCTTAACCCGGCGTGTCTCTACCGCCGTGGTGAATCACCTTCAATTGAATCGCCTCCAACCGTGCCGCAGCCGCAACAAGATTATCCATCGGGTTGGAGTAGTGACCCGGAGGTGTCTGCACAACCTAGGGCGCGCCGGTATGATGGCGAGGCAGATCTATCACACGGGGCTGAATCGGCGCGCCCGTCCCGGGTGCTTCCGGCCGGTTCACCACCGGCGGCGGGTTACCGTCCCCGCCTGGGGTATTGAAAAGCTCTCTTCCTCGAAACCGAAGGTAAACGGATCTGTACTTCCTTTTCATGACTTCATGTGACGCGCTCGATCCAAAGATGAGCCTATAAGCTCGGTAGATCCAAAGCGGCCCGTTCCGCCGCCATCCTCACGTCCGCGGCTGCCAGGTCCGCTTTAGCTTTAGTGATCTGTTCCTTCACCTTTGCAATCTCCGCATTGTGCAGGTCCTGATCCGCCGGATTAGCCTCTGCCATGAGCACAACCAATGCGTCGAAAAGCTCTGATAAAACTTGAGCCGGCGGGCGCACAGGGCCTCCTTCCCCGGCTGCCATCACCGCTGTTGAACCGGCGACCATGGGCGCCGCGGTCGAAGAGTGAAGCGTCGCCAGTGTAATCGCCATGAAGATTCCAACCCGGTTGGGTAGATCAAAGGTCCGAATACTCTCACCATCGAAACAGCCCCGATCCGCCATCTTGCAGCTGGTACAAAGACTTCGATTTCTCCGTGGACGACTCGTCGCCCGAGTAGACAACGGTTTCGCCGCGGAATCTTTGATCCGCCCTCATAGTCTCCGTGGGACGACTCCCACGAAGCACGCCGACAGCCAGTTTAGCCAGGGCAGGACTCTTCTTCGCCCACGAGCCGTCTCGACGAGGTCGATGCAGATGTCCGCCCAGGCCCCGCTCGCCGATCTTGCCGATGAACACGTGTATGCCGCCAAAGGGGACCCGGTACCCGTACTCAATCGAGCCGGCCTCGGGGCCCCAGTCCGCATCGTCGATGTAGAGTTTGCCACGACGACTCTTAGTCATCCGGCCCACAGCATAGTCTTCGAGTCCTTCGAACTTGCCCTCTAAGATCATCAAACAATCGTGCGATAGCCCCACGGTGGGCGCCAACTGTCGTGGAATTGTCACGGCAGATGTCCTCGTGAAAGGACTTAGTCGCAGGGCCATCGTACGGGTTAACTTAGAGGGTTAAAGCGGACACAAAGACACGGGAGTTATACTAGTTCGGCCCCTTCGATGAAGGTAAAAGCCTACGTCTAGTTGTGATGGGATTGATGTGATTTCGGCGACTAGGGAGCAATAGCTTCGCCTCAGCCTCGAATTCTCTGTCCTCAACCCGCCGCCGGTTCGTCCCCTTATATACACGGGTTGACGCCCGGCCGGTCTACAGAGTCCCGATCCGGCTCATACAAGTGTCCGGCTCGGTCTCTTCTCTCTTATCTTACAGCTCAAGTTACAAGACTAAGGCGGTTTACATGAATGGACCCTAATCCGCCTCTGGGCTTTGGGCCTCCTCCGTGGGCCCTGATCATGGACGAGGGTAACCCGGCCCCTTCAGGGCGGTTTACACTCGGTAGTTATATCCCCAACACCAAGGATGCTCCATTTCAGTTGAACTGCACAAAAAATTTTGGGTGGTTCATTTTCTCAACCGCCTCCTTTCTCGTCTGCAATGTAGAATTTTGGCAAGATACAGGACCAAGATGAGCCAGTAAACTAGTTGGATGAAAGTAGTGGCCAAGTTGCTCAAACCTCCCTCGGCACGAGGCCACTATTTGAGGATAAACCTACAAGCAAAGTTCAGACTGTCTATGCTGCCTCTTATGTACTCGAAAGTTTACTCGTACAAGAACTAATTTTAGCAAGATGTACCTCCGATTGAACACCATTTACCAGTCTGTACCCTAGGTAATTAAAGTTCATCCATGGATCATATTGGCTGTGATCTCAATCATTTGGATGCATAAACATACTGAACATGTGTATATCTGAATCTTTTTGTGAATTATGTATGAATATTGTCGTGTGACCTATCAATCATTTGGATGCATAGATATGCTGAGCTTGTGTATATATGAATCTTTTGAGTTGTTGATAGTGAATGTTGGCTATGAATATGAATGTGTCCTATGAACCTGAGTTTGATATGAATGTTTACCTTTTCTGTTGTATTTGTGTGTGAACTTGTTAGTATGCCTACTGTCGGGTATAAAATGCAGGTCTCTTATAAAAGTAATGCTTTGTCCAATTTATGTTTTCCCTTCTAACCACGTTATATATTTATATTATTACTATTATCGTATATTTTATAGAGACTTATATATACATAATAAAAACATCCCACGTGTCATTAACTTATAAAAGTAAATGTTTAGCAGAAAATCTTGGTTGTTTTTGACTCACAGGCAAGGAAAATCCTGGTGATTGCGTACAAAAGCTTGCGAAGATTTTAAGGACCAATTTAATAATAATGCGCTCATTTTTATTTTGAGCAATAACTCGCTAATTTATTAATTATATATATATATATATGTATATATATATATATATATATATAATGTGCCTCTCCGTTTATTTTTGATATTAATTGCTCCTTCTAACATAACATTATATATATAACGAGCCCACCTAATACGTGTATTTCAAGGAAGTGCAAATGGGCTGGGATTTCTTAGAAAATATAAATGGGCCTGGTTGACGCGAAATTATTTGTTCACCCAGCCACTACAGGAATCAGCTACTTTGCCATCTGCCACAGTGGACGGCAAAGCCAGGGACGGCGGACGGCAAAGAGCTTTGCTGCCGGGCCGCGGACGGCAAACAAAGGATTTACAAAGACAGGGTCGGCAAACAGGCCCTTTGTCGTCTGCTTTTTATGGCGGACGGCAAAGAGTGCTTTTCCTACAGCGGCGGACAGCAAAGAGGAGTGACGGCAAAATACTGGACGACCGCCAGCATTAGTTCGTTAGGCGGCTAACGGCGGCCTTTGCCGTCAGCCAGCAGACGGCAAATTTGAGCGCCTCTTTGCCGTCCGCCAGTTGACGTCAGTATTGTGTCAGCGCCCGCTGTGTTTTGCCGTCAGCCACGGCGGACGGCAAAGGCAAAGTCTTTGCCATCAGCTTAACTTTGCCGTCCGCAACGGTAGGCAAATTTGCCAAATGGCTCATCTCTGAGGAAGCACAGGTAGGCAAATTTATGCGTCGGATCCGGAGCAAAGCATATGGGAAAACGAACCCAATCTACACATACTCGGGCTGTCCATGGATAGCGTTGGACAATTCAAAAGAATCAAGGTTATAAATATGCAAATGCATGCATATTTATAACTATGACGCTTTCGAACGGGAGACACATATTGGTTACGCATACTGATGATTCAGGACACATATACAGCTAGCTATCAAGTTTCATCCGAATAGATCAAATAATTAATGGGGGAGGAGGACATGTCATTTGTGCTCACCCACGAACGAAGGGGCAGAGCTCGATAAACGCACGGCGAGGTCGTCGAACACCAAACCTCGCAGCGATGAAACAACTGCACATTTAAAACTACCCGATCAACACAATTATATATGATGTTTTTGATAACAAAATCGAAAAATATATGACCTAACTAATAATTCACAAATATATGACCCCGTCGGCCTCGAAGGCCAAAGAACACCTTTTCGGAGGTGTCGGGGTCGGGTGTCGTGGTCGGTGTCGGGTGCCGTGTCGGGTCGGGTCGGGTCTCGGGTCGGTGTCGGGTCGGGTGCCGTGTCGGTGTCGTGGTCGGGGTGTCGGGTTAGGCTCGGGGTCGGGGTGTCAGTGTCGGGGTCGGGGTCGGGGTGTCGGGTCGGGTCGGGTCGGGTCTCGGGTCGGGTGTCGGGTCGGGTGCCGGGTCGGGTCGGGTGCCGTGCAGTGTCGGGTCGGGTGTCGGGTCAGGCTCGGGGTCGGGGTGTCGGTGTCGGGTCGGGTCGGGTCGGGTCGAGGTCTCGGGTCGGGTCTCGGGTCGGGTGTCGTGGTCGGGGTGCCGGGTCGGGGTCAGGTGCCGTGGTCGGGTCGGGGTTTTTTTCCTCTTTTTTCCATTTCTTCTTCTTCCTCTTCTTCCTTTTCTTCCTTTTCTTCCTTTTTTTCCTTCTTCTTCTTCTTCTTCTTCTTCTTCTTCTTCTTCTTCTTCTTCCTCCTTTCCTTTTTCCTCTTCTTCTTCTCCTCCTCTCCTCTTTTTTCTTCTTCTTCCTCTTCTTTTTTCTTCTCCTCCTCCTCTTCTTCTTCTTCCTTTCCTTTTCCTCTTCTTCTTCTCCTCCTCTCCTGTTTCTTCTTCTTCTTCTTTCCTAAAACTGAACTAAACCTAAAACTAAACCTAAAACTAAACCTAAAACTAAACCTAAATCTAAAACTAAAACTAAAACTAAATCTAAACTAAACATAAACCTAAAACTAAAAAAAAGAAAAAAAAGGAAAAAACTAAATCTAAACCTAAAACTACACTAAAACTAAACCTAAACCTAAAACTAAACCTAAAACTAAAACTAAAACTAAATCTAAACTAAACATAAACTTAAAACTAAAAAACAGAAGAAAAAAACAGAAAAAAAGAGGAGGTAGAGCTCACCTGGCAGTGGAGGAGGTGGCCATGGAGGAGGGGGGCGGGCGGCCTGGGTGGTGGCGCCGGACCCGGGCGATGGGGCACGGTGGTGGGCGCAAGGGGGTGGATGGCGCCGAGACGGCAGGCGGGCGACAAGGGCGGGGGGTCAGGGCGACGTCGCCGGCAGGGCGATGCAGGCGGGGGCAGTGGAGGAGGTGGGCGGGCTGGCGGCGACGCTGCCCGGGCGGTGGGCGGCGGGGCCGAGCTGGGGGGCAAGGCGCGCCGAGACGGTGGGCGGAGGGGCGACGGGGGGCCGGGCGACGGGCAGGGGTGGGCGGCGGGCGGTGGGGCCGGCGACGAGTGGTGGGCGGCGCCAGGTGGGAGCGAGAAACAGAGAGAGAGGGCGGGTGGCGCGCCGTTAGATATGTTCAATGTTTGCCGTCCACCATCTTTGTCGTCCGCTTTTTTGCTCTTTGCCGTCTGCTAGCAGACGGCAAAGAGTGGGGCCGTTAAGTATTTTAAGCAGCTCCTCGGTGGGGCCCCTCCTCTTTGCCGTCACTAGCCGACGGTAAAGAATCTTCTGTTGTCACTAGCCGACGGCAAAGAATCGGCTGATGGCAAAGACTTTCTTTGCCATCAGCCAGCTTCTTTGTCGTCTGCTTTTGGGTAACTTATGGCAAGAGCTTCTTTGCCGTCTGCTAGCAGACGGCAAAGAGCTTCTTTGCCGTCTGCTAGCAGACGGCAAAGAGCTCGCAGATGGCAAAGTAGCTAATTCCAGTAGTGAGCCCAGCAAATGGACTGTACATTCTAGAAAACATGGGTTAAATATATGCCACATTTTTGCAGGCTGGCATGTGGGCCAATAGGTCGAAGCCTACGCAGGGCGTTGTCAACTTGGTTAACAAATGATTGTGTCATCCACAGCCATTGGATTTATACCCAACGGCCGTCATGCACATTCAATCTCTTGTCTTCTTCCTCCAAAGATCGCTGGACCGCTGGTCCGGCCTCCCGTGACTTCTGGCTCTGCTTAGCACGCGCATCGCTAAGCGCTACCCCACCGCCTGCCAGATATCCCTCCACCCCTCGACACCTCCTGTTATTCTCCACGTATCACAGCCCCACGCCGCAATGTAACCAGTTATAACCCTTCTCCTCCACTCAATCATGACTCACTGATGCGCTTTTCCCATCTCTGAGTCGTTCCGTCTGGGCCTCACCGTCAGCCCAAATACCGCTGTGTTCGTACGGGCGTGGTCAACAAACGAGAGTCATCGGAAGAGGATCAGACGTGGAGAGCCTGACGGCTGGGACCCACGAGGTCCATGGTCGCACGCAAGGAAAGTTCCTCCTTATTAAGCTGAAAAAATGTTTCCTCCACCTGACAGCTAGGACCCACCGGCTGTATCTTTGCACGGAAGGAAGTGACTCCTTGTTTTGCGAAAAAATTAATCATCCCGTTGACAGCTGGGACCCGTCAGATTTGGTGACTGATTTGTGGGCCTGCTAGGCGGACGTGTACGCACGGCTTTGTCAACTTAATCAACAAATGATTCTAGCAGCTGGACCGTTGGATGTTAATCCAACAGCCATGCTCCTTCTTCAACCTCTGTTCTTGCTCCTGCCTCTCAGGCACCGCTGGCTGTGCTACCGCCAAGACCAACCAGTTGAAGTTTCCCTCCTCTCCATCTGCGACTCCATCGCCCGTCTTCCCCATCTCCGGTCGTTCCACTGCAGGTGCACTCGGCATGGTGTGGTCAACGTGGTCAACAACCGGGAGTCATCGGAAGATGACTGTACGTGAGAGGCTGATAGTGGGGACGCACCACGCCCATGGATGCATGCATGCAACGGAACGCGGCGAGGTCAACGTGGTCAAGGAACGACTTCAATCTGAAGTATACTGTACGTGGAGAGTCTCAACTGGGTCCACGGCTGCAACAAGTAAGTGCCTCCTTATTACGCGGAAAATAATGATTCCTTCAATCGACAAAGGGGACCCACCGGACGGGCCACCGTATTTTGTGAAAAATGTTTGCCCCGACCGCTGGGACCCACCGACGGGCCACCGTATTTCACTTAAAAACCTCCCATTGCTGTCACCGGACCCGCCAAGTGCCTCCTTATTACGGACAAAAAATGAATACTCCCTGCTAGCTGCGACCCACCTTGGTGGGAGGCTGACTTAGGGCCTACTAAGTTGACGGGGACGAAGGGCTTTGTCAACTTAGTCAATATGAACGATTCTAGCTCCAGTGACCGTACGATGTCCATCCAACGGTCGTAGTGCTTCTTCAACCTCTGGTCTTCTTGCTCCAGCCGCCCAAACCAGCGCCGGTCGTATCTCATGCTCCTGCCTCCCGTGGCCGGCTGTGCCGCCGTGGAGGCCTCACCGCCCCCTACAATTCCCACCGCTGGCCAGGCTCTGCGGCGACGGCAGCCTCACACCGCAGCCGAACCAGTGAACCCTCAGATTCTCCGCGCGGGCTTCCACTGCCGCGTCTTCCCCGGCTCCGTGTCGTCCCCTTCCTAGGCCTCGCCGTCGTCCACCGTCGTGGTGCTCTCCGCGTGGCGTGGTCAACGTGGTCAAGGAACGACTTCCATCGGAAGAGTACTGTACGTGGAGAGGCTGACAATGGGTCCACGCCACAGCCCAGTTTTTGTTATTTGCCAAGTAAGTCGCTTTGTCGTGCCCTGTTGGGCTGCAAATCTTTCAAGAAGATAAGAGCTTTCATTCGTCTGGCCGAGAAAATGGCCCATCAAGAATGAGAAATGGGTTGTACATTTTAAAACACATCAAACCGCAATTAGTTTCAAATATCTTTTTTTTATTTCGAGATTTTAAATTACATTAATTTTTATGCGTGGAGAATTTGTTGGATTTTATATTGATATACATTTATTTTTAAAATCAGTTTGAGTGTGAGTCGAAATTTCGGGATTAAAAATAGTTCGGTCCGCACCGAAATATGCAAAATTTCGTATAATGTTTTAACCGTGGCTACAGTATGGGTTGTAATGCTAACAAAAAGAATATGGCTCCAAAAAAAACCTTAAGAATTAGCAAATGGGCTGTAAATTACTAGAAATAATGGCAGATGGGCTATATGCTGTTTTCCATAGATTTGAGGCTTTCCTAAAAAAAGATTGACGCACCAGCAGTGACTGTTGGATGGCCATCCAACGGCCGTCGTGCTTCTTCAATCTCTGCTCTTCCTGCTCTAGCCGCTCAAACAACCGCCGGCGGGACTGCCTACTCCCTCCTCCTCATGTCGGGTCAGACGCTGCCAAGAGGCCTCACCGCCCCACCGTACTCCCATCGCTGGCCTAGCCATCCCTCTACTCACCCACACCTGCTGTTATTCTCCGGTGACGGCAGACGAACCAGTAAACCCTAGTTCAGTCGTTGTCGGTGTCAAAACCGGCGGATGGTAACAGGAGACAAGGGACACGATGTTTTACCCAGGTTCGGGCCCTCTTGATGGAGGTAAAACCCTACGTCCTGCTAGATTAATATCGATGATGTGTGTTACAAGAGTGGATCTACCACGAGATCAAAGAGGCTAAACCCTAGAAGCTAGCCTATGGTATGATTGTTGTTCGTCCTACGGACTAAAACCCTCCGGTTTATATAGGCACCAGATAGGGTTAGGGTTACACAGAGTCGGTTACAAAGGTAGGAGATTTACATATCCGTGTCGCCAAGCTTTCCTTCCACGCCAAGGAAAGTCCCATCCGAACACGGGACGAAGTCTTCAATCTTGTATCTTCATAGTCTTGGAGTCCGGCCAATGATGATAGTTCGGCTATCCGGACACCCCCTAGTCCGGAACTCCCTCGTGAGGGCCCTGAACCAGGCTTCAATGACGATGAGTCCGCGCCAGACATTGTCTTCGGCGTTGCAAGGCGGGTTCTCCTTCATTCTTCGTGTTCCCGTCGAATAGTGTCTGGCTTCTTTACGAATGTTGCGCTCCTTGGCTCCTACGCCCAATAATGGACTTCTTCAACGTGTCGTACGAATGCGAAGGGCTGGGATATTTTGACATTTTACCCCCTAGCCGCGCGAACGAGCCGCCTATAAGAGAGGCGAGGATCTAGATCCGGCTCACACCATCCTCCATCCGCAAGTTCTCATCGAAGCGCTTCTGACAGAAATCCATTCCATCATGGATAGCCGACGCGGCTCCTCCTCTCGCGCTCCCAGCTATAAGCCAGGAGATTGGGGGAGATGCTCAGTTCCACACAGCGAGCTAGTGGTACTCTGCATCGAGGATATCTCCCCAGCTTTCATTGTTCCGCACGAGCCGGACTAGCCACCTACAAGGGTGGAAAGCAAAGCGGAGGGCGCCCCCAACCCTTCCAAAGGGGAGCGGGTATGCTTTGTCCCCTATCTAATAAGGGACTCGGATTTCCCATACATCCGCTTTCTCCGGGGCTCCTAGAGTTCTACGGACTCCAACTTCACCACCTCACTCCCGCCTCCCTTTTGCACATCGCGGGCTTCAGAGCTTTTTATGAAGCTGTTCTTGGGCATCGAGCCCCATTTTGCCCTCGTGAAAGAGATTGTTTTGTCTCGCACTTCGCTCTCATGAGGGGTCGATATATCAAGTGGGCGGAGCCAAAATATGGCGCATCGCCGGGACCGGATATCTATCCGCACCCGAAGAAGGCGTCCAAGACTGGCCTTGAATGGTTCTACATGGAGGACGCCTCTGCGGATCCATTCCGGATCGGCCTCCGGAGTTCAACAATGCTCCCTTGAAGAAACGCCTGAGTTGGCGCCCATGAGCCCTCAACGGAAGATGATAGGAGCGCCCATTATCCGATGGGCCGGATTAGGTTATCGCACCACCGGATTGACCGTGATTGGAGTCATGGCCACGTGCATTATGCGAGGGGTGCAGCCACTCCAATATCGGGGCCACCCTATGTGGGATTTCAACGGGGAAGACGATGCCACCCGTCATGGCTGCAAAGGGCCAGGCTCGGCAGCCGATCTGGCAAAGATCCTGTCCGGCTTGTACAAGGGAGAGGAGGAGGACTTCCTCCGCAAGAATCCGTTGAATGGATTTTCTATGAATAACCCTCGGAGCTGGGTAAGCGGATGTTCATCTACTCGATCCATACTTTTTTAAAGTCAAGTATCTTACTCTGCGATTTCGACGCAGGAGCTTCGCCGGGACGTGGAGGGCATACGAAGCCTAACTCCACAGCCCGAGGATCCGGAACGATCCCTTGATCCGACCTCCAAAGAGGATCCGGACATAAAAGTGGAGCTGATTGACGGGGTGTTCCACCAACGTAGCATAGACAAAGCCCTAGTCGCCATTACGGCTGACTACCCCGGTTTGTTCCCGGCCTCCCTGTGATCGTGACCAAGGTCTTGACACCGCTATTTGATCCAAGGCCAATTCTGACCATCCCATACTGATGGTGCATCGCAGGAGGTGCCTTTAAGGTGGGAAGCCAAACCCGCGGCGGCCGGACCACAAGGGGCAGTCCGGCCCAGCAGGAGGAAGAGGAGCGCGACGCGAACCGAAACGTCACCGCAACGGTACGGAGCACCGCTATTTTTAAGGGAAGGATCCCTAGGAGGTATATTAATGCTCATAACCTTTCCAGAAAGAGCGCTCGCCGGACAGTGTCCGGAGAGGTTGCCAATCAAGCCTCCGCCGGCCATGCTCCAACGCATGGTCCGGGAGGGGAGGCGAATACAAGGCGTGAGCCGGACGCTCCTCCGACGGAGGATGCCGACAGGCTGTCCGCCACCCGGTCTGAGGTGGAGAGCGCCATGAATCACAGGCGTCTTCGGATAGTTCTTCGTGACGCGTGTTTCTCCCCGGAGGCGTTAAATGCCTTTAAAGCGGGAAACGCGCACCTCCGTGCCACTCAAGATGGGTTAACCAGAGCCACGGAGCAGTATGTGAAAGACATACGGGTAAGTAATTTTAATAGTTATATATGCCAGTAGCCCCCGAGACTTAAAATAGTTGAAATAACTGATTTAAGGATCAATTATCCTGCAGGGTCTTACGGAGAAGAATACCCATCTGTCCCAGGAGCTCCAAGGGTGCAAGGCCCAACTTGAGGCCGCACTGGCCGCCACAGGGGGAGCCACAGAGACCCCCGCTGGTAAGATGTACTTTGAAAAGATAATTATTTAGCAAAGTGTGGCATAAATCTGACAATAATATTACAGAGGTCGCCGGACTAGATCCGGACAGGCAACAGCTACTGCGTCAGCTAAAGGCCGGCGAGAGGGTGCTTATGAAGGTGCAGCAGGAGAGAAACAAGCTCCAAGATGCCCACACCCAGCAAGGAGAAGAGCTGAAAGGTGTTCGGGCCCAGCTGTCTTGCTCCGTGAAGGAGAATCAGCGGCTTCGTCGCGGCATTTATAGTAAGTGCTTGAACAAATTCCTTTGAAAAGAAGAATTCGGCAAGGAAGTCGATAGACAGAAATATGTCTGTAGGTGTGCTCACCTGTCGCCCTGCGGAGGACAAGCCAGAGTCAACGGTTGACCAACTTCCCGAGCTAGTGCAATTGCTCGAACGTGTTCGGCAGGCGATGAGTGGCGTCGTTCATGCTTTATGGCCATCCGTCTCCCTACCCGAGGGCCTTGGTGGGCTCCTTGAGAAGCTTCAGGGAGCACGGCGACGCCTCCGTTTGTGGAAGATATGGGCCTGCCGTCGAGCGCCCGAGGAGGCTGGGCCATGGTGAAGACATCGCCATTCAAGTCCCACCCAAACCACATGGCCGAGGTTGGACCTGCGGGGCCTGATGGGAAGGAGATCCCTGTGAGCTTGATGTACGGCCAAGTAGAACTGGCCGCGAAATATTCCCAATAGGACTGTAAATTAGACAGTCTTTTAGATGGGATTGAGGAGGAGTACAATCAGTCGGTTTGACGATGTACTATGAAATGACATGTAAAATGCCTTCTAGCCGGATTGTAGATCGTTTGTCTTTGCGGACCTTTTCGCTTCGACCTCGGGACCCAACAGTCCGGAGTGTGTCCGAATACCCTTACGGTTATAAAAGAACCGGGGCATGCATGGAGACAAGGCGTCGGGGTCATAATTGCTTTATCAGACAAGTGCCCAACTAGTTATGTTATATTACATGGTTAGTAGGAAACATCTTCCAGGGAGAATAGTTCCGTTAAGGGTTCCTTTCCCTGGGAGGCATGCCCTAAAGTGCAATGCCGGACTATGAAAATAGCAGAAAAAAGCATATGGGGCAGATAAATAAGTAAGTAATAAATCCTCTTTCAAGTCACCGACCGAATATTCTCTTAAGAACGCTAGCTTTCGGCTTCACCCAGTCTGAGGTACACATCCGGCTGACCCGGCAAGAATAATCGCAGAGGTGCTCCCTTTACCTCCTAGCCGAACAATCGGAACGTAGGGGTAAGCACAGGAGCCAGGCAACCCATCTTGGCCAAAACTTAAGTCATATCGATGCATATAATGGTGAATAAAAGGTACATGCGGAAGTATGACACATGTATTGGGCATGAAGCCCGTATGAATAAGCTTCTGTTAAAGAAGCCCCCAGGTATAATGAGTGCCAGGAGCACATCAAGTGTGTGCGGACAAAGCGCAAATCGGCCCATAAAAGGTATTGAGAAAAAAAGTGGGAAGAAGGAGGAGGACGAGAGACAGTAAAAAAGGGGTGGACGGGGGAGTGAGACGAACCTGGAGTCTGGCATTAGGCATAGAATCTTCGGAGACGGGCTGCGTTCCATGGGTTCGGCTCGAGTCGGTTGTCAGATGCGTTACGTAGACGGTATGCTCCGCAGGTCAGGACTTGGTCGATGATGAAGGGACCTTCCCACTTGGGCTTAAGTTTGTCCTTTTTCTTGTCCGACAGGCGTAGAACAACACTAGTGCAGAACCGGGCAATAGCACCGTTCAGAGGTTCTTTAGTGCCGGGTTCCACAACCGCACTAAAGTGGTCACTAAAGGCCCCCTTTAGTACCGGTTCAGCACGAACCGGTGCTAAAGGCAAACCACGTGGCACGAGGCAGCCCGGGGCGGGAGTTTTAGTACCGTTGGTAACACCAACCGGTACTAAATGTTTGTGGGTTTTTGTTTTATTTTTATTTTCAATTAAATTTGTGTTATCAATTTAATTTAGGATTGTTTTACGTTATAGTGAGTTGTAGTGGTCATCATCATCATCATCATCGCATATTAATAAATAAATAAACTTTAGCTAGCTAAAAATCATCATATAGTCGTCATTATAGTTACCACTACTATTTAATCATCATAGTCATTACCGCTAGCTATCTAATCACCAACATAATCATCGAGTTCACTTTGTAACAGAAGCGAAGATATCAAAGAGTTCAACATAATCATCACCAACATCGAAGTTCAGGACAATACGGACATGCATGAGAGAGGACAAGTACTAATTAATTAAGAGCATGAACTAGCTACTCTTGTTGCTCCCCCTCAGGTAGAATAGCATAGAACATGTATAGCTCTCCATCTTCATCATACTGGAGCATGCAGATGAATCTGTCTCCTAATCTTGGGTTGCGCTTCTCCTTGCTGCCCCCTAGTACTTCTCCGCGATCGTTTACAATTTTGCTCCAATCTTTCACTATTAAGAATTCTTCGCTTTCAGAAATCCTGAATGCACTCATGTGTAATGTAGGAAATCTTGGTCGTAAGCTAACAATTTACATGATAACTTTTGTCTCGATCCACAGATGCACAACTGTCAACGGAAGTCCCTGTTGATGAAAGAACATCGTATAGTAATTAATATACTAAGCAATGAAAGTTTAGCTTCAAAAATAATGTATGCAAAGATGCACTAATTAAGGACAAATAGTTAAAATCTTACCATCTTTCGATTATAGATGTGACCGTAGTTCAATACGATCACCATTGGTCGCACGTTTTGAGTACTAACATTTCTAAGTTCAGGAAAATTTTTTGTCTTGACAGTATTAAGATCCTCAAGCCATGAAACATAATGACTTATCTCCTCGCAGTTTAGTTGAGCCCCAGGGCAGTAGTAGGTCCTGTCTACCAAGCGCTGGACATGTTTGCTTGAACCGAAATAAGCTGACAATACAAATTAGTTGTCAACTATTTTTGAGTAAACTGTATCAAAGACATAAACATATGCATGCATGGTTGAGAAAAACACACATAATGGTAGAACTAGAGGCGTTTGCACATCAACCCAGATGTCTATATTACCTTCAATATCATCTTCCGGACGAATATCAAAGGTGATAACCTTATCAGGCTCAAATGCATAAGCCTTGCATAGTGCCTGCCAAGTTTTGCATTCAAAATGGGTGTATGTGTCTCCATTATATAATTTGACGTTGAAAGTATACCCATGCTCCGTCTTCAAGTAAACTCTCTTTACCTCCATATCATCTATAGCACTAAAACCTATCTTATCCAAGACAAAAATTCTTGCATGGCAGGGGATGCGCTAGTAGAATAGTGAAAATTTAAAATTATAAGTTGAAGCAAATGAAGCATAAGTCATGCTTTAAAATTATAAGTTGAAGCAAATGAAGCGTATGTTTTGCATTCAAATAATAATTGCCGTTGTGACTTAATGTATCCACTTCGAATGTCTCATTCAGCTTGATGCTGAAGCGCCTACCATCAACAAGGAAATTTCTGTCGCACAGGCCGCGCTGGTCTTCATAGTGTTCGCACATAATGAAATCTTTTTCGTCATCAGATGACATTTCCTATATGTTCATATAGGTGAAACATTAAACACTTATTACTATCTAACATTAATTAATATCTAGCCAATTCAAATATATATCTAACTATATTCATCTCTAACAATTGACATTACTATTAATTATTCAACTAGTTCAAATCTCAAATACCTAAATAAACTAGTTCGACAATTTTCTTACTAAAGAAAACGAGTTCTATTAATTATTCAACTAGTTCAAATCTCATATACCTAAATAAACTAGTTCGACAATTTTCTTACTAAAAATAAACTAGTTATATTAATTATTCAACTAGTTCAAATCTCAAATACCTAAATAAACTAGTTCAAAAATTTTCTTACTAAAAATAAACTAGTTATATTAATTATTCAACTAGTTCAAATCTCATATATATACCTAAATAAACTAGTTCGACAATTTTCTTACTAAAATAAACTAGTTATATTAATTATTCAACTAGTTCAAATCTCACATACCTAGCTAATTAATATCTAATTAAATTTTCTAAAAAACAGAAAACAGAAAACAGAAAATAAGTAAAAAAATATGTGTGTGTGTATGTGTGTAGTGTGTGTATGTGTGTATATATATGTGTGTATATGTGTACGTGTGTATACAGACGCCCGCTGCCCCATCTGTCTGGACGAAAGCGCCAAGACTTGAAGCGGCGTCTGGCGAAGCGCCAAGACGGGCATGGGCGCGAGACGACTGGGACAGCAGGGACGATGGATGGGCGGCGTCGTTAAAGTGGCGACACGAGACGACGCATTTACGACGGGCGGCGGCGGGGACAGCGACGACGACGGACGACGGCGACGGGCGGCAACGACGGGATCGGCAGCGCGGCGATGTCGCGAGAGGTTGGAGACGAAGAGGGGAGATGTAACTGAAAATTTCGTAAGTGCTATATATATAGGATGGGCCTTTAGTACCGTTTGGAGCCACCAACCGGTACTAAAGGCAGGCCTTTAGTACCGGTTGGTGGCTCCAACCGGTACTAAAGGGTGATCTTTAGTACCGGTTGGAGCCACCAACCGGTACTAAAGGCCTCGCGCTGCCACCCCAAATTTTAGTCCCACCTCGCCGGGCGAAGAGCAGCCGCACTGGTTTATAAACCCAGCCGCGGCTACCTCTTTGAACTCCTCTATATAGCAGGCTTGTGGGCCTGTAATTGCACGCCCGTGGACTAGCAGGCCCACAGGGCAGCGCCCCAATTTTTTTTATAGTTTTTTTTTCTGCTTTATTTTCTTCTATTTATTTCTGCATAGTTTTTTTGTATAGTTTTTTCTTTTCTGTTATATTTATTTTCTTCTATTTATTTGTGAGTAGTTTTTCATCTAGTTTGCCAAAATTCAACATTTTGTAGTGATTTTCAATTTCACGGTCATTTTATATAGTTTTTTTCTTTTCAGCTATAGTTTTTTTCTGCTATTTTTTCTTTTCTGCTATTTTTTCTTTTCTGCAAAACTTGATGGTCAAAGTCTGGAGTTATAACCAAAGTTTAAAAAAATGCTGACGTGCAATTTGTTTTTGCCATAACAGAAGAAGTCCGGAGTTGTAATAAGTTATGAAAAATAAAAAAGAGTTGAAATGCTCGTTAATTTGCCTCAAGCCTTCGAATAGTAAACTGCACTGCGCATAGCTCCGTGCAGTCTACCATATTCCTGAAGGCTTGAAGCTAAGCTAACGTGAGCATTGAGCCTCTTCTTCATCGCCTCTGCACTCAGGCTTATAAACCGCTCCTAGTCCCTCTCTCTTCGCGAGGTGGGACTAAAAATAGCTTACTAAGAAATCTGTAGTACTGGTTCATCCATGAACCGGTACTAAAGGTGCTCGTGGGGCCCCAGCCTTACCGACACAACCTCATTAGTACCAGTTCATGGCACGAACCGGTGCTAAAGGTTCGCCATTTAACCGGTACTAAACAGCTCCTCCCGCCTAGCAGTTGGAACCGGTACTTAAGAGCTCCTCCCGCCTAGCAGTTGAATGGTGCATACTGAATGCACAAAAAGTCTGAGTTGTAATAAGTTAAAAAATGAAATGCTTTTTGTAACAGATGAGTTTAATTTCATCATAAACCCGAATACTTCGAAAGAGATTGTCCAGTTTGTAAACGAAGTGCATCCAGTTTTTGCCGTAACCCTCTCTACTTTTTTGAACATGATATGTGGGTGAAATGATGATACCATGCCAAGTTTCAAATTTTTCAGAGTTCACTTGTAGTGCTTTTCAATTTCCAGGTCATTTAGTTCTCAAAACAAATCATTAAATGCATGAAAAATAGCAAATGAAGGCATAAACGGTTGAAAGTTGATGGCGCCGCTTTGAATGGTGCATATCGAGCATAAAAAAATATAAGAGCATTTAGATCATGATCTTATATTTCTTTACAATCTAAATTGTCAATATGATCTTATAACATCAAAATACTTTGATCATCAATGATCTTTTGTGTGTACAATCTGAATTGTCAATATGAGTCATCAACGATTTATAAACCGATGAAGACTCATATTATGCGCCACAAATTCTACACATAGAGTTCAATGAAGACCAAGTGCTTGTGATAGTTTGAGTAATAACATATTTAAGGTGGTAAAAGGCTTGTTAGGGGAGCGAGGTGGGACTAAAACAGCTTGCCATAACCTCATTAGTACCGGTTCGTGGGTACGAACCGCACTAAATGGTGATGGTGGGGCCACACAGCCGACCGCAGTGACACAGCCTCTTTAGTACCGGTTCGTGGCATGAACCGGTACTAAAGGTTCGCCATTTAACCGGTGCTATTGATCGCCGCCACGAACCGGCACTAGTGTACACATTAGTGCCGGCTGAAATTCAAACCGGCACTATTGTGCTTCACATTTGACCCTTTTTCTACTAGTGCAAGTTCGCCAACATTGTAAGTTTTTGCCCGTACTTCTCTTCTTTGGCATCTTCGAGCCTGCTGCTGATAAAATGCGGAACGAGCCTTTGCCACGTCCCGCTCCTCCTGTAAGGCGTCCAAACTGTCCTGCCGATCTAAATCGGCTTCTCTTTCTTCGTACATGCGCACGCGAGGTGACTGATGAATTATATCGCAGGCGTAACTGCTCTGCGCCAGATACCATGAAAAATGGTGTGAATCCAGTAGTTCGGTTTGGCGTGGTCCGCAGCCCCTGTGAGTACGGAGTCGAAGCTCCTCTACCCAAAGGTCGTGTTAGATTCCTTGAGGGACCGCACTAGTCCGGGTTTGATGCCGCTCATTATTAGACCATTTGCTCGCCGACTTGACCGTTAGTTTGGGGGTGATAGACTGAAGCGTAATCGAGCTTAATGCCCATATTTTTGCACCAGAGTTTAACCTCGTCGGCCGTGAAGTTCGTGGCCGTTATCGGTGATGATGCTGTGGGGACGCCAAAGTGGTGTACTACCCGGATATGAAGTCTATCACGGTCCGGATTCTGCCGCTTTTAACCGGCTTGGCCTCAATCCATTTGGTGAATTTGTCCACCATGACCAATAAGTATTTGTGCTTGTGGGTTCCCCTTTAAGGGGTCCAACCATGTCAAGCCCCTGCATCATGAACGGCCAGGTAATGGGTATAGTTTTGAGGGCGGTGGGTGGCATGTGGCTCTGATTAGCAAAGAGCTGGCAACCGACGCATCGTTGGACTAAGTCCTGAGCATCTGCCCGGGCTGTCGGCCAATAAAATCCTGTACGGAAGGCCTTGTCTACAAGGGCCCGGGCTGCAGCGTGGTGCCCGCCGAGTCCGACGTGAGTTTCAGCCAGGAGATTTCGCCCTTCCTCTTCGGAGATACACCTTTGAAGGACTCCGGTTGTGCTTTTCTTATAAAGTTCTCCCTCATGGACCTTGTAGGCTTTAGATCGCCGAACTATGCAGCGGGCCTCATTTTGTTCTTCGGGAAGTTCCTGCCGCATTAAGTAGGCGAGGAATGGTTCTGTCCACGGGGCAATTACTGCCATTATTTCGTAAGCTGAAGGTGTTATTTCGCTATTGAGCCGCCGATTGTGTCGAGAATGGTCTGAGTTAGGTGATGCAAATGGCTCGGATTGTTATTTCCGGACTCCTCTTCCCATAATACGGATGGCTTGAGGAGCCGTTCCAGAAGATGTTTGGAGGACGACGTCTCGTTTCAGCGCCGATGCGTGCTAACACGTCTTCATCGCTTGGTTATTATCCCGGCTACATGGTGGAATTCTAGTCCTTGAACCGAGCTGACATTTTTAGGACGGTGTTGCGGTAAGCTGCCATTTTGGATCTTTGGCGCCAAAGTCTCCATTTACTTGGGATATAGCGAGGTTTGAATCCTCACGCACCTCTAGGCGTTGAATGCCCATGGAGATTGCCATCCGGAGGCCATGTAGAAGGGCCTCAAATTCGGCTGCGTTGTTGGAGTCCATGTACATTATTTGAAGTACGTATTGGATTGTGTCTCCAGTTGGGGACGTCAGGACGACGCCAGCCCCCAAGCCAGCCAACATTTTGGATCCGTCGAAATGCATGATCCAGTTGGAGTACGCGCCGTACTCTTTAGGGAGTTCGGCTTCGGTCCATTC
This sequence comes from Aegilops bicornis, assembly GCA_021605145.1. Classification (NCBI taxonomy): domain Eukaryota; kingdom Viridiplantae; phylum Streptophyta; class Magnoliopsida; order Poales; family Poaceae; genus Aegilops; species Aegilops bicornis. The sequence goes on from CM038673.1 coordinate 813,356,807, forward strand.
GGCGACGAAGTCAGCCAGAACCTGCGACTTAATAGCTCGCCGTGGTTTGTAGGTTATGTCAAATGGTAAGAGCTCGATAGCCCATTTTGCAATCCTACCTGTTGCGTCGCGATTGTTTATAATATCGTTGAGAGGTACTTCGGAGGCCAACGTTATTGAACACTCTTGAAAGTAGTGTCGCAGCTTCCGGGATGCCATGAACACCGCATACGCTATATTTTGATAATGTGGGTACCGGGATTTGCATGGAGTTAGAAAAGTGGATACGTAGTACACTGGTTTTTGAAGAGGTAATTTGTGCCCTTCGCTTTCTCGTTCAACGACGAGGACCGCAATGACAACTTGATGTGTTGCTGCGATATATAATAACATAGGTTCGCCCAGGTTGGGCGCGCCGTAACCGGATTTGTTGCCGTGATGGCCTTTATTTCTTCGAAGTCCGGTTACGGCAGCATCCGCCCATTCAAAATGTTCGGCACGGAGGAGGCGGTAGAGGGGCAGAGCCTTTTCTCCCAAACGGGAAATGAAGCGACTTAAGGCTGCTACGCATCTGGTTAGTTTTTGTATCTGCTTGAGGTCTTTTGGAATATCCAATTGTGACAGAGCTCGGATTTTAGCCGGGTTTGCTTCAATTCCTCTACCGGATACGATGAAGCCCAAGAGCTTTCCGGCTGGTACGCCGAAGACGCATTTTTCCGTATTGAGCTTAATGTCATATGCTCGGAGGTTGTCGAATGTCACCCTCAAGTCCTCTACTAGAGTTCCGACGTGTTTGGTCTTGACGACCACATCGTCTACGTGTGCCTCTACTGTTTTGCCTATCTGGGTAGCCAGACATGTTTGAATCATGCGCTGATATGTTGCGCCGGCGTTTTTGAGTCCGAAGGGCATTGTGTTGAAGCAGAATGGCCCATATGGAGTAATGAATGCCGTTGCGGCCTGGTCTTTCTCCGCCATCTTGATTTGATGGTATCCGGAGTATGCGTCGAGGAAGCACAATGAATCGTGTTCGCGGTAGCATCGATGATTTGGTCGATGCGACGGAGGGGGAAAGAGTCCTTTGGACAGGCCTTGTTAAGGTCTTTAAAATCGGCGAGGCGCCAGGATTTGTCCTTTTTTGGTACCATTACTAGATTGGCTAGCCAGTCCAGGTGCTTTATATCTCTGATGAATCCGGCTTCTAAGAGTTTGGCTAGCTCTTCTCCCATTGCCTGTCTTTTGGGCTCGGAAAATCGCCAAAGAGCTTGTTTGACTGGCTTGAATCCTTTTAGGATATTTAGGTTGTGCTCTGCCAGCCTGCGTGGGATTCCTGGCATGTCTGAAGGGTGCGCAAAATGTCCCAATTTTCCCGAAGGAATTCTCGCCAGCGGCTTCGACATCAGGACTTAATTGTGCCCCAATTGAGGCCGTCTTTGTGGGGTCCGTTGGATGGTCCTGAAATTTGACTATCTCGTCTGCTGGTTTAAAAGAGGTGGATTTGGACCTCTTATCGAGTATCACATCGTCCCTATCCACCGTGGAGCGCAGCGTAGCTAGTTCCTATGCCGCTAGGGCTTCGGATAATGCCTCTAGGGCGGTCATGGCTGTCTTATTTTCAGCGCCGGAGTGCCGCTTTCTCGGATCATCACGAGAGTGATTATCCCGTTGGGTCCGGGCATTTTGAGCTTCATGTACCCGTAGTGGGGTATAGCTTGGAAGATTGTGAATGCCTCTCGCCCTAACAAAGCGTGATATCCGCTGCCAAATGGGGCCACTTGAAACGTGACCTCCTCGGACCTGTAATTGTCCGGTGAGCCAACACTACATCTAGTGTGATTTTTACTGTTCAGCGTACTTATCGACTAGGGATTATCCCTCTGAAGGTTGTGCAGCTTCGCTCAATGCGGCTCCAGTCAATTTCCATTTTTTGAAGGGTTTCCTCATAGATGAGGTTTAATCAGCTGCCGCCGTCCATGAGTAACTTAGTAAGACGAAAACCGTCCACTATCGGACTGAGGACCAATGCGGCTGGTGCTCTAGCTGTTCGGAATTTAGGTTCGTCGCTGGCGTTGAAGGTGATAGCCGTGTCGCTCCATGGATTTGTTGTTGCTACTTGGTAGACTTCGCGAGGCTGCGGATTGTTCGCTTCAGTATGTTATTTGATGCGAAAGTCTCAAGGCTAATACCGTCTTTGGTCTTCTTTGGGTTGGTTGCCGGGGCTAAAAAGCCTACGCCACTTTTGGCCACCTGCCGTAGTATCCAACACGCTTTCGAAGGCTGTGTGTTGGAGTGGCGCCCTCCGTCTGTGGATTTTGCAGGTCCGTTGAGCCAACCCTCCAAGACGGTTCCGCACTTTAGGGGGTTTTGGTTTGTTGGTATTCAACCCGGGTGCTTGATAATGATGCACCCTTTTGTTTCGGACTAGGGATGTATTCGGGGCCGGATTATCCCAAAATCGGTTTTCAAGTCGCTCTCCATCGCACAGTACTTTTGTACTATGGTCGCCAAGTCAGCAAAGCGTGTAATTTCGCGACGACTTATGGCGTTTAGGATTCCCTTGTCCGTGCAATTATTGCAGAAAATTGGGATTGCGTCCTCCTCTCGGCAGTCCTTTATCCTGTTCTTAACCAAGAGGAATCTGGCCCAGTAATGATGTACTGTTTCAGCGGGCTCTTGCCGCATTCGAGAGAGATCGCTAACTTTTGGGTGGGCGGGTGGAACTAGATCCGGAACCCTGTCCAATTCAGGACTCAAGGGCCGAGAAGTTTCGGAACTTGGAAGTTTGGATTTTTGAGTGTTATCCAATGAGTCCAACCCGCACCGACTTTAAGTTCAGGGCTTGGTCGATGTCCGCCCCTCTGCGGAATCCGCCCGAGGGATCGGGAATCCGGACACAACTAGTCTTTAAGATACAAGAAGAATCGCCGCATTGCTGCTCTATCACGGCAACATGATGGGTAGCCTGGGGAGAATTGATCTCTCTCAGATCGGTTTTAGGCCCGATCCGGTCGTAGTCTGTGGCGACTCCCAGGGCAGCGAGGCGATCCAAGAGCTCGTTTATGGAGGAGAGCTCGATCGGATCTAACTGTTCGGCAAGTTCCGAACTAACCTGGAGATTGGTTTCGATGACTCGAGAGGTCATCGTTGGCGCGGTGGCGGATGGCGGTCATAAGAAAACCACCTAGTCAAGAGTTCGCCAGCGGCCAAGGCTCCTTTGGCGATAGTATCGCCTTTAAAGACGAGATGAGGCATCCTACCGACGGCGACGCATACGGAGGAACTCTCAATGAAAGCACCAATGTCGGTGTCAAACCGGCGGATCTCGGGTAGGGGTCCCGAATCGTGCGTCTAGGCGGATGGTAATAGGAGACAAGGGACACGATGTTTTACCTGTGTTCGGGCCCTCTTGATGGAGGTAAAACCCTACGTCCTGCTAGATTAATATTGATGATGTGTGTTACAAGAGTGGATCTACCACGAGATCAAAGAGGCTAAACCCTAGAAGCTAGCCTATGGTATGATTGTTGTTCGTCCCCACGGACTAAAGCCCTCCGGTTTATATAGACACCGGATAGGGTTAGGGTTACACAGAGTCGGTTACAAAGATAGGAGATCTACATATCCGTATCGCCAAGCTTGCCTTCCACGCCAAGGAAAGTCCCATCCGGACACGGGACGAAGTCTTCAATATTGTATCTTCATAGTCTTGGAGTCCGGCCGATGATGATAGTTCGGCTATCCGGACACCCCCTAGTCCGGAACTCCCTCAGTCGTACTCCCATCCGCGTGGGAAACAACTGCTGAGTCTTCCCTGCCTCCGTGTCGTTCCCTTCCTAGGCCTCGCCATCGTCCACCGCCCTGGTGCTCTCGGCGCGGCCTGGTCAACGTGGTCAACGACCAACATGCATCTGAAGTGGACTGTACATGGAGAGGTCGACAGCTGGGTCCACGGCCGCACGCAAGGAAATGCCTCCTTATTATGCGCAAAATAATGATTCCTCCACCTGACATCAGGGACACACCGAAAGGGCCTCTGTATTTCGCGAAAAAAATGTTACCGTCGCTGACAGCTCGGACCCACCTGCTATATCTTCGCATGCAAGGAAGTGCCTCCTTATTACGCACAAAAAAATGAATACTCCGCTAAGCGGGGACCCAAAGATAGTGGCAGGCTGACTTGTGGGCCTACTAAGTTGACGGGGACGGAGGGCTTTTTCAACTTAGTCAATATGCACGATTCTAGCTCCAGTGATCGTACGATGTCCATCCAACGGCCGTAGTGCTTCTTCAACCTCTGGTCTGCTTGCTCTAGCCGCCGAAACCAGCACCGGTCGTGCCTCGTGCTCCTGCCTCCCGTGGCCGGCTGCGATGCGCGAAGGCCTCAGCGCCCCTACTACTCCCACCGCTGGCCAGGGCATCCCTCTACTCACCCACACCCCCTGTTATTCTGCGGCGACGGCAGCCTCACACCGCAGCCGAACTGGTGAACCCTCATACTCCTCTCCGCGCGGGCTTACACTATCGCGTCTTCCCCGGCTCCGCGTCGTCCCCTTCCTAGGCCTCGCCGTCGTCCACCGCCGTGGTGCTCTCGGCGCGGCGTGGTCAATGTGGTCAACGACCGACTTCCATCGGAAGAGTACTGTACGTGGAGAGGCTGACAGCTGGGTCCATGGCACCCGCAAGGAAGTGCCTCCTTATTACATGGAAAATAATTATTCCTCCACCTAACAGCTGGGACCCACTGGACGGGCCACCAGTATTTCACGAAAAAAACGTTTCCCCGATCACTGGGACCCACAGGTTGGGCCACCGTATTCACGAAAAAATGCCCCATTGCCGTCACCGACCCATCGGAAGTGCCTCCTTATTACGCACAAAAAATGAATACCCCCTGCTAGCTGGGACCAACCTTGGTGGGAGGCTGACTTGTGGGCCTACTAAGTTGACTGGGACGGAGACCTTTGTTAACTTTAGTCAATATATGAATGATTCTAGCTCCAGTGACCGTACGATGTCCATCCAACGGCCGCGGTGCTTCTTCAACCTCTGGTCTTCTTGCTCCAGCCGCCCAAAGCAGCGCCGGTCGTGCCGCATGCTCCTGACTCCCGTGGCCGGATGTGCTGCCGCGGAGGCCTCACCGCCCCCTATTATTCCCACCGCTGGCCAGGCCCTGCGGCGACGGCAGCCTCACACCGCAGCCGAACCGGTGAACCCTCGTACTCCTCTCGGCGCGGGCTTCCACTTCCGCGTCTTCCCCGGCTCCCCGTTGTCCCCTTCCTAGGCCTCACCGTCGTCCACCGCCCTCGCGCTCTCGGTGCTGCGTGGTCAACGTGGTCAAGGAACGACTTCCATCGGACGCGGACTGTATGTGGAGAGGCTGACAGCTGGGTCCACGGCCGCAGCAAGGAAGTGCCTCCTTATTACGCGGAAAATAATTATTCCTCCACCTCACAGCGGGGACCCACCGGACGGGCCACCGTATTTTGCGAAAAAATGTTTCCCCCTGACTGCTGGGACCCACCAGCTACACCTTCGCACGCAAGGAAGTGCGTCCGGGCAAAAAAATGATTCGCCCCCTGACTGCTGGGACCCACCAGCTACATCTTCGCACACAAGGAAGTGCGTCCGGGCAAAAAGAAAACAAAACGATTCGCCTCGACCATCGACCCACCAGCTACATCTTCGCAGGCAAGGAAGTGCCTGACAGTCGGGACCGACCTGGTCGAAGCGTACATAGCGTTGTCATTCTGGTCGTGAACGTGTATGTATATATATACTGGTGGATGTAGAGACGCGCACGTGTTGTAGTAGAGGCGCGCACGTAGAATGTACACGTACGTACAGCGGCGAGGGTGCAAGAAAGAAAATACGGCCACATACATACATACGGACAGGGTCTCGAACGCCTACTGGCGCATACTTACATGGCTGGGTCGGAACGGAGAAATAGCATCGTCGTCGTGTTCATGGGGAGGCAACGGAATGGGTCGTGTTCATGGGGAGGCAACGGAATGCTTCGTGTTTATCGGGAGGCAACGGAACGCGTGGGAGCCAACCGGCTGGGTCGGAACGGAATGCGTGGTTGTGTTCATCGGGAGGGCTTGGACGGAACAGGCGATGGAGACGAGGCCTGGCGTACCGCACAACGGAGGAAACGGCCTTGTGTTCGACCGGCCACGTTCGAAACGGGATCCTGTTCCTCGGGAGGGGTCTGGCATACCGCAAAACGGAGGAAACGGACCTCCTACGGTCGAAACGGGGGTCCTGTTGATCGGGAGGGGTGTGGCGTACCGCAAAACGGAGGAAACGGACCTCCTACGGTCGAAACGGGGGTCTTGTTCATCGGGAGGGGTGTGGCGTACCGCAAAACGGATGAAACGGACTTATGTTGGAGCGCTACGGTCAAAACGGGGGTCCTGTTCATCGGGAGGGGTGTGGCGTACCGCAAAACAGGACTCCACGGGATACTGTTCATCTCCACCGTCGACCTCCTCCAGCCTCCACCGGCTACCGTCGACCTCCTCCAGCCTCCACGGGCACCCCTCCACCGTCTACTATTCATCCAGCCCTCCACACCACGGGGTCCTGTTCAACCACCCCTCCACGGCCACCCCTCCACCGTCTACTGTTCATCCAGCCCTCCACACCACGGGGTCATGTTCATCCAGAGGCAACGCCACCGCTCACTGTTCATCAAACCCCCCTGCAACGCTCATAGTTCATCCAATCGATCGGCTTCAGTTAGCAGCAGCAGCGAAGGAATCGCTCCATCGGGTTTAGTTAACAGCCATCGATCGATCGCCCGGGTTCAGTAACGCGTAACTGCAGGCAATCGCCGGGTTCGATTAGATCCCAACGCCTCGCTTCGGGTTCAGTTAGAATAACGCCTACACACGCTGCAGCGTCGTCTGAGAGAAATGTGCATCGCCGCCCCTAACCTCCCACCGTAACCGCAACTCCTCAAATTTTCCTCCCCTCGCTTCTACCATGGTTTTTCCGTCATGGACGACCCAAAGAATGTCATGCAGCTGCGTCTCCGCCCGCCCAGACGAAAAGCCCATTTTCTGTCATGATTTTTTGTCATAGAAGTTGGAGTCCACCACATCTATGATGATACCGGGTTTTGTCACAATTATCGTCATAGAAGTGTCATATGTATGACAAAAAAAAATTTCGTTCGGCCCAAAAGATCACGGATGTTTCTTTTTTTGTAGTGCACCCTTAGCTTCTCACTACTAGGGAAAAGGCTATACACAGAATCTTAGCAGCAGCGCGGGTCAAAAAGTAGCGCTGCTGCTAATTAGTAGTAGCGAAAAGGGAAACTCACGCTGATAAGTTTTTAGCAAGAGCGCCTGTGTAAATCGCCGCTACAAATATCCACCGGCGGTGTTCACCGAGCTCCATTTAGCAGTAGCGCCGTTGCCCGAACCGCGCTACTGCTACGGATATAGTAGCAGCGCGCTTTTACTGGGATCGCTGCTGCTACATTTCAAATTGGCAAAAAAATTTGTCACTGTTAGCAGTAGCGCCGTTGCCCAAAGCGCGCTGCTGCTAATTCTTTAGCAGCAGCGCGTTTCTTCTCCCGCGCTACTGCTAACCCGCACCAACCCACCACCTTTCCCCACCCGTGCCTCCCTCCCTCCTCTCTTCCCTTACCCCTACATCCACCAAATTCTCCCACTCTCACTATTCTTCATCCTCGATACTTCTCCCCCATTACTCTTTCTCTTCTATCCACCTTTCTCTCTCTTCATTACTCCTACCTAACTACACCACCTCCATTAATGCATCTCCTTTCTCTTTTTCCTTTCCCCTCCACTAGTTGAAGTTGTCTCCTACCAAATTAGCTAGCTAGGTAGATGTAGCATTTAGTTAACTGTCCTATTTGCCCCCTAACTAGATCTATCTTTGTCAACAAGAGCTTTGTGCACTTTTGATCTCCATCTCGATCGAGGTGATGAAAATTTCATGCTTTTGCAAAATGAAAATATGTTTATGTGTGTGTGATATGTTTGTGGAAATTGTGTGTCTGGCACGCCAAATTGTGCTTTTGAGTTGCCTATGTTTTGTTGAAATGTCGATTTATTTCCGCTTCGCTAATTCGGGAAAACTCTAGATCCATATATGTCCTATTTTTAGGGAAGGTCATGCCAAATTTTTGTATGACTTTGATGCATGCATGCATTTTATAATCAATTTGTTTATTATTACCGTGCAGAGTTGACGATGGTCAGTGGAACGATGGTGGACAGGTGGTTGCGGTCAGCGGTGCAGGACATGAAAGAAAATAACCGGACAGAGGTTTTATGTCCGTGTCGAAAATGCAAAGGAATAGTTTGGCTCGACCCCCATGACGATGGTCGTGTCGAGGCGCACCTGCTCATGATTGGTTTCATGGATGGCTATACGCGGTGGATAATTGAAGATGAGGATGACGATGTTGAGGATGCCGACGGGGCAGGCAATGATGACACTGGGCAAGACGAAGAGATGATCGATAATGGCGGCGGGGAAGAGGCCGGACATGGCGGCGGAGAAAGGGCCGGACATGGCGGAGGAGAAAGGGCCGGACATGGCGGCGGAGAGAACGACATGGACTCCACGCAGCAGAGTTCGTCGGTACTAAGTTCAATCGTGCGGGACCCTCATGTTCAAGCATTGCTTCGCAAGGAGACGAGTACCGAGAGAGCTGCTTCTAGAGAGGAGGCTAAGCTGGAGCAACTGGTGGTAGACTCGAACACTCCATTGTATGATGGTTGCAATCCTGAGGTGACCCGCTTGAGTTTCACGCTCCAACTCCTGAAGACGAAGGCTAAAAACAAATGGACCGACACTAGCCTCGATGAGCATCTCAAGTACCTAAAGGATGTTCTTCCCGTGGGTAATCTATGTCCTACTAGTGTTGATGAGGCCAAGAAGATCGTGTGCCCTCTTGATCTGCCACACGTTAGATACCATGCATGCATCAACGATTGCATAATTTATCGGAAGGAGCACGCGGAAAAAAACAAGTTGTCCGGTGTGCAATGCTTCTCGATACAAGAAGGCCGGGAAGAAATGTCCCCGTAAAGTTGTATGGTACTTATCGATCACTCCCGCCTCCAGAGGTATTTTGTAGATCCCAAGGAAGCAAAGCTAATGCGCTGCACGCGGAGAGGAAGAAGCCCGACGATGGAGATGATCCGAAGCTGAGACACGTGAAGGATGGAAGCCAGTGGAGAGCGTTGAATAGCTTCTATCGGTATTTTGAATGTGATGCAAGGAACATCGTGCTCGGCGCGTGTACCGATGGCATGAATCCGTTTGGCAACCAGAACACCAACCATAGCACATGGCTCGTGTTTGTATGGATGTACAACCTCCCCCTGGTTGTGCATGAAATCAAGTACATTCACATGAGCATGCTTATTCAAGGGCGAAACAACCAGGAAATAATATTAATTTGTATCTGGGGCTACTTCAAGAGGAGTTAGACACGTTATGGAAAACATCGCCAAGACATGGGACGCCAAAGAAGGTGAGTATTTCAACATGAGAGTCGCGCTGATCACGATAAAGGCAGGACTATCTCGATTCACGGATATGTGGCAGGCCAGGTGTGCCATGGATATTGCGGATGCACGCGGTGCATGGATGATCTGACGTCTCAAAGCAGCTAACGTCAAGGAAAGATGGCGGGTCTGGGAAAATCATGTACATGGGGCATCGAAGATGGCTTGAACAGGACGACCCGTGGAGAAACCGTGGAGATCTATTCAATGGTCATGCTGAGCATCGAGGACATTCACGTAAGCGGAGTAGTGCCGAAATCGATCAGCTGTTGAAAACTGGAAGGAGTGCCCCGCGCCGGGAAAGACGATGAGAAAGGCGCCGGAGCCGCTGCTGAAGGTATGGAAGACGAGGTCTGTGTTCTGGGACTTGGAGTACTGGCACAAACTCGATACACCTCATTGCCTTGATCAAATGCATATCTGTAAGAATGTCCTTGAGAGTTTGCTCGCAACACTGATGAACATGCCGGATAAGACCAAGGATGGGCCGAAGGCAAGAAAAGACTTGCAAGATTTGAAAATTAGGGAACATCTGCACATGCCGCCCCGTAAAATGTCAGACGAGACAGAGACGGAGACACATGCACGGGAGAAGAAGGGCAAGAAAATAAAGAAAGAGGATTATTGCCCCCCTTCTTGCTTCACCTTAAGTCAGGCTGAGATCAATGCCTTCTTTAAGTGCCTTACCGGAGTCAAAGTTAGTTTGATTCTTGTGGCAAGATAAGCGGATATCTAGACACGGACAAGAAAAGGTTCAGCGGGATGAAGTCTCATGACTGTCATGTGATGATGACGCAGATACTACCTGTTGCCCTTAGATGGATAATGGACAAGCACGTTCGTGACACGCTTATTGGTCTCTGCAACTTTTTTGACGTCATCTCTCGAAAGTTGATCAGTGTGAAGCAGCTCCAAAGGCTATAGGAAGAGATCGTTGTGATACTGAATGAGCTTGAGATGTACTTCCCGCCCGCGTTCTTTGACGTGATGGTGCATCTGTGTGTCCATATTGTGGATGACATAATAGACCTGGGGCCGTCATTCCTGCACAACATGATGCCACTTGAGAGGATGAATGGGATCATCAAAGGATTCGTTCGTAACATGTCCCGTCCGGATGGAAGCATCGTCCAGGGCTATTTGGCACAAGAGTGCATCTCTTCTCGGTGAGAATTTTCTATATGGCGCAGACCAGCCGCTGGTGTTAGTGTTGGTTTGCCCGTTAACAAGCACGATGGGAGGCTCGAAGGAGATGGTCACTGCAACGGTCGCAGGGAACTGCATGTGGCATACTCAGATCGACGCAGCGACTTTGACAGAGCAAACTTGGTAGTGCTACAACACCTAGACGAGGTAGATCCTTTCGTGGCACTGCACAAAGAAATTATCGCAAAGAAGTATCATGACCGGGGGGTATGCAGGACGGACGCCGAAGTTACTAGAGAGCACAACTCCACTTTCCTGCATTGGTTCAAAGAGCATATTATTGCTAATCCCCCGGAGGAGGGCTCTAAGGACGGATTGCTCATATACGCCTTAGCACATGGCCCCTCGCCCAACCTCGTAACCTATCAGGCATATGATATCAACGGATACACGTTCTACACGGAGGCCAAAGATATGGACAGTGATGATCGTAACTCGGGGTGACGATGGAATGCATGACCGGCAGCGACAACGGCAAGAACGGAACAATTTTATGGAAGGGTCGAGGAGATCTGGGAGCTTGACTACTCGACTGCACAACACGGCGATGTTCCGTGTCGATGGGCTAAGAATGTCGAAAGAGAAAGCCGGATTTTCACTACCATGACTATACCCGACGCCAAGAGTGCTACCGTGAACGTTATCGCAAAAAACGAGCCATGGGTACACGCTAAGCACGTGACACAATGCTTCTTCATAACTGACCCGCGCAATCCCAGTCGTGTTGTCCTGAGGAGAGTCAAAAGGAACATCATTGGAATGGATGGAGTCGCCAACGAGGAAGACTATGATCAGTACGGCAACCCAATGAGGAAAGATGACGATGATTATGAAGTATACGTCAAAAGAAGAATCAATACTACATTACCTAAGAAAAATCGTACTCCATGGAAAAGGCAAAGTCACAATGAGGGGCTCAATTATTCTTCGATGAACAAGAAGGGAAAGAAGCTGACTCAAAAACAAAAACGTCAGCAGTGAGGAAACTTATGTTATCGGTCAAATGATGTAATATATATATGTTCCTATTTTGTATACACACTTAGCCATTATTATGCATGGGTCCAATGATGTGTAATATATATGTTCCTATTTTGCGTACATATTTAACCGTCAAATGATGCAATATATATCGCCCTCCCTTCGTTCACTGCCCTCGGAAATAAAAGTGGGATAAAATAAAGGAAAAGGAAAAGCTGGCGATAGCGAAGGTAGTAGCAGCGCGTTTTCCTAAACCGCTTCTGAGATATCGAAGGTAGTAGCAGCGTTTTGTCCAAATGCGCCATCGCTACGTCCACTTAACCCAAAATTCTCACCCGCCTGCTTCATCCCGCCTCCCCAAATCCCCACTCTCCCTGTCAGATCTTGACCAGACCCGCGCTCGCCCCGACTCGGCGCGGCGCTAGCCAACCAGCCTTCGCCCCGACCAGCCCTGCCTCGACCCGACCCGGCGCTCGCCCCGAACTGCCTCGCCCCGACCCGGCGCCGGCGCTCGCCCCGACCCGTCGGCCCTCGCCTCCTTCCTCTCCCCTCCCGGCCGTCGTCGGGCCTGCCTCCTCGCCCATGCACCTCTCAGAACCCCCTCTCTCTCTGCTAGGGTTCTTGGTTAATTTACTTAGGTTTTAGTTAGGGTAGTATGCTAATTAGGTTATCTATTTAGTTATGAATTTAGCTAGGTTTCAAAATTTGAACTGGACATGTGATATGTGCAAATTTGAACTGGACATGTGATATGTGCATATGTCATGTTTTGGACATGTCATGTTTGGAAAATGATCTGAGTGGCCTATGTTACGCCGAATGTTGATTCATTTCCGTTTGGTGAATTTTCAGCTCGATATGTCCATTTTTAGCAAAGGTCATGCCGAAATTTCCCATGAATAAAGGCATGATTTTGTGCTACATAGTTGGCATATCGAGTGCTGGCACATAGATTTCTTTTTATGTCATTTATCATTTATTCATACTTTTAGAAATAAATGAGGACACTTAATCATAGGAAACATGTCGAACTCGCATAGGCATGCAACGTCTAGACCTCACGCCGTTCAAGAAGCTAGGGTTCTTCCTTGATGATATGGAAGGATGGAACTTCTAGTGATTTATGATGCCGATGATGATGATATGTGTCGGTTGAACTTGTATACTTCTTGTAGCGATGAAACTTTGTGATGTCCACAGTCCATGTGCCGAACTTGCGTAACGCTACTTTGTTAGTTTGCGTATGATGACCTGCGTACCTCTAGTTAATTAATTTGCGTAGTGTATGTTGCATCTAGTTGCTAACCCTTTCTTTTTCGATGTTGCTCTAGTATATTTTGTTGCATATATATGATTGTACATCCTCTTCATGAACATGCATCTCTAACAGGTACCTAGTTTCTTGATGGCGAGATGGAATTGCTATGTCATGTACAAAGGGAAGGTTCCGGGGGTGCACAACGAGTGGCATGAGTGTCAGGCGCAAGTGAATGGGTTCACGGGCACCAGCCATAAAGGCTTCAAAAGCAGACAAGAAGGAGAAGGTAGTTACTTGAGGTTCACGCTAGCGCGAGAGAGGACTCGTAACCGCCACCTCATGTACTGCATAGTTCCGCTCTCACTCATAGTGATAGCACTTCTTGCGTATACCTTTGTTTAGATGGATGACGTTGTTGTAGTTGCAAGTATTCGAGACTTGCATGTATCGCTATTTTCGAGATGATGACAAGATATCACTTTGTGTTGGATGATGATTATGATGAGACTATTTGTATGTACATGCTATGATTATATTTGTGGTCTCATGAGACATTTGTATGTGTATCATGATGACATTTCTATGTGCTAAAGATTCTTCTATAAAGCGTGTTCAAATACAAAACAAATATGCCAAAAAAATAACAAAAAAACCTACTTAAATTAGCAGTAACGAGTGTACAAAAGTTAGCAGCAGCGCCGCGGTAGCAGTAGTGCATCAAGATAAAGCGCGCTAGAGATACTAGCAGCAGCGAGCTTCCGCAAACAGCGCTGCTGCTACACTTGTGTAGCAGTAGCGCTGGTGAGCACGCGCTACTGCTATATGTAAACTGTAGCGCCTTATTAGTAGCGCCTATCCCCACGCTACTGATACATCTAAAACCCGCGCTACTGCTAGCCTTTTCCCTAGTAGTGTCTCAAGATCTTGCTTTCTTTGAAGAAATTCATAAGAAAGCTTCTCATGATCAGATAAGAGAGTGCTATGATGACTTTGAAGATTATCATACTTAGTATGAAGTCTCTGAAGACTTTCAGCCAAAGCTTTTGACTGATCCATTTCTTCACCCAACATATCGTCGCTCTTACCTAGCATGTATTGAACTTTTTCTAAAGCTCTATGTTGTTTAGTGGCAAGGGAAGCAGTTTGACATGACTGGGTCCAAATTCATCACCAGATTCATCATCACTGGATTCAGACAGATAGCATTCAGTTACCTTTGCACCATTTGCCATAAGGCATGGTGAAGAAGATGATGATTCTGTTTCAAATGTCATTGCTTTGAGAGATTCCTTGAAGTCCTCAAACCAAGGATCATGACGGGTTCGATGACCTTCATAGACCTCAGAGAGACGGTCCCAGATAAGCTTCGCATGATCGAGATGCATGATGTTCCTGAACTGATTTTGAGACAGACAGGAGCAGATGACATCCTTCGCCGTGATGTTGAGAAGAGTGTACTTGCTAATGTCATCAGCTTCCGCCATCTTGCACAGATCGATAAGACCAATCTCAGTGACGGTCCACAGCTCGCTGTTCATCGCCATGAGGCGCTTCTTCATCATGGCCTTCCAGTCGGGATACTCGTGACCGTCAAAGATGGTGCATGACACGGTCTTCATTCCTATGGTCGACATAACTAAGACTCCAGGCGGTTAAACCAAAATCACACAGAAGAAGGGAGTACCTTGCTCTGATACCAATTGAAAGTGCGTTATATCGACTAGAGGGGGGTGAATAGGCGATTTTTTTGAATTCTTCACTGAGGAATTTTAGGGTGAGGAAATTCCTAAGCGAAGAACTACTTGCAGCGGAATAAGTACTCAGATGTAAACATAACGAAACACAAGCATGGTCATCATGATGAAATGAAGACTAGCACAGAGTACAGAAAGTGTAAACACAGGATGAAGACAAACAGACTGAAGAAATTGAACTGTGGAAATTGAGAAAGTCTTCAGTCAAAGTCTTCAAACAGATATGAACAGGCACACAACACAGTAATGAGGAAATGAAAGAGTTGAGGAAATAGAACCAATAAGCTCGGTGAAGACAATGATTTGGTAGACCAGTTCCAACTGCTGTGACTGTTGTACGTCTGGTTAGGGCGGCTAGGTATTCAAACCTGAGGACACACAGTCCCGGACACCCAGTCCTGAACACACTGTCAAGGACACTTAGTCCTCATCATATTCCCCTTGACCTAAGGTCACACAGACCTCGTCCAATCACTCGTGGTAAGTCTTTAGGTGACTTCCAAACCTTCACAAACTCGGTCACTCGGTGATACGTCTCCGTCGTATCTACTTTTCCAAACACTTTTGCCCTTGTTTTGGACTCTAACTTGCATGATTTGAATGGAACTAACCCGGACTGACGCTGTTTTCAGCAGAATTGCCATGATGTTGTTTTATGTGCAGAAAACAAAAGTTCTCGGAATGACCTGAAACTCCACGGAACATCTAGTTAAAAATAATAAAAAATCCTTGCCAAAGATGAAGACCAGGGGGCCCACACCCTGTCCACGAGGGTGGGGGCGCCCCCCCCCCTAGGGCGCGCCCCCTACCTCGTGGGCCCCCTGGAGCTCCTCCGACGCCAACTCCAACTCTATATATTTGCTTTCGGGGAGAAAAAAATCAAGGAGAAGAAATCATCGCGTTTTACGATCTGGAGCCGCCAAGAAAGCCCTAAAACCTCTCGGGAGGGCTGATCTCGAGTCCGTTCGGGCTCCGGAGAGGGGATTAAATCGCCGTCGTCATCATCAACCATCCTCCATCACCAATTTCATGATGCTCACCGCCGCGCGTGAGTAATTCCATCATAGGCTTGTTGGACGGTGTTGGGTTGCATGAGATTTATCATGTAATCGAGTTAGTTTTGTTAGGGTTTGATCCCTAGTATCCACTATGTTCTGAGATTGATGTTGCTATGACTTTTCTATGCTTAATGCTTGTCACTAGGGCCCGAGTGCCATGATTTCAGATCTGAACCTATTATGTTTTCATGAATATATGTGAGTTCTTGGTCCTATCTTGCAAGTCTATAGTCACCTACTATGTGTTATGATCCGCAACCCCAAGTGACAATAATCGGGACCACTCCGGTGATGACCATAGTTTGAGGAGTTCATGTATTCACTATGTGCTAATGATTTGTTCCGGTTCTCTATTAAAAGGAGGCCTTAATATCCCTTAGTTTCCATTAGGACCCGCTGCCACGGGAGGGTAGGACAAAAGATGTCATGCAAGTTCTTTTCCATAAGCATGTATGACTACATTCGAATACATGCCTACATTACCTTTGATGAATTGGAGCTAGTTACATGTCACCCTATGTTATGATCGTTACATGATGAACCGCATCCGGCATAATTATCCATCACCGATCCAATGCCTACGAGCTTTCCATATACTGGTCTTCGCTTATTTACTTTCCCGTTGCTACTGTTACAATCATTACAAAACACCAAAAATATTACTTTTGCTTTCATTACTCTTTTGTTACCATTACCACTATTATCATATTACTTTTCTACTAAATACCTTGCTGTAGATATTAAGTTATCCAGGTGTGGCTGAATTGACAACTCAGTTGCTAATACTTGAGAATATTCTTTGGCTCCCCTTGTGTCGAATCAATAAATTTGGGTTGAATACTCTACCCTCGAAAGCTGTTGCGATCCCCTACACTTGTGGGTTATCACTCGGCGATCCACAATTTCCTCTTCGATGCTCAGACCATGATGCCTAACCATCTGGAAGATGCACAGTCTTCAAAGGTAACAAGCGTCGGATCTACGCAGGATCAATCTCTTCAGTGATGCTCAATCACTTTGGGTTTGTAGGTGCTTGGGTATGGGTTTTGGTTTTTCCTCACTTGATGATTTTCGCTCAAAGTCCTCGGAGGATGGGATGCTCTCAAATGACAAGTGTCAGTTTCTCTCGGAGCAACCAACTAGCAAGTGGTTGTAGGGGGTGGCTATTTATAGCCTAGGGAGCAGCCCGACCTGATAAGACATAAATGCCCTTCAATGATATGACCGTTAGGTGGGTAGATATTTTGGGACAGCTGGCGCGTAGCACAGCAACGGTCGGAATTTTGAGGTTCAAAATTCTCAGGGCTATCATGTTCCTCACTGTGTGGGAAATACGTGTTGGGGAACGTAGTAATTTCAAAAAATTTCCTACGCACACGCAAGATCATGGTGATGGCATAGCAACGCGAGGGGAGAGTGTATGTCCACGCACTCGTGAGACCGTGGCGGAAGTGTTATAACAACGCGGTTGATGTAGTCGTACGTCTTCACGATCCGACCGATCCAAGTACCGAACGCACGGCACCTCCGAGTTCAGCACACGTTCAGCTCGATGACGATCCCCGGACTCCGATCCAGCAAAGTGTCGGGGATGAGTTCCACAAGACGACGGCGTGGTGGCGATGATGATGCTCCACCGACGCAGGGCTTCGCCTAAGCTCGCGACGATATGACTTCACCGGCGCAGGCTTCGCCTAAGCTCGCGACGATATGACCGAAGTGGAATATGGTGGAGGGGCACCGACACGGCTAAGGAACGATCCGTAGATCAACTTGTGTGTCATGGGGTGCCCCTGCCTCAGATATAAAAGGAGCAAGGGGGTGCGGCCGCCCCTAGGGAGGCGCGCCTGGAGGAGTCCTACTCCCACCGGGAGTAGGACTCCCCCCTTTCCTAGTTGGATTAGGTCTTGGGGAGGGGGAAGAGGGAAGGGGGCGCCGCCCCCCTCTCCTTGTCCTATTCGGACTAGAGGGGGAGGGGCGCGCCTGCCCTGGCCGCCCTCCTCTTCTCCCTTATGGCCCATCAAGGCCCATTGACCCCGGGAGGGTTCCGTAACCCCGGTGTTCCGGTAAAATCCCGTTTTCATCCGGAACCTTTCCAAGTCCAAACATAGGCTTCCAATATATCGATCTTTATGTCTCGACCATTTCGAGACTCCTCGTCATGTCCGTGATCACATCCGGGACTCGAACAAACTTCGGTACATCAAAACTTATAAACTCATAATAAAGTGTCATCGTAACGTTAAGCGTGCGGACCCTACGGGTTCGAGAACTATGTAGACATGACCTAGAACTATTCTCGGTCAATTACCAATAGCGGAACCTGGACGTTCATATTGGTTCCTACATATTCTACGAAGATCTTTATCGGTCAAACCGCATAACAACATACGTTGTTCCCTTTGTCATCGGTATGTTACTTGCCCGAGATTTGATCGTCGGTATCCAATACCTAGTTCAATCTCGTTATCGGCAAGTCTCTTTACTCGCTCAGAATACATCATTTCATAACTAACTCATTAGTTATAATGCTTGCAAGGCTTAGGTGATGAGTATTACCGAGAAGGCCCAGAGATACCTCTCCGACAATCGGAGTGACAAAACCTAATCTCGATTCATGCCAACTCAACATATACTTTTGGAGACACCTGTAGAGTACCTTTATAATCACCCAGTTACATTGTGACGTTTGGTAGCACACAAAATGTTCCTCCGGTAAACGGGAGTTGCATAATCTCATAGTTGCAGGAACTTTGTATAAGTCATGAAGAAAGCATAAGCAACATACTAAACGATCAAGTGCTAAGCTAACGGAATGGGTCAAGTCAATCACATCATTCTCCTAATGATGTGATCCCGTTAATCAAATGACAACTCATGTCTATGGTTAGGAAACATAACCATCTTTGATTTAACGAGCGAGTAAAGTAGAGGCATACTAGTGACACTCTGTTCGTCTACGTATTCACACATGTATTATGTTTCCGGTTAATACAATTCTAGCATGAATAATAAACATTTATCATGATATAAGGAAATAAATAATAACTTTATTATTGCCTCTAGGGCATATTTCCTTGATCTCCCACTTGCACTAGAGTCAATAATCTAGATTAGACAAGAATGATTCTAACACCCATGCAGTCTTGGTGCTGATCATGTTTTGCTCGTGGAAGAGGCTTAGTCAACGGGTCTGCAACATTCAGATCCGTATGTATCTTGCAAATCTCTATGTCTCCCACTTGGACTTGGTCCCGAATGGAATTGCAGCGTCTCTTGATATGCTTGGTCCTCTTGTGAAATCTGGATTCCTTTGCCAAGGCAATTGCACCAGTATTGTCACAGAAGATCTTCATTGGTCCCGATGCACTAGGTATGACACCTAGATCGGAAATGAACTCTTTCATCCAGACTCCTTCATTTGCTGCTTCCGAAGCAGCTATGTTCTCCGCTTCACGTGTAGATCCTGCCACGACGCTTTGTTTAGAACTGCACCAACTGACAGCTCCACCGTTTAATAAAAATACGTATCCGGTTTGCGATTTAGAATCGTCCGGATCAGTGTCAAAGCTTGCATCGACGTAACCATTTACAATTAGCTCTTTGTCACCTCCATATACGAGAAACATATCCTTAGTCCTTTTCGTATTTCAGACGTTCTTGACCGCTGTCCAAAGGATCCACTCCTGGATTACTTTGGTACCTTCCTGCCAAGCTTATTGCTAAGCATACGTCAGGTCTGGTACACAGCATTGCATACATGATAGAGCCTATGGCTGAAGCATAGGGAACATTTTTCATTTTCTCTCTATCTTCTGCTGTGGTCGGGCATTGAGTCTGACTCAATTTCACACCTTGTAACACAGGTAAAAACCCTTTCTTTGCCTGATCCATTTTGAACTTTTTCAAAACTTTATCAAGGTATGTGCTTTGTGAAAGTCCAATTAAGCGTCTTGATCTATCTCTATAGATCTTGATGCCCAATATGTAAGCAGCTTCACCGAGGTCTTTCATTGAAAAACTTTTATTCAAGTATCCTTTTATGCTATCCAGAAATTCTATATCATTTCCAATTAATAATATGTCGTCCACATATAATATCGTAAATGCTACAGAGCTCCCACTCACTTTCTTGTAAATACTGTGCTTCTCCAAAAGTCTGTATAAAACCATATGCTTTGATCACACTATCAAAGCGTTTATTCCAACTCCGAGAGGCTTGCACTGCACCATAAATTCATCGCTGGAGCTTGCACACTTTGTTAGCACCTTTTGGATCAACAAAACCTTCTGGTTGCATCATATACAACTCTTCTTCTAGAAATCCATTCAAGAATGCAGTTTTTACATCCATTTGCCAAATTTCATAATCATAAAATGCAGCAATTGCTAACATGATTCGGACAGACTTAAGCATCGCTACTGGTGAGAAAGTCTCATCGTAGTCAACCCCTTGAACTTGTCGAAAACCTTTCGCAACAAGTCAAGCTTTATAGACAATTATATTACCATCAGCGTCAGTCTTCTTCTTAAAGATCCATTTATTCTCAATGGCTTGCCGATCATCGGGCAAGTCAACCAAAGTCCATACTTTGTTCTCATACATGGATCCCATCTCAGATTTCATGGCTTTAAGCCATTTTGCGGAATCTGGGCTCACCATCGCTTCTTCATAGTTCATAGGTTCACCATGATCTAGTAGCATGACTTCCAGAATAGGATTACCGTACCACTCACAGTGCGGATTTTATTCTGGTTGATCTCTGATTCGGTGACAACTTGATCTGAAGTTTCATGATCATTACCATTATCTTCCTCGCTAATCGTGTAGGTGTCTCGAGAAACCGATTTACGTGATGAACTACTTTCCAATAAGGGAGCTGGTACTATTACCTCATCAAGTTCCACTTTCCTCCCACTCACTTCTTTCGAGAGAAAACTCCTTCTCTAGAAAGGATCCATTCTTAGCAACGAATGTCTTGCCTTCGGATCTGTGATAGAAGGTATACCCAATTGTCTCCTTTGGGTATCCTATGAAGACACATTTTTCCGATTTGGGTTCAAGCTTATCAGGTTGAAGTTTTTTCACATAAGCATCACAACCCCAAACTTTCAGAAACGACAACTTTGGTTTCTTGCTAAACCATAGTTCATAAGGTGTCGTATCAACGGATTTTTACGGTGTCCTATTTAACGTGAATGCGGCCGTCTCTAAAGCATAACCCAAAAACGATAGCGGTAAATCGGAAATAGACATCATAGATCGCACCATATCTAGTAAAGTACGATTACGACGTTCGGACACACCATTACGCTGTGAAGTTCCCGGTGGCGTGAGTTGCGAAACTATTCCGCATTGCTTCAAATGTAGACCAAACTCGTAACTCAAATATTCTCCTCCACGATCAGATCGTAGAAACTTTATTTTCTTGTTACGATGATTTTCAACTTCACTCTGAAATTCTTTGAACTTTTCAAATGTTTCAGATTTATGCTTCATCAAGTAGATATACCCGTATCTGCTTAAATCATCTGTGAAGGTGAGAAAATAACGATATCCGCCACGAGCTTCAACATTCATCGGACCACATACATCTGTATGTATGATTTCCATTAAATTTGTTGCTCTCTCCATACAACCGGAGAACGGTGTTTTAGTCATCTTACCCATGAGGCACGGTTCGCAAGTACCAAGTGATTCATAATCAAGTGATTCCAAAAGTCCATCTGTATGGAGTTTCTTCATGCGTTTTACACCGATATGACCTAAACAGCAGTGCCACAAATAAGTTGCACTATCATTATCAACTCTGCATCTTTTGGCTTCGACATTATGAATATGTGTATCACTACTGTCGAGATTCAACAAGAATAGACCATTCTTCAAGGGTGCATGACCATAAAAGATATTACTCATATAAATAGAACAACCATTATTCTCTCGATTTAAATGAATAACCGTCTCGCATCAAACAAGATCCAGATATAATGTTCATGCTCAACGCTGGCACCAAATAACAATTATTTAGGTCTAAAACTAATCCCGAAGGTAGATGTAGAGGTAGCGTGCCGACCCGCGATCACGATGACTTTGGAACCGTTTCCCAGCGCGCCGTCACCTCGTCCTTTGCCGATTGCTCGCCTATTCCGTAGTCCCTGCTTTGAGTTGCAAATATTAGCAATGTAACCAGTATCAAATACCCAAGTGCTACTACGAGCTCTAGTAAGGTACACATCAATAACATGTATATCACATATACCTTTGTTCACCTTGCCATCCTTCTTATCCGCCAAATACTGGGGGCAGTTCCGCTTCCAGTGTCCAGTCTGCTTGCAGTAAAAACACTCAGTTTCATGCTTAGGTCCAGACTTGGGTTTCTTCTCTTGAGCAGCAACTTTCTTGCTGTTCTTTTTGAAGTTTCCCTTCTTCTTACCTTTGACCTTTATCTTGAAACTAGTGGTCTTGTTGACCATCAACACTTGATGCTCTTTCTTGATTTCTACCTCCGCTGCTTTTAGCATTGCGAAGAGCTCAGGAATTGTCTTAGTCATCCCTTGCATATTATAGTTCATCACGAAGCTCTTGTAGCTTGGTGGCAGTGATTGGAGAATTCTGTCAATGACACTATCATCCGGAAGATTAACTCCCAGCTGAATTAAGTGATTATTATACCCAGACATTTTGAGTATGTGCTCACCGATGTAACTATTCTCCTCCATCTTGCAGCTATAGAACTTATTGGAGACTTCATATCTCTCAATCCGGGCATTTGCTTGAAATATTAACTTCAACTCTTGGAACATCTCATATGCTCCATGACGTTCAAAACGTCGTTGAAGACCCGGTTCTAAGCCGTAAAGCATGGCACATCGAACTATAGAGTAGTCATCGACTTTGCTCGCCAGACGTTCACAACTTCTGGCGTTGTTCTGCAGCAGTTCGCACCCAGCCGGTGCTTCCAGGACGTAATTCTTCTGTGAAGCAATGAGGATAATCCTCAGGTTACGGACCCAGTCCGTGTAATTGCTACCATCATCTTTCAACTTTGCTTTCTCAAGGAACGCATTAAAATTCAACGGAACAACAGCACGAGCCATCTATCTGCAGTAAACATAGACAAGCAAAATACTATCAGGTACTAAGTTCATGATAAATTTAAGTTCAATTAATCATATTAAAAACTCCCACTTAGACAGATATCTCTCTAGTCATCTAAGTGATTACGTGATCCAAATCAACTAAACCATAACCGATCATCACGTGAGATGGAGTAGTTTTCAATGGTGAACATCACTATGTTGATCATATGTACTATATGATTCACGCTCAACCTTTCGGTCTCCGTGTTCCGAGGCCATATCTGCATATGCTAGGCTCGTCAAGTTTAACCTGAGTATTCTGCGTGTGCAAAACTGGCTTGCACCCGTTGTAGATGGACGAAGAACTTATCACACCCGATCATCACGTGGTGTCTGGGTACTACGAACTTTTAGCAACGGTGCATACTCGGGGAGAACACTTCTTGATAATTTTAGTGAGAGATCATCTTATAATGCTACCGTCAATCAAAGCAAGATAAGATGCATAAAAGGATAAACATCACATGGAATCAATATAAGTGATATGATATGGCCATCATCATCTTGTGCTTGTGATCTCCATCTCCGAAGCACCGTCATGACCACCATTGTCACCGGCGCGACACCTTGATGTCCATCGTAGCATCGTTGTCGTCTCGCCAACTATTGCTTCTACGACTATCGCTACTGCTTAGTGATAAAGTAAAGCAATTACATGGCTTTTGCATTTCATACAATAAAGCGACAACCATATGGCTCCTGCCAGTTGCCGATAACTTCGGTTACAAAACATGATCATCTCATACAACAAAATATAGCATCACGTCTTGACCATATCACATCACAACATGCCCTACAAAAACAAGTTAGACGTCATCTACTTTGTTGTTGCAAGTTTTACGTGGCTGCTACGGGCTGAGCAAGAACCGTTCTTACCTACGCATCAAAACCACAACGATAGTTTGTCAAGTTGGTGCTGTTTTAACCTTCGCAAGGACCGGCGTATGCCACACTTGGTTCAACTAAAGTGAGAGACAGACACCCGCCGGTCACCTTTAAGCAACAAGTGCTCAAGCGGTGAAACCAGTCTCGGCGTAAGCGTCTGGCGTAATGTCGGTCCGGGCCGCTTCATCTCACAATACCGCTGAACCAAAGTATGACATGCTGGTAAGCAGTATGACTTATATCGCCCACAACTCACTTGTGTTCTACTCGTGCATATAACATCAACGCATAAAACCAGGCTCGGATGCCACTGTTGGGGAACGTAGTAATTTCAAAAAATTTCCTACGCACACGCAAGATCATGGTGATGGCATAGAAACGAGAGGGGAGAGTGTATGTCCACGTACCCTCGTAGACCGTAAGCGGAAGCGTTATAACAACGCAGTTGATGTAGTCATACGTCTTCACGATCCGACCGATCCAAGTACCGAACGTACGGCACCTCCGAGTTCAGCACACGTTCAGCTCGATGACGATCCCCGGGCTCCGATCCAGCAAAGCGTCGGGATGAGTTCCGTCAGCACGACGGCGTGGTGACGATGATGATGCTCCACCGACGCAGGGCTTCGCCTAAGCTCTGCGACGATATGACCGAAGTGGAATATGGTGGAGGGGGGCACCGCACGGCTAAGGAACGATCCGTAGATCAACTTGTGTGTCATGGGGTGCCCCCTGCCTCAGATATAAAGGAGCAAGGGGGTGCGGCCGGCCCTAGGAGGCGCTGGAGGAGTCCTACTCCCACCGGGAGTAGGACTCCCTTCCTAGTTGGATTAGGTCTTGGGGAAGGGGAAGAGGGAGGCGCCGCCTCTCTCCTAGTCCTATTCGACTAGAGGAGGGGCGCGGCCTGCCCTGGCCGGCCCTCCTCTTCTCCCTTATGGCCCATCAAGGCCCATTGACCCCGGAGGGTTCCGGTAACCCCGGTGTTCCGTAAAATCCTGCTTTCATCCGAACCTTTCCAAGTCCAAACATAGGCTTCCAATATATCGATCTTTATGTCTCGACCATTTCGAGACTCATCGTCATGTCCGTGATCACATCCGGACTCCGAACAAACTTCGTACATCAAAACTTATAAACTCATAATAAACTGTCATCGTAACGTTAAGCGTGCGGACCCTATGGGTTCGAGAACTATGTAGACATGACCTAGAACTATTCTCGGTCAATTACCAATAGCGGAACCTGGACGTTCATATTGGTTCCTACATATTCTACGAAGATCTTTATCGGTCAAACCGCATAACAACATACGTTGTTCCCTTTGTCATCGGTATGTTACTTGCCCGAGATTTGATCGTCGGTATCCAATACCTAGTTCAATCTCGTTACCGGCAAGTCTCTTTACTCGTTCTGTAATACATCATTTCATAACTAACTCATTAGTTATAATGCTTGCAAGGCTTAGGTGATGAGTATTACCGAGAAGGCCCAGAGATACCTCTCCGACAATCGGAGTGACAAAACCTAATCTCGATTCATGCCAACTCAACATATACTTTTGGAGACACCAGAGAGTACCTTTATAATCACCCAGTTACATTGTGACGTTTGGTAGCACACAAAGTGTTCTCATGCGGTAAACGGAGTTGCATAATCTCATAGTTGCAGGAACTTTGTATAAGTCGTGAAGAAAGCATAAGCAACATACTAAACGATCAAGTGCTAAGCTAACGGAATGGGTCAAGTCAATCACATCATTCTCCTAATGATGTGATCCCGTTAATCAAATGACAACTCATGTCTATGGTTAGGAAACATAACCATCTTTGATTTAACGAGCGAGTAAAGTAGAGGCATACTAGTGACACTCTGTTTGTCTACGTATTCACACATGTATTATGTTTCCGGTTAATACAATTCTAGCATGAATAATAAACATTTATCATGATATATGGAAATAAATAATAACTTTATTATTGCCTCTAGGGCATATTTCCTTCAATACGCACTGGCGAATTCCTAACTCCTCAGTCAGAACAAATTCCTCAGAAACCATAAGAACTTCGTCTCTGTCACTGAAGAATATGACTGAACTGTATGAGATTTCCAATGGCTTCACTCGAAGGGATTGGTAGGTGTAGGATTTTGAGTTGAGCATCATTTGGAAATTTTTCCTTAGTATTTCCTCGACCCCCTTTAACTGTATTGTGTTTCCTATGACTCAAGAAAGAGAAAATGAAACTATAAAACAAAAGTCTTCACGCTTCATGTTCCTCGAATGAATATCAAGTCTCAAGGTCACACCATTTTTTTTCACTTTCAAAGTCTTCAGAAAGTCTTTAGAAATCCAAAGTCTTCAGTCGAAGAACTTCATTTTTAGGGGTCGACTTTCTCTGTAAATATCAAACTCCTCATAGACTTATAGACTTGTGTACACTCACAAACACATTAGTCCCTTAACCTATAAGTCTTCAATACACGAAAATCACTAAGGGGCACTAGATGCACTTACACCGAGCCACCTATCCACCAAACTCGCCCATCTGTCATGCCTTCCATAGCACTAACGAGGAACAACCTATGCAAAATTTGGAAGCATGACATGTGAGCACGAAACATATAGTTGACTGCTTGAAACAATGAAAAGTCAGTAATAGTTACCTTCATGAACTGCTCCCTGTTCAAGGTAAGTCGTTGCCTCTGCGCTTGAGTTTTGGTCATCTTTTGTAGCAGGTAGATGTTGTAGTACTGCGAGACGGCAACCCAGCGCACCTCGTACTGTAACTGACGAGCTTTCTTCTTCGCAGCCGCAAGCAAGACCATGTCGGATCTGGCCTTGTGCTCGTTGTCGGTGTCAAAACCGGCGGATCTCGGGTAGGGGGTCCCGAACTGTGCGTCTAGGCGGATGGTAACAGGAGACAAGGGACACGATGTTTACCCAGGTTCGGGCCCTCTTGATGGAGGTAAAACCCTACGCCCTGCTTGATTGATATTGATATTGTGGATGTTTACAAGAGTGGATCTACCACGAGATCAAGGAGGCTAAACCCTAGAAGCTAGCCTATGGTATGATTGTAAGGGTTGTTGTTCTGTCCTACGGACTACAGCCATCCGGTTTATATAGACACCGGAGAGGGCTAGGGCTACATAGAGTCGGTTACAATGGTAGGAGATCTGCATATCCGTATCGCCAAGCTTGCCTTCCACGCCAAGGAAAGTCCCATCCGGACACGGGGCGAAGTCTTCAATCTTCTATCTTCATAGTCTTGGAGTCCGGTCGATGATGATAGTCCGGCCGATGATAGTCCGGCCATCCGGAGACCCCCTAATCCGGGACTCCCTCACTCGTCAAGAACTCTATAGAGTTGCTGCAATCATGCATAAACCAGAAACAAAAAAGGCATGAGTTGAGTGACTCAATGATAAACTATGAATGAAACTCAAGACAAGTAATTCAGAAGAGAACTTACCCAAAATTGGGTGATCACGGCCTTACCGACCGTCCCGTACTCCGTGTTGCTGCAAGCCTCGTAGTGGGCCCAGCTCGTGGCCAAAACCCGCAGCTGCGGGTCCCTGTCTGGCCGCGGGCAGAATAGGCCATGCCAAAACTCCTTCAATGGGACAGTGATAAGGCCGTTCGGTTTACGGCCCTTTCCACGAAGGATCCTGATAACCCACAAGTATAGGGGATCAATTGTAGCCTCTTTCGATAAGTAAGAGTATCGAACCCAACGAGGAGCTAAAGGTAGAACAAATATTCCCTCAAGTTCTATCGACCACCGATACAACTCTACGCACGCTTGACGTTCGCTTTACCTAGAACAAGTATGAAACTAGAAGTACTTTGTAGGTGTTTTTGGATAGGCTTGCAAGAATATAAAGAGCACGTAAATAAAGACTAGGGGCTGTTTAGATAAAGACACAACTAAATTAGTTTAGTAAAGAGTTTTTTTTCACGAGAAAGTTATTTGTCCCTATGCAATTGATAACTAGACCGGTAATCATTATTGCAATTTTATTTGAGGGAGAGGCATAAGCTAACATACTTTATCTACTTGGATCATATGCACTTATGATTGGAACTCTAGCAAGAGTCTGCAACTACAAAAGATTCATTAAGGTAAAACCCAACCATAGCATTAAAGTATCAAGTCCCCTTTATCCCATACGCAAACAACCTACTTACTCGGGTTTGTGCTTCTGGCACTCACGCCACCCACCAGAAGCAAATCATGAACATATTGCAAACCATACAGCGGGAATCCCTCACGCTTGCGCGACACGAAGAGCACCATAGGACAGCACAAATAATAAAACATGCAACTCAAACCAATCTTGATCATCAAATAGCCCGTAGGACAAAACAGATCTACTCAAACATCATAGGATAGCCATACATCATTGGGAAATAATATATAGCGTAGAGCACCATGTTTAAGTAGAGATTACAGCGGGTAAGAGAGAGGTTACACTGCTGCATAAAGGGGGGAAGAGTTGGTGATGATGGTGGTGAAGTTGTTGGTGAAGATTGCGGTGATGATGATGGCCCCCGGTGGCACTCCGGCGCCACCGGAAGCAAGGGGGAGAGGGCCCCC
Source organism: Aegilops bicornis (assembly GCA_021605145.1). Classification (NCBI taxonomy): domain Eukaryota; kingdom Viridiplantae; phylum Streptophyta; class Magnoliopsida; order Poales; family Poaceae; genus Aegilops; species Aegilops bicornis. The sequence goes on from CM038673.1 coordinate 813,385,214, forward strand.
CTTCTTCTTCTTCTTCCTTGACCTCCTCCCTAGATGGGAGAAGGGTTTCCCCTCTGGTCCTTGGCTCCCATGGCGTGTGAGGGGCGAGAGCCCCTCCGAGATTGGATCTATCTCCCTGTCTCTCTCTGTTTCTGCGTTCCCGTCTGCTGCCCTTTCACCGTTTCGTATATATATGGAGATCCGTAACTCCGATTGGACTGAAACCTTCGCCGTGATTTTTTACCAAAAATTAGCTTTCTTGCGGCCGAAGGAGGGCATCAACCGCCTTACGGGTGGACCACGAGGATCAGGGGCGCGCCCTGGGGGTAGGGCGCGCCCCCCTACCTCATTCCCACCTCGGACTTCGTTTCGCGATGATCTTTCTTCCAGACTTTCCAAATATTCCAAAAAAAATCTCCGTCCGTTTTTATCCCGTTTGGACTCCGTTTGATATGGATATTCTGCGAAACCAAAAACATGCAACAGACAGGAACTGGCACTGGGCACTGGATCAATATGTTAGTCCCAAAAATAGTATAAAAAGTTGCCAAAAGTATATGAAAGTTGAATAATATTGGCATGGAACAATCAAAAATTATAGATACGACGGAGACGTATCAGATCCTGTTACTGCAAAAGAATCGAAGGATTGCCATGTGTACAATAAGAAAATGTTGTCATGTGTTGAAAATATGATTGAGAGGCACTTACTCTGTCCCCGCAGGTTCAGTGAGCCACTTGTGTGCCTCGATAGAAGGTGGTGTAGGTACTCCGGCAGTACCACGCAGCCACCCCTGCGGAGCACCCGGTGGCAAGTCACCCCACAACTCGGGGTCAACTTCCCCTCCACCACCCTCCTCGCCCTCCTCCTCACCCTCCTCCTCGCCCTCCTCCTCCTTGCCATCAGGAACATACTCCTCCTCCTCAGACTCAGAAGCTGCCTCAGTATAGGAGGGCATCGAAGAAGACCCTCCTATTTCGGACACGGCCCGGAGTTTTTTGCCCTGGCTGCCTCTCCCCCCCCCTCCTCCTCTAGGGGCTCTCCCCCCCCCCACCCCCTCCTCCTCTAGGGTCTCCTCCCCCGACCCCTCCACCTCCTTGTGAGGTGTCATCCTCGCATAGTCGGGAGGGAACCTTGTGGGCCCATCCACTCCAAGTAAGTCCTTTGAATTTACTGAGGAAACTGGCGCCGCTGGACTTGCCCATGATTAGCAAACCTGCATTCAGAAGAGAAATTTTTCCTTCCATTAGCACCCTTTCGGAGAAGAGCAAGTTCCTCCGCTTCAGTAGGAGGCAGCATTCTCGTCCATTCTTCATCAATGAGTCGACTACAATAAGAAAAGCGGTATAAGAACTAGGAAAAGTGAACATAACGAATTGACTAAAAGAATGGTGCAAAGGTATTACCTCATCCACTCATCCTCAACTTCCTTGATGTTGTGCAAGATATAGAACATGACATCCTCCCACTCATCTCGTGGCATGAGATAAGGTGTCGACCATCCAGCCCTGCCACCTTGCCCGATGAATAGAGGCAGCTTGGGTTTATACTTGGGTTCTTCTGTATTGTATCGAGACACCTTCCTCCGGCTGCTTCCTCCGGATACTCTATATCGAATGACTTCCATGCTTCACCTTCTGATGGATGTACAATTTTTTTTGGATTGTACCTTTTCCCTTCCTTGTGCCACTTCATCATTTTGGCAGACTCCTCGGTGATGAAAAGGCGCTGCATTCTTTTTATAAAATCAAGATACCGAAGAACCTTCACAGGGATTTTTAGCTGCTACTTCTGACCATGCTCATCGACCACCTCAATGTACCGAGAGGAACCGCACTTCCTATAGTAGTTGTCATCCGCATACTCATGCCTAAACAAAAGGCAATTCTTTGGACAAACATGTATTTTCTCATAGTCCATGGAGAGCGCCTTCATGATTTTCTTCATAGCGTACATGGTTTTCGGCAGTTCATGGCCCTCAGGCAGGCTGTTAGCCCATACTCCCAGAAATGCTTCGAAGCAACCTCGGCTACAGCCGTACTCAGCCTTGACTGCCATCAGTTGCGAGATGGCATCCAGCACAGACAGCGTGGCACCCTCATAAAGAGGTTTCTTTGACGAGGCCAAGATATCCAGGAAGGCCTTTGCGGTTTCCTCCGATTCATTCGCTAAATGTGACGGAGGTGTCGGCTGTGCAGCAAAGACATCATCTAGCATGTCTTTAACCCCATCGTCCTCATAACTAGCAACGCATTGTCGTATCACCTCCTCTCTACCACGGTCCCACTGGGCAAAGTTTATCGGCATATTAAAGTTGGGCATAAATCCATGCATGCGAACGTGCTTAGTCATCTCACTCTTATCTTTGCGCATACGTCTCTAACATTTGCACACGGGCATTCTGGCACCATCCTCATTGGACCCGACGCGTCCGTTTCCCCCCTCCAGGTGCCGGAGGCGGCGCCGTCCGTGAGGGGGGCCACGTCCTGGAGACGCGCGCCGCCTCTTCGGACATGCCACAACACCACCCCTCATGTATGAGGGGCCGGTTCCACGCTCCGGTGGCATTGCTACCCCCCAGGGCCCCCGTCCCGCCTAACCCTGGAGCGGTTGACCACGAGATCTAGCCCTTTGACTTTCCACGGACGGGCTTTGAACAGTGGACCTCTCCACCCGGTTGTATCAGGTCAGCCCAGAGGGACACCTGGGAGCAACATCCGGGCCAAACCCACAGCTACATCCCCTCCGTGTAGACCCGACGCGTCCGTTTCCCCCCTCCAGGTGCCGGCGGCGGCGCCGTCCGTTAGGGGGGCCACACCCCGGAGATGCGTGCCGCCTCTTCGGACATGCTACAACACCACCTGGTTGTGGTAGGTCATCCCATAGAAACACTTGGGAGCAACGTCCCCTTCGTATAGACCCGATGCGGCTATTTCCGCCCTCCAGATGCCGGCGGCGGCGCCGCCCGTGATGGGGGCACACCACGGACGTGAGGGGGTCACACTCCGGAGACGGGTGCTAGGCGTTTGCAACCGCCACCAAACTTCTGTCGGCATAGCTGTTTTTAATTTTAATAAAATATAAGGACCTATATTCAAAAGAACATGACGGCACATATTAATGTGCTCGAAAAAAAATACAAACTATATATATATTCATAATCTATGGAAAAAATTACAAACTACATATATATTCATATAATACATAAAAAAGCATAAAAACATATGTAAAAAAGCATAAAAACATATGTAAAAAAATATATGAAAAAAATAGGTGGGCGCCGTGCCGCGGATCGGTGATGTGGCGCCTATGCCTACGGCTGCCTTCGGCGTATCAACACCGTGGATCGGTGACGTGTCATGCAGAGATATGTCGACGGCCGCCCATCCCAACCGTCGGCATAGGTTTGACGGCGTTAGCCGCTGGTCACGGGCGGGGTCGCCGGGCCCACTGGTATGCCGACGGCTGCTGTCGGCGTGTCCGTAGCTAGGCCGACGGCCGTTCAGTGCCGACGGCTGCCGTCGGCTTAGATTGGGGTAGCCCGACGGCCAGAATGAGGCTGTCGGCATAGCTCCAAGTAGGCCGACGGCAGCCGTCGGCATTGTTTTGGCCGTCGGGGTAGGACCGTTTTCCGGTAGTGTTGCAAACCAGTTAATTGGTACATCATGGATTCATGGCCAAAATAATACGTAATTGACAAAGCAACCTACCTTTAAAGGAATCATCAAGGGTGGAGCGTCTAAATCCATTAACACCTAGGCGTGAAAATAATTGCCTTCTCATCCAGCGAGATCTAGAAGATTGCACCAACACAACAGCATCAAGGAGCTGCTATGACATATTCCAGGACATATTATTCTTCTACTCCCTCCATTCCTAAATGTAAGTCTTTCTAGAGATTTCAACAACTGACTACATATGGAGCAAAATCAGTGAATCTACACTTTAAAATATATCTACATACATCCGTATATTGTTGCCCATCTGAAATGTTTAAAAAGACTTATATTAGGAACGGAGGGAGTAGCATATACCTGTACGTAGTGTGGATGTTGTTGTGCCAGTAACCCGTGGTGCTGGCCATGCTAGTTGTCAGCGCGACGTTGCCCAGCTCAACCTGCTCAGAGGCGTGTTCATCATGGGCGATGCACACCATCGCGTCAGTCCGATGCACCTTCTCCTTCTACTGCAACAGCTCGGCCTTCGGGGCGTCACTGGTCAGGTCTCACCGTGCTCGAGTCCGCCTCGAGCTGCCGGGCTGCGCGTGCCGTGATTGATGCTCGCCTAGTGCCAATTCTATCGGTCAATGGAGGAAGATCGCGGCGAATGGGCGTACCGGCGGATGGGCACTGAGGATATCGGATGGTGTGGCGGATGGACGTTGAGGGCGAGATCGGACAACGCGGCGGACGGAATGCATTGATCATGATGGAGGGCGAGGTCCCGCGCAACAGCCGCCAGGTAACAATAGAACACATGAGCCATTTGTGCACGGGGCTGTCCTGAAGCTCTGAAGCTATTCACGTCAGATCACATGGAGCGACCGTGCATGGGGTTTTATGCAATTGGAATCCCAATAGAAAGCATGACTGATTGGATGTATATATACCAGTACTAACAGAGATTTTTCAAGGTATAGATAGAAAGGATCGAGAGAGATTTTTGGAGGTATAGATGGAAGGGATCCAGAGAGATTTTAGGAGGTATAGAAGGAAGGGATCGAGAGATATTAGCGTAGGGATCCCACAAGTCGTGCGTGTGTGGGTTTTGCCATGATCTACCTTTTATTTGGAGGAAACTATGTTGTGGGAGGAAGACCTTCCGGTTTTAAAATTCGTGGGGGTGAAAAATCGGAAGAGGGGGAGGGAGCGCGTCGGTGGTGACGAAGAGGTTGGACGAAACGTAAGAGGGGAAAGGGAACACTCCGTTTCTTTTAGGTAGTATAGATATAGATATAAATATAGATATAGATATAGATATAGATATAGATATAGATATATATATAGATTTTACCTTGTACTGGAGATGTTCTATACTTAAGAATGGTGTGTGAGAGGTTAGCCTAATGGTCATTATGTGGTGTTTAATTGGTGTGTAATATCAGGCACTTATTGTTGGGGAACGTAGTAATTTCAAAAAAATTCCTATGCACACACAAGATCATGGTGATGCATAGCAACGACAGGGGAGAGTGTTGTCCACGTACCCTCGTAGACCGAAAGCGGAAGCGTTAGCACAACGCGGTTGATGTAGTCGTACGTCTTCACGATCCGACCGATCAAGTACCGAACGTACGACACGTCCGAGTTCAGCACACGTTCAGCCCGATGACGTCCCTCGAACTCCGATCCAGCCGAGTGTTGAGGGAGAGTTTCGTCAGCACGACGGCGTGGTGACGGTGTTGATGTTCTGCCGACGCAGGGCTTCGCCTAAGCACCGCTACATCATTATCGAAGTGGACTATGGTGGAGGGGGGCACCGCACACGGTTGGGAGAGATCAACTGATCAACTTATGTGTCTAGAGGTGCCCCCTGCCCCCGTATATAAAGGAGCAAGGGGGGGTGCGGCCGGCCAAGGGGAGGGCGCGTCAGGAGGAGTCCTACTCCCACCGGGAGTAGGACTCCCCCTTTCGTAGTTGGAATAGGATTCGGGAGGGGGAAAGAGGAGGGAGAAAAGGAAGGGGGGCACCGCCCCCCTCTCGTTGTCCTATTCGGACTAGGGGGAGGGGCACGCGGCTCAGCCCTGGCCGCCTCTCCTCTTCTCCGTAAAGGCCCACTAAGGCCCATTTACCTCCCGGGGGGTTCCGATAACCTATCGGTACTCCGGTAAAATCCCGATTTCACCCGTAACACTTTCGATATCCAAACATAGGCTTCCAATATATCAATCTTCATGTCTCGACCATTTCGAGACTCCTCGTCATGTCCGTGATCACATCCGGGACTCCGAACAACCTTCGGTACATCAAAACATATAAACTCATCATATAACTGTCATCGTAAAGCGTGCGGACCCTACGGGTTCGAGAACTATGTATACATGACCGAGACACGTCTCTGGTCAATAACCAATAGCGGAACCTGGATGCTCATATTGGCTCCCACATATTCTACAAAGATCTTTATCGGTCAGACCGCATAACAACATACGTTGTTCCCTTTGTCATCGGTATGTTACTTGCCCGAGATTCGATCGTCGGTATCTCAATACCTAGTTCAATCTCATTTCCGGCAAGTCTCTTTACTCGTACTGTAATACATCATCCCGCAACTAACTCATTAGTTGCAATGCTTGCAAGGCTTAAGTGATGTGCATTACCGAGAGGGCCCAGATCGAGATACCTCTCGGACGATCGGAGTGACAAATCCTAATCTCGAAATATGCCAACCCAACAAGTACCTTCAGAGACACCTATAGAACTCCTTTATAATCACCCAGTTACGTTGTGAAGTTTGGTAGCACACAAAGTGTTCCTCCGGTAAATGGGAGTTGCATAATCTCATAGTCATAGGAACATGTATAAGTCATGAAGAAAGCAATAGCAACATACTAAACGATCGTGTGTGCTAAGCTAACGGAATGGGTCATGTCAATCACATCATTCTCCTAATGATGTGATCCCGTTAATCAAATGACAACTCATGTCTATGGCTAGGAAACATAACCATCTTTGATCAACGAGCTAGTCAAGTAGAGGCATACTAGTGACAATTTGTTTGTCTATGTATTCACACATGTATTATGTTTCCGGTTAATACAATTCTAGCATGAATAATAAACATTTATCATGATATAAGGAAATAAATAATAACTTTATTATTGCCTCTAGGGCATATTTCCTTCAGTCTCCCACTTGCACTAGAGTCAATAATCTAGATTACACAGTAATGATTCTAACACCCATGGAGCCTTGGTGTTGATCATGTTTTGCTCGTGGAAGAGGCTTACTCAACGGGTCTGCAACATTCAGATCCGTGTGTATTTTGCAAATTTCTATGTCTCCCACCTGGACTAGATCCCGGATGGAATTGAAGCGTCTCTTGATGTGCTTGGTTCTCTTGTGAAATCTCGATTCCTTCGCCAAGGCAATTGCACCAGTATTGTCACAAAAGATTTTCATTGGACCCGATGCACTAGGTATGACACCTAGATCGGATATGAACTCCTTCATCCAGACTCCTTCATTTGTTGCTTACGAAGCAGCTATGTACTCCGCTTCACACGTAGATCCCGCCACGACGCTTTGTTTAGAACTGCACCAACTGACAGCTCCACCGTTCAATGTAAACACGTATCCGGTTTGCGATTTAGAATCGTCCGGATCAGTATCAAAGCTTGCATCAACGTAAACATTTACGATGAGCTCTTTGTCACCTTCATAAACGAGAAACATATCCTTAGTCCTTTTCAGGTATTTCAGGATGTTCTTGACCGCTGTCCAGTGATCCACTCCTGGATTACTTTGGTACCTCCCTACTAGACTTATAGCAAGGCACACATCAGGTCTGGTACACATCATTGCATACATGATAGAACCTATGGCTGAAGCATAGGGAACATCTTTCATCTTCTCTCTATCTTCTGCAGTGATCGGGCATTGAGTCTTACTCAACTTCATACCTTGTAACACAGGCAAGAACCCTTTCTTTGTTTGATCCATTTTGAACTTTCTTCAAAACTTTGTCAAGGTATGTGCTTTGTGAAAGTCCAATTAAGCATCTTGATCTATCTCTATAGATCTTGATGCCCAATATGTAAGCAGCTTCACCGAGGTCTTTCATTGAAAAACTCTTATTCAAGTATCCCTTTATGCTATCCAGAAATTCTATATCATTTCCAATCAGTAATATGTCATCCACATATAATATCAGAAATGCAACAGAGCTCCCACTCACTTTCTTGTAAATACAGGCTTCTCCAAAAGTCCGTACAAAACCAAATGCTTTGATCACACTATCAAAGCGTTTATTCCAACTCCGAGAGGCTTGCACCAGTCCATAAATGGATCGATGGAGCTTGCACACTTTGTTAGCTCCCTTTGGATCGATAAAACCTTCCGGTTGCATCATATACAGCTCTTCTTCCAGAAATCCATTCAGGAATGCAGTTTTGACATCCATTTGCCAAATTTCATAATCATAAAATGCGGCAATTGCTAACATGATTCGGACAAACTTAAGCATCGCTACGGGTGATAAGGTCTCATCGTAGTCAATCCCTTGAACTTGTCAAAAACCTTTCGCGACAAGTCGATCTTTGTAGAAACGATAACATTACCGTCACGTCGGTCTTCTTCTTGAAGATCCATTTATTCTCTATTGCTTGCCGATCATCGGGCAAGTCAACCAAAGTCCACACTTTGTTCTCATACATGGATCCCATCTCAGATTTCATGGCCTCAAGCCATTTTACGGAATCAGGGCTCACCATCGCTTCTTCATAGTTCGTAGGTTCGTCATGGTCTAGTAACATAACTTCCAGAACAGGATTACCGTACCACTCTGGTGCGGATCTTACTCTGGTTGACCTACGAGGTTCCGTAATAACTTGATCGGAAGTTTCATGATCATCATCATTAACTTCCTCACTAATTGGTGTAGGTGTCGCAGAAACCTGTTTCTGTGATGAACTACTTTCCAATAAGGGAGTAGGTACAGTTACCTCATCAATTTCTACTTTCCTCCCACTCACTTCTTTCGAGAGAAACTTCTTCTCTAGAAAAACTCCGAATTTAGCAACAAAAGTCTTGCCTTCGGATTTGTGATAGAAGGTGTACCCAACAGTCTCTTTTGGGTATCCTATGAAGACACATTTCTCCGATTTGGGTTCGCGTTTATCAGGTTGAAGCTTTTTCACATAAGCATCCCAGCCCCAAACTTTAAGAAACGACAACTTTGGTTTCTTGCCAAACCATAGTTCAAAAGGCGGCGTATCAACGGATTTTGATGGTGTCCTATTTAACGTGAATTCAGCCGTCTCTAAAGCATAACCCCAAAACGATAGCGGCAAATCAGTAAGAGACATCATAGATCGCACCATATCAAGTAAAGTACGATTACGATGATCGGACACACCATTACGCTGTGGTGTTCCGGGTGGCGTGAGTTGCGAAACTATTCCACGTTGTTTCAAATGTAGACCAAACTGATAACTCAAATATTCTCCTCCACGATCAGATCGTAGAAACTTTATTTTCTTGTTACGATGATTTTCAACTTCACTCTGAAATTCTTTGAACTTTTCAAAAGTTTAAGACAATGTTTCATTAAGTAGATATACCCATATCTGCTTAAATCATCTGTGAACGTGAGAAAATACCGATATCCGCCACGAGCCTCAACATTCATCGGACCACATACATCTGTATGTATGATTTCCAACAAATCTGTTGCTCTCTCCATAGTTCCGGAGAACGGTGTTTTAGTCATCTTGCCCATGAGGCACGGTTCGCAAGTACCAAGTGATTCATAATCAAGTGATTCCAAAAGTCCATCAGTACGGAGTTTCTTCATGCGCTTTACACCGATATGACCTAAACGGTAGTGCCACAAATAAGTTGCACTATCATTATCAACTCTGCATCTTTTGGCTTCAACATTATGAATATGTGTATCACTACTATCGAGATTCAATAAAAATAGACCACCCTTCAAGGGTGCATGACCATAAAAGATATTACTCATATAAATAGAACAACCATTATTCTCTGATTTAAATGAATAATCGTCTCGCATCAAACAAGATCCAGATATAATGTTCATGCTCAATGCTGGCACTAAATAAGAATTATTTAGGTCTAATACTAATCCTGAAGGTAGATGTAGAGCTAGCGTGCCGACCGCGATCACATCGACTTTGGAACCATTTCCCACACGCATCGTCACCTCGTCCTTAGCCAATCTCCGCTTAATCCGTAGCCCCTGTTTCGAGTTGCAAATATTAACAACAGAACCAGTATCAAATACCCAGGTGCTACTGCGAGCATTAGTAAGGTACACATCAATAACATGTATATCACATATACCTTTGTTCACCTTGCCATCCTTCTTATCCGCCAAATACTTGGGGCAGTTCCGCTTCCAGTGACCAGTCTGCTTGCAGTAGAAGCACTCAGTTTCAGGCTTAGGTCCAGACTTGGGTTTCTTCTCCTGAGCAGCAACTTGCTTGCTGTTCTTCTTGAAGTTCCCCTTCTTCTTCCCTTTGCCCTTTTTCTTGAAACTAGTGGTCTTGTTGACCATCAACACTTGATGCTCCTTCTTGATTTCTACCTCCGCAGCCTTTAGCATTGCGAAGAGCTCGGGAATCGTCTTTTCCATCCCTTTGCATGTTATAGTTCATCACGAAGCTTTTGTAGCTTGGTGGCAGTGATTGGAGAATTCTGTCAATGACGCTATAATCCGGAAGATTAACTCCCAGTTGAATCAAGTGATTATTATACCCAGACATCTTGAGTATTTGCTCACTGACAGAACTATTCTCCTCCATCTTGCAGCAATAGAACTTATTGGAGACTTCATATCTCTCAATCCGGGTATTTGCTTGAAATATTAACTTCAACTCCTGGAACATCTCATATGCTCCGTGACGTTCAAAACGTCGTTGAAGTCCCGGTTCTAAGTCGTAAAGCATGGCATACTGAACTATCGAGTAGTCATCAGCTTCGCTTTGCCAAACGTTCATAACATCTGGTGTTGCTCCTGCAGCAGGCCTGGCACCCAGCGGTGCTTCCAGGACGTAATTCTTCTGTGCGGCAATGAGGATAATCCTTAAGTTACGGACCCAGTCCGTGTAATTACTACCATCATCTTTCAACTTTGCTTTCTCAAGGAACGCATTAAAATTCAACGGAACAACAGCATGGGCCATCTATCTACAATCAAACATAGATAAGCAAGATACTATCAGGTACTAAGTTCATGGTAAATTTAAGTTCAATTAATCATATTACTTAAGAACTCCCACTTAGATAGACATCCCTCTAATCCTCTAAGTGATCACGTGATTCAAAGCAACTAAACCATGTCCGATCATCACGTGAGATGGAGTAGTTTCAATGGTGAACATCACTATGTTGATCATATCTACTATATGATTCACGCTCGGCCTTTCGGTCTCCGTGTTCCGAGGCCATATCTGTTATATGCTAGGCTCGTCAAGTTTAACCTGAGTATTCCGCATGTGCAACTGTTTTGCAACCGTTGTATTTGAACGTAGAGCCTATCACACCCGATCATCACGTGGTGTCTCAGCACGAAGAACTTTCGCAACGATGCATACTCAGGGAGAACACTTATACTTCGATAATTTAGTGAGGGATCACCTTATAATGCTACCGTCAATCAAATCAAGATAAGATGCATAAAAGATAAACATCGCATGCAATCAATATAAGTGATATGATATGGCCATCATCATCTTGTGCTTGTGATTTGCATCTCCGAAGCACCATCGTGATCACCATCGTCCCTGGCGCGACACCTTGATCTCCATCATAGTATCGTTGTCGTCTCGCCAATCTTATGCTTCTACGACTATCGCTACCGCTTAGTGATAAAGTAAAGAATTATAGAGCAATTGCATTGCATACAATAAAGCGACAACCATATGGCTCCAGCCAGTTGCCGATAACTCGGTTACAAAACATGATCATCTCATACAATAAAATATAGCATCATGTCTTGACCATATCACATCACAACATGCCCTGCCAAAACAAGTTAGACGTCCTCTACTTTGTTGTTGGAAGTTTTTCGTTGCTGCTACGGGCTTAACAAGAACTGTTCTTACCTACGCATCAAAACCACAATGATAGTTTGTCAAGTTGGTGTTGTTTTAACCTTCGCATTACGAGCTAAGTAATTTAAAAATATTCACAAATTCAAAAATATTTGCAAATCTAAAAAACTTGCAACATTTCAAAATTTGTTTCTGAGTTAAAAAATAAAGATTTTTTAAAAAAATTGGTTAATTCATAAATATTCACGGATTCTAAAAAAAGTTTATAGATATTTTTTCCCGCAGCTTCTTGTTGCCGTTGCCGCCCACCGCGGCACGGATCTCCTCATGCGCCATCTTCAGCTCCAGACCCGACAAGATGTGCGGCAGCGAGACTTCCTTGTCAGTGAACAGTGAACTCCGAGCGGTGCGTGGCCGTCCCCCGCAAGCGCCGCTGCTCCATGGGTACTTTTGTTTAGCCCAGCGATGATGTTTTTTTAGCTGGAACTAACTGTTGCAATACTTAACCGTGCGTAGCGAACTCACTGGCAACCAGGTCACGAATACAGTCTGGTGCTTGGTCCTTCCACCAAGTGCAAATCGCACCTGCTCTCTAGCCATAGTCAGCAAGGCGGTGAGCGACAATATTACATGAACGCTTACAGAAAATGAATTGGAAACAATCGAACGAAGCGTAGCAAAGACTGCGGGCTTCCCACAGCAAGACCCCGATGGGAGAGAGGTCATGATCTCCAGAGTTAAGATCGTTTTTTTTTTATCAAAGAAGGGCTTTCTCCCTTCCGATTTTCATTACTGAAAACCAGACTAACAAAGTTCACAAAGTACCAGCAGCAAAAGACAGGTTCCACACCCTAACGCACAAATACAGAGTCTCCAGCCACACACATAGTGCCAACACCGGCCAACATAGTCTGATCGACACAAACTAAAGAAGAACATACTGAAAAAGCTAGCTACTAGCAGGCCTAAACAGACACCAAACAGCAAAAGGAAGAAAGGCGTCGCAGCCATCATCCAGGGAGTCTTGCCACATTAAGTCGCCACCCCTGCCCTGCTGTGTATACCTCACTTGCTGCCCGTTCTAGTGTTCTTGCCCCCAGTTCCAGTAATTTTTTTCGCGGCTCCTTTGTCTGCAAAATAGACCAATCAAGCAACCATCGAACCATTAGTTTGATAATCTGCAAAGGATCATTAATCCTTTTTTTCTCAAAAACAATTGCATTTCTGCTTTTCCAGATAGCCCAGAATAAAGCAGAGACACCAATCAGGACCATTTTCTTGTCTTCCTTATTGAATTTGTTAATCCACCCTCCAAAACAGTCTTTCACATTTACAGGACTAGTTTTTAGGCCACACACACATTTGACCAAGCCCCACAGCAAGGACGCCGCAGAACAAACGAACAACAAGTGATCAATTGATTCAGTTTGTCCACAAAAAACACATTCTTTTTTTCTCCTTTCCAACCTTTTCTAAGTAAAACATCCCTAGTTAAGATGCTTTTTTATTCACTAGCCACAAGAAAACTTTTATTTTGGCAGGGACTTTGATTTTCCACAAAAATTTCTGTGGAAATTTAATCCCAGCCGCAATCATTTCCTTGTATAACGATTTAACAGAGAATTTTTTATCAGCAGTGAGGGTCCATTCAATCTTGTCTTTCCCCCCATTCATTTCTATCATTTCACATCTACTTTTCAAAGCATTCCACAAATCTAAAGTTTCTCCATGCAAAGTCCTCCTGAATCTGAACCCCTTCCATCCTTTTTGGATGGCCTCATATACTGTTATTTTATGATCAAAACAGATGTCATATAATCTAGGATAAGCATCTTTCAGGGGCTTATCATCCACCCATGTATCCTCCCAAAACCTAATATTCTTCCCCTCCCCAGGTTTCTTTTTAACAAATCTGTAAAAAAATTCCTTAATATTCAGAAGACTAGTCCAGAACTGAGATTCTCCTGGCTTTTTTTCCATCAGAGCCAGGCATTCATTCCTCCCATATTTTCTTCTCAATACATCTTGCCACATCCCCTCCTCTGTTTCCATCTTCCAAAACCACTTAGCTAACAAAGCTAAATTCATGATTTCTAAATTCAGAATTCCCAGGCCCCCTATTTCCCTGGGCAAGCAACATTCTTTCCAATTGACTAAATGATATTTCCTAACATTCTCATCCTCTTGCCATACCAATCTTGCCCTGTAGAAATCAGATTTTTTAATAATTCCTTTTGGAACAGCATAAAAGGACATCATAAACAATGGAATATTGGACAAGCAGGCTTGTACCAGGGTAATCCTGCCAGCAATAGATCCTAACAATTTCCCCTGCCAACACCCACATCTTTTCTCAATTTTATCTGTAACACAACTCCAATGAGTGTTTCTGACCCTAGAGTCAGACACAGGCATCCCCAATTATCTAATAGGCAAATCTCCCATTTTGCAAGTTAATATTTCCTGATAAAGTAATTGTTTCTCTTTAGCTTTACCAAACAGCATCAACTCACTTTCATGGAAGTTTATTTTTAACCCAGACATCTGTTCAAAGGCTCCCAAAATAAATTTGAGGTTTCTTACACTAGTTTCATCATCTTTAAGCAAAAAAATGGTGTCATCAGCATATTGCAACATATTTACACCTTTGTTTTCATTATCCCCAAGGACTCCTTGACAATGTCCATATTTAGGGCATTATTCATTAGAACTGCCAAAGCATCCGCAGCCACATCAAAAGTAATGGTGACATAGCGTCTCCCTGTCTTAAGCCTTTATATGTTTTGAAGAAAGGTCCAATCTCATCATTAACTTTGATTCCCACATGTCCCCTCTCATTGTTTCCATTACCCAATCACACCATTTATCGTGAACCCTTTCGCTTTTAACATCTCAGATAACAAAGGGCCATTTGATTTTATCATAGGCTTTTTCAAAATCAACTTTAAAACCAAAGCATCCTCTTTATCTTTATGAAAAGTGTTCAAGGCTTCATGTAGAATAACCACACCTTCCATAATATATCTCCCTTTGATAAATGCAGTTTGTGTTCGGATATGACAGGTGCAACACATTTTGTCGACTGTTCATTAGAACTTTTGTAATTATTTTGAAGCTCACATTTAACAAGCAAATAGGTCTGAATTTTTGTATTTGTTTGGCATCACTAGTTTTCGCACCAAAGTAATGATGCCATAGTTAATCCTAGCAATGTTGATATCCCCCTAGCAAAACCTTCAACCAAAGCTTTCAGATCCCACTTTACCAAATCCCGTAAATCTTGGTAGAAATCTGCAGGAATCCATCGTGTCCGTGGCTTTTATTTCTTTTCATCCCCATAACCACTTGATGGATCTCATCCAAGGAAAAGGGAGACAGCAAATCCTCTTTATCTTGTGTAGATATTTTTTCCATTCCCATATCTCTCAAGGATATGTTGGATTCCTCAGGATGCCCAAAAAGATTTTTATAAAAGTTGGTGATATATTACATTAGATTATCATCCCCTTCAATAGTCCCTTCATCTTGTTTTAAAGAAATTATTCTGTTTTTCCTTCTTCTCCCATTCACCTTAGCATGATAATACCTAGTGTTTCCATCTCCATCTTTTATTTCTTTGTCTTTATATCTATGAATCCACTTCATTTCTTCTTGTGTCATAATTCTCTTGATTGTAATCTAAGCTCTTTTTGCTCAGTTCTATCTGCAGCAGACATCCCCATTCTTTCTGCTTTTTATCAATCTCATCTAATTCTTTTATGATTTCTATTTTGATTTTTTGTACCAAGCATCCATATTTTTGTTCCACCCTTTGGATTTCTTCCTCAACTCCCTCATCCTTGACTGCCATCTATCCAACACATCTCCTTTGAATTTTTTATTCCAGGTTTTATGAATTAGTTCTTTGAAGCCCTCTCTCAAAAACCACCCATTTTCATATCTGAAAATGTACTTGGTAATATGTGTTTCCCCTGTATCCAGGAACAGGGGAGTGTGGTCAGAGATCTCCCTAGCCCAAGCTTGCAATATAGTAAAAGGATATCTTTCCTCCCATGAAGGACACATCAGAACCCTGTCTAACTTCTCAAAAGTAGGGTCCTCCTGATTATTAGCCCAGGTGAATTGTCTACCATTCAGAGGCAGTTCTCTCAACCCAGCTTGTTCAATAATAGCATTGAATAAAAAAGGCCATTGTTCATTTATCATCGGTTTGTTTTTCTCTTTACTGCTTCTAATAATGTTGAAATCCCCTCCAACCAAACAGGGCAGAGGATTGTCATGATAAAGTCTAGCTAATTCAGCCAGGAAACTAGCCTTCCCTTCCTTCTGAGCATCTCCATATACTTTGACTAAATTCCAATGCATTTTAGTATTCTTGTCAAAAACTAAAGCTCTCAGGAAATATTGTCCTTTTTCAATGTGTTCAACATCAAACATGTCTTTATTAATGCCCACTAGTATTCCCCCTGACATTCCTCTTGGGGGGTTCCAACACCAATGGTAATTTTTTCCTCCACACAAATTATGCAACTCATTTTTGGTAAAATCTTGCTTAATAGTCTCAGAAATCCCCACAAAGTCCAACTTATGATCTATGATCATTTCTCTGATATATCTTTTTTTGTGATCTTGCCCAATGCCTCTAACATTCCAAAAAAAACCCCTCATTGTAAGTAGTATTTAACTGTCTACCCAAAATCAATAACCCCTATTTAAGGATTGAAAGACTAATCAGTCATCTTCCCTTTTTTCCTTCTCAGAACCCCAATCCCAACAAATGCTTTCACACAGCTCAAAGCTGGTGAGCTTTTCTAACTAATTTTTTCCAGAAAAAAGACCTTTAATATTTTTATATTGCAGTTCTTCAATGTCAGCATCAGAGTGTTCTAAATCAGAACATAACTCATCAACATTCACATCTCCAGTATTTATAAATACTGGTGTGTCACCACCTTCTTCCATATCTCTTTTTGTTTCACCTACCTCATCTATTTTTTCTCTTTTAACATTTTGGAAGTAAATCTCCCTTCTAGCTCTCTCCATTTTGTTGATAATATCAACATTCTTTTCAATCATATCAATAGAGCATCCTAAATCAATCCCCATCAAAGAACTAATTTGAAGCAATGAGGGGTTAGCAAATTCAAAAGTAGAATCCTTACCATAATTATCCCTTTCTTCAGCTCTGATCTTAGCCATCTCTTCTATTTTCTGATCTTCTTTTCCTTTGTTTCTGAGGCTCCTTTTAATTTCCACTTCTTTTTCCTCTCCTTCTTTTTCCATTCCTTCCACACCATGAAGGTCTGCCATCTTCTCTCCTAGAGTGCCAATTGATTCCTGACTAGCATTATAGTCAGTTGGTTCATTGTATTTCCCAGATTCAGTTCCACTTTTCCTGTGCTGGTTTTCCTTATCATAATCTTCCAAATCCATGTTAGCTAGCTCCATCTCATATTGCTCCCTATTAACTGCTTCTTGGACTAGCTTCTGAATCTCCTCTTGTTGTTGGTTCATCTTTATCTGCATATTACATTGTTTATCTTCTAGCTCCTTAATTTTCTGCTCATTTTTAGCCCACAATGCTTGATGTCTAGCTTTATCTTCTTCCAGGATCTTGACTTTGTTGAACAGAATGTCATTCTCCTTTTGCCACTTTCTCTTCTCATTATACATCTCATCCTGCCATTGTTGCATATTCTCTTCCATATGCTTCTTCAACTTGTTCATTTTCCCATCCACTTCCTCACTTTGTTTGAGTGACAAGCATCTCAGTGAAATGGCCCTGTGATCATAGTCTTCCACCCTGGTTCTCTTCCTGTTGTCTGCCTCACCTTCCCCCTCTTCTGGGTTAAGTAAACTTTCATTCTTCCTCTTCTCCTTCTTGTACCAACCCACTTCCACAACCATCTCTAGCTCCACACCAACCCTGGACATGAGCAGATCAGGGGCAGTGATTTCAACCTGGGGTGGGATTTTCTCCACATCTCTAACCCCACATTTGACCCTAACTTTTTCTTCATTGATTGTGTCCATGTCTACTTCCAGCACAGGCCCCACTGCAGCAGAGACTTCACATATACCCAAAAAATGTCTGAAGCAGTCAGGCACCTTACTTATCCTCACCCAGACAGCATGCATTTTCCCCACAGCTTGATGATCCAAAGACCAAGGCTGGACCTTGATGACCACCCCAGTACCAAGCAGGTTAAAGTCATTGAATTTAGCCAGCTCTACCAATTTGGCCTTATTGGGGAATCTCATCATGAAACCAGCTTGTCCAAATTCCTTAACTCTCCACTGCCACCCCCAATCAAACATCTCTCCCAGGGCCTTAGTAAGTTCAGTTTCATTAATTTTCCCTTCTCTAACAATCACCATACCCAGGGGATTGGTATGTTCAGCAACAAGCATGTCTTTATAACTTTGGACCAACAGAATTCCCAGCCCTTTGGCAGCATATCCAACATATTTTGGGACTGGTTTTATTTGTTTCAGCAAGTTGCATTCACTGGTGATGTGATTCTCCCTACCACAAACCAGACAGTGCCCCACTCTACACTCTCTGGTAGAATGTCTTGGATCCTTGCATTTGCCACACACCTGCTTAATGAATCTTTCCCCTCCCCTTCTACTCTCATCTAAATTGATCTGCCAGTTGTTTTTTCCACCCATTTTCTTCATATCCATAGCAAGATCTTGGTCCCCTCTCCTATCAGCTTTCTGCAAATTACCACTCTTCCCTTCCTCTCTCCTTAGGGTCTCCTTACCAGGCTGGCTTTCCACTATTTTTCCAACTGATTTTTCAACACTCTCTAAGTCTCCCACCTCGGCGGCAACGGAGTGCTGTGATGGCATCGAGCACTACGACAAGCAACAAAGCCCTAGGGTCTACCGTCGTTATCACGGTTACAATGCAGCACCCTGATCTTCATTTTATTTTCCTTTTTTCTTTTTCTTTTTCTTTTCCACAGATGCCGATGACGCAGTGGAGCTAGCCCAGAGGGTATAGGGTAGCAGGACGCGTCCAAACCTCAAGTGCTGAAGCGTCCGCCAAGTGGTGCTGGTTGCTGGGGCAGGAATACCATTAGTCCAGAATTGGTGGATTGCTGATCGCTCAGAAGTCAGCGAATGAGTGTGCATGGGCCATGCACGTTTCGTCTAACGTTTCATACATCTGTTAATGCATGCACTGCTTTGTTTTTCTTCTGCAGGCGCAACCCGACGGATCAGGCTGCACACATATGATGCGCCAAAACAAAAATCACTAAATTAAGCCCGATCTGCTCGGCGCTCGAACTTTATTTGGTGAGGGGCATTTGTTTGATTGGTTTTTGGCAATACTATATAATCAGGAAGTTTTTTTATTAGTTTTGAAGGAATTTCCCTAGTACAGGTTATGCATGTCTACTTTTCATAATTGCATGTGCACCTACGTGTATATACACTATACACAATGACTAATGACCGCCTCACGTACTGATGCATGCATCCACACGTTTTATTTATTTATTTATCTCATGCATGTTATGACCTACACTAGTCAGGTATTGATCATGTACAAATTTAAGCTAACCCTGCAGACGACTCGGTGCAGTTCGCATCTCCGTAGACGCCGCGGCCAGGTCGTACATAGACCCAGGCCCGACGTGCACGTCATGTATTTTGGCCATGGGCTACGGTGGCATCGGATCAACTTGAGCGAGGGTCAAAGCTCAATGTTTATCCACTCAAACGGCCCATGATATCCGGGATGGCAAAACAACCAGCGACGGCGGGACGCGGCACCCTGCTCTGCCTATATATAGACTCACAGAGCCATTTGCAAAGAGGGAGGCCTCGCACCAAGAGGCACCAGGAGGAACGCCCCAGGAGGCGACGGCGCGCCCGCGGCCGCGCAATCGCAAACCATACACCAGATGTGATGGCCGAGGAGGAAGAGACGCCGGCGACGGCGGCGGTCTGCCCACGGCGAGCATGCAGGCGTCGGAGGAGATGAAGAAACGGGAGCAGACCAAGCCCGGCTGACTAATTCTATTTGTTACTATGTCTTCCATCCATCAGGTTCTACACGAGAAGAACAACAGGAAGAAGGAGGCGGAGTCCTGCACACACAAACATCCGGACAGAAGACAAGGCAGAGACGCGCCCCTGGTGGCAGCGTCGAGGAGATCGGAGGGCGCGCTTGCGGCCGCGCTGCGTGCGCCAAGGGGCACCCAGCCGAGAGAGAGGCGCAAGCACACGTGGGAGACTCGTCCGTGTCGGCGATATGTTGCAGGGCGCGTCGTACACGACGAGCATACCGGGCTCGAGATGCATGCACATGCAACAACTCTCTTCTTTTCATTTCCTTAGCAGGTTCCTCGGAAACGGGAGAGAGATCACGCCTCACGCACGCACCAGGAGGCACCGGAGGGATAGCAACCCAGGAGGCGACGCCGCCGGGCAGGAAGAGACGCCGGCCATGACGGCGGCCTGACCATGGCGAGCATGCTGGCGCCTGAGGAGACCAAGAAATGGGAGCAGACCAAGCCCCGCTGACTAATTCTATTTGTTACTATGTCTTCCATCCATCAGGTTCTACACGAGAAGAACAACAGGAAGAAGGGGGACGGAGGCACGGCCGGAGAGGCAACTCACGCACGTACACACCCATTCTCAAGGCAACTCACGCACGCACACATCCATCGCATAACACCTCCAGCACCCATCCATCCACCACGCAAGCACTCCATTCATTCATCACGCAAGCCTGCAGAGGAACTCCCTCACGCACCGGCTCGCATCTACCCGGCAGGAGGAAAGACGCAGGCACCCGAGCCGGCGTACAGGGAGCTCGGCGGCTGCGACATGGACGCGAAGCTCACCTTCCCGAAAGTAAAACTTTGATCTAACCCATCCCTTTCCTTGTTCCTTCTTTGCATATAGCATGCACACACACAGGTCGGGAGCGTTGCCTAAAGCAATGTTCGCATGACCGGACGAGATGGAGCCGCCGGACCGGAAAGTGAAGTGGACGTTGCCGGAGATGGTCTTCACCAAGCCAGCGCCACAAAGAACGCACGAAGAGGTCGTCATCACCACCTGTTGTTCGCCTCGTCCACGACGGTTCGGCCAAGACGACGACACGGAGCACGCCACGACGCCGCCCCACCGCCGAGGTCGCCAGGTCGATGCCCCGGAGGTCGACGCCACGGTGGCCACCCCACTCATCACCGCTGACGAGGACGACGCGTCTCGAGCTCATCTTCACCAAGCCCGCGCTATGGACGCTGACGCCCACGGAGGTCGATGCCCCGGAGGTCGACGCCACGAAGGCCACTCCAGTCATCACCGCGATGAGGACTACGCGTCCCGGATCTCATCTTCACCAAGCCAGCGCCGCGAAGAACGCACGAAGAGGTCGTCATCACCGCCTGTTGTTCGCCTCGTCAGGACGGTTCGCCAAGACGATGGCACAGAGCACGCCACGACGCCGCCCACCATCGAGGTCACCGAGGTCGGTGTCACAGAGGTCGACGCCACGGTGGCCGCCCCCCACTCATCACCGCTCGACGAGGGCGACGCGTCTCCGGAGCGGACGCGGATTTTTGGAGCACCTGCTCCGGGGCCGCGCTATCCCAGCGGTCGACTCGTCGCGATTTACCTCGAGATGACCCACGAGGAATACCGGTCAAGCTTGTGTTACCGTGGCATCTGTCTGTCACCGTGCCCTCTTCGTAGGGTAACAGCCCCACGGGTAGGCTCTGCAGTGTTTTGTCTTCCACCTCCCACCTGCATACCGACGCGGACCCGTGACTTCGTCTCAAATGTCTCCCCACACAACGCGCTGCTCTGTTCTTTGACTTGCCTCTCTAATGGATCCCCCGCCCCGCCCCGCCCGCACCCACTGCCGCTCGGCGCTGTGCATGCGCCAGCTCCTCCTCGCCGCACGCACTCACCTTTGCCACCGCCTCGCGCCGCCGCGCGTCAGCACCTCCTCCGCGGCGGGCACCGCGGCGCGGAGCTCCGTGCGGGAGCGCGGCGGCCCGATCGACGCCGCCACCACGCCCCGCTTGGCGTCGACCCCCGCAAGCTCTGGGTCCCGGTCTTGCGCGGGAAGAGCCTGCTCGCGACAGCCTGGGCGCCTGTCGTCGGGGCCGATGGCTCCGATGTGGGGCACATCAGAGACGGCGCCCTTCAGGCCATAGGGGCTCTGCCGTCGCAGCCCGTGGAGGAGCGCCGCGGATTGATTCGTCTCCACATCCGCCTCTCTCCTGCCGAGGCGGAGCGCATGGCGCGGCGGGGGACGTGGTCCATGCCCTCGTCGTTCTGCGACGCCGACGGGCACGGAGAGGAGGAGCGAAGGGGCAGCGTGGCGGGGCTGCCGCAGGCGCCGAGGAGCCGGTGGAGGCCGAGCCGCCATCCGCCACACCGGAGAACCAGCAAGAGGGCGGCGCCCTACCACCAGTCGTCGCCGAGGGGGACGCGCCCGAGTGTCCCATAGCTGTTTGTCCTTGTTCTCAGGCTGAACAGTACCCTACTCTATGCAGTAGGCGGATCAGGGACGAAGGAGCTACTAAACTAGTCGATATAACCGTGGCCTGCCCTTCTTACGGTATCTTCCGACGCATATCTCGATGTATTTCGACGCACCGGATAAGCGGGCCGGGGTGCAGATGCTCAAAAATATATTTTCGTCTCCGGAGCTCATCTTCACCAAGCCCGCGCTATGGATGCTGACGCCACGGAGGTCGATGCCCCGGAGGTCGACGCCACGAAGGCCGCCCCCTGCTCATCACCGCTAGACGGTGGGCGCCACGGAGATCGTCATCATCACTCGCGACCGCTTTATCACGAGGGTGCCGCGGAGGACGACGATATGGAGCACGCCACGAAGAGCATGTCGTCGATGTCGTCAAGCCGCCCCATGGAAGCCGGCGACACGGAGGTCGCCGAGATGTCATCCCCTTCGTCACGATGACTCCGTGGAGCTCGACGGCACCGAGGGCCTCATCACTCCTCACATCTACTTCATCATGATGAGGCAGCGGAAGACGATGAAGTGGAGCATGCCACGGCGTCGCCCGTTGTCGATGTTATCAAGCCGCCACCATGGCGTGGAGGTCGATGGCACTGAAGTCGCCATCACCGTTCTCTGAGCCCGTGTCCGCTTCATCGCACAAGAGAAACATCATCCAAGAAGAAGCACGCCTATCACGCCGCGTGCGTTCTTCCGTGAAGACGGAGCACTTGCCGGAGGCTCCTTGAGGTGGACGCGTTGAAGACATCGTGCAACCCGTAACATCGCCAAACACTCGCCGGCGGTTCTTCGTCGGCACCTACCAGCAATATCGAGCAACGGTGCAGCCAATGTTGTAACGGAAGCAAACGATGCCCTACCTCTGAGTCGACGCCTCGCCGGGTCCGCCTTTCCCTCGTCACAGCAGGAGCATCCGGTTCGACGGCCGGCTTCCCATCACCGAGAGACCACCTTGTGCCACAAAGTGCCTCTAAACTATCGCTAATGGTGTAGGGAATTAGTATGCACACTATACCTCATGTGCACGTACATGGGCCATGCATGTACGTGGATGTTGGCTGGATGGCAACGTACGCGTTCATTAGATTCACAAAAGAAATGCATGGAAAAAGCAACACATGAGCTATCACCCGAAGACCGACGCCAATGAAGCTGTTCGACACCATCTACTTCGTCATGCTCGGTGTCGCCAAAGATGGAGACGCGCAGCACCCCACCTCCTGCTTGTCCACCCGTCTTACTGTAGAGCTCTGAAGATGAACATGTGCAGCACGGCGACGTCCACTCCGCGCCCGGACGCGAAGTGAAGGCTGATGTCCTACACCACGATGCCATGATTAAGATAGCCTCCTACCCCGTGTCGCTGCTACCGGCGCCACACTCATTCGAGGCCGAAGCCGAGCAAGTCGGCGCCGCCCGAGGACAAGGTACGGCCGCAGGGCGACGCAACTTCAACAACAACACCGTTCCTCTATGATCTCGTGAGATGATGCCTTGACTACGCCGACTGCCGTGGACTCGGCGTCTGACCGGGACGAGGTGTCGACCACTTAGGCCATGCTGGCGCGAGCAACGCGACGGTCATACACCAACGCCGGTCTCCATCGACAATTACTCCCGCAGGGTGTAGACCCTTGTAAACCCTAAGAAGCTACTGGTCGCCGAGAAGTCCGAACCGAAAGCGTGATCCATGCTACCCCAACAACAATTCCACCAACACCGCCAAGACCGGCGAGGCACGACGGCGAGGGCGGCGTGGCCACCGCAAAAGGCTACGCTACTACGCGGCGATGTACCGGCGAGGACACGGGCTCTGCCGCCCACACACACATCACCGTCATCATGCATGGAGAACACGAAGCAAAGACGACGAAGATGACCATACAGCTCAATCGGAGGTATCTCGCAGAGCAACCCGCGGGAGTAATTAACCGGGAGTCTTCCGAGGCCCCGGGAACCAGGAGATCACACAATCGCCATAGTCAGCCCGGCCGCGCTAGTAGGCCATGGAGCGCACCTTTTATTATGGGATCTTGTAATTTTATTTATACAAAGAGATTAATGAAATACATGTTTCCCATACTTTATTTTCTTTGTGTACTACGGTGCACTGGCACGCCCACATACTCATTTCTCCTTTCCGGCGTATGAGAGAAACACACTCCCTTCTTTCCTGCCCCCCGGAGTCCCTCGATGTTTTTCTCGTGTCAAACAAATTGGAACGCCCAGCCCGGTGTCCTCACCATCTACCTCAATGGTTCATCCGATGAGCGGGCGATGGAACCTCCACGGAGACGGTGGCGGGAACGATCGGAGCTTGCCCGCGTATGGCCCGCTGCTAGCTCTGCCCTCACACTACGCCGCCAAATATGAAGATTACACGATGGCGCTGCCAGCTAGTGATCCGCCTTGCCGTGGACTACGGCTTGCCCTTTGTCTTCTTCATGTCTTCATCAACCATCTCCTAGCATGAGATGCACTCCGTTTCAATCCATGTTGTCTCCCTGACGATGGCAAACGGCGGCAGTTACACGCATAAAGTTCCCGAGGCAGCGACCACGCGCGCCAACATAGGTCATGCCAAGGTAGGAACTGTGAAGTTTCATTGGCATCCATATGTAGCCGTCTTCAACCACGTGTTTGGCATCAATTAAGCCAACATGGACTTCAAGTCAAACCAAGGTATTAAACATTGATTTATACGATATTTTGCATAGTACGGGCATATGTATTTTCAGGCAGGATGATTTAGCAACATCAAGCATCATCACCATCATCCTGGGACGCGTGTCGGCAAAGCCAGAACCAGATGTGTCTACATGGACATCATCGGGTGGGCGACATCACCATGTCACACCACTCAGCAACCGCGCGCTCGAGCCATCCTCTACGACTTCCACGTTCAGCACCCATGACTATGGCGGGGCCATCGACATCAACCCCTGGCTCGACGAGGAGGACCTCTACATCAACATGCCATCACCATCTTCATCGGCTTCACACCCTGGCGTGGACGCCGACTACACCGACACGCCGACATTCGACTACATCGACATGGTGCATCAGTCGCCAACTTCATCAACTCTTCATCTGGCGGGACGCCGACTACACCAAAGACGCCACCATTCTTCGATGCCAACCGTCTACACCGAGCGGAGGTCGTACTCAGAATCGCGACATCCCAAGGTCTACATCGACGAGCTCATATTGTCGTCATCTTCAAGCAACGCTGCACAGCGGCGACACTCAAGTCTAGTCCGACTTCTATATCAACACCTTTCCCCAACATCGTCCAAGATCCGACGTGGTGACACCACTTCACCGACATGTCTTTCTCCGATGAAGCTATCCATATCTTGCCGGGCACCGACGAGGCGAAGGCAAGACATCTAGTCCAACACCGGCGAGGCGGACACCATGAGGCCAAGCACCGGCGAGGTTAAGGCCACCCATCCGTCTGAGCCGACAAGGCCAGACATTTTCATCATCGGACATCGACAAGCCGGAGGGATATGACTAAGCATCGCCAGAGCGACGGATGTACCGCTCAACCTTCGGTTCCACCACATCATCACCGACCTTCCTGACGAGGCAGTCTTCACCATCGGCCCGGATGCACCATGGTAGCTCTACTTTGAGGGCGTCTCCCGCACGGACGCCGATGCTGACGGAGCCCCAAGTCGAAGGGCAGGCGCAGGTTTGGTGTTCAAGACGCCATAAGGAGGAGTGATGTATCACTCATTCTCCCTCCTCAAGGAAGTATGCTCAAATAATGAAGCGGAGTATGAGGCACTCATCTTGACCTTCTCCTGGCACTCTCCATGAAAGTCCATTCTTTACGGGCCTTCAGTGACTCCCAACTCATAGTTCGTCAAGTCAACGACATCTACGAGGTGTACAAGCTTGAACTGGTGCCGTACTACACTGCGGCCCGGAACCTCATGGAAAAATTTCATCATGTTGAAGTTCTCCATGTCCCGCGAAGCAGAAATGTTCCTGCTGATGCCTTGGCAAAACTAGCAGCAGCATTGGTGCTCCCAGATAATAAAACCATGCAGGTAAATGTTGAAGAAAGGTGGCTCCTCCCAGCTGTTCTGGAGCTTAACCCGGCGGAATACGAAGTGAACTCCATCATGACGAACACCATGGAGGAAGACGAGTGGTTGCAACCCTTCCTCGACTACTTCAATCATGGCAGTCTCCCGACGACCCGTCGCGAGACGCCAACTACAACAACAACTCCAACGCCGCCAAGACCGACGAGGCACGACGGCGAGGGCGGCGTGGCCATCGCGAAGGCTACGCTACGCGCGGCGCGTGTACCAACGAGGACACGGGCTCTGCCGCCGCCCACACACACACATCACCATAATCATGCATGGAGAACGCGACGCGAGGACGACGAAGACGACCACACAGCTCAACTGGAGGTATCTCGCGGAGCAACCAGCGGGAGTAATTAATCGGGAGTCTTCCGAGGCCCCGAGAACCAGGAGATCACACAATCGCCATAGTCAGCCCGGCCGCGCTAGTAGGCCATGGAGCGCACCTATTTATTATGGGATCTTGTAATTTTATTTATCCAAAGAGATTAATGAAATACATGTTTTCCTGTACCTTATTTTCCTTGTGTACTACGGTGCACTGGCACGCCCGATACTCATTTCTCCTTTCCCGGCGTATGAGAGAAACACACTCCCTTCTTTCCTGCCCCCCGGAGTCCCTCGATGTTTTTCTCGTGTCAAACAAATTGGCACGCCCAGCCCGGTGTCCTCACCATCTACCTCAATGGTTCATCCGATGAGCGGGCGATGGAACCTCCACGGAGACGGTGGCGGGAACGATCGGAGCTTGCCCGCGTATGGCCCGCTGCTAGCTCTGCCCTCACACTACGTCGCCAAATATGAAGATTACACGATGGCGCTGCCAGCTAGTGATCCGGCCTTGCCGTGGACTACGGCTTGCCCTTTGTCTTCCTCATGTCTTCATCAACCATCTCCTAGCATGAGATGCACTCCGTTTCAATCCATGTTGTCTCCCTGACGATGGCAAACGGCGGCAGTTACATCGCATGCGCCCGAGGCAGCGACCACGCCGCCAACATAGGTCATGCCAAGGCAGGAACTGTGAAGTTTCATTGGCATCCATATGTAGCCGTCTTCAACCACGTGTTTGGCATCAATTAATCCAACATGGCCTTCAAGTCAAACCAAGGTATTAAACATTGATTTATACGATATTTTGCATAGTACGGGCATATGTATTTTCAGGCAGGATGATTTAGCAACATCAAGCATCATCACCATCATGCTGGAACGCGTGTCGGCAAAGCCAGAACCAGATGTGTCTACATGGACATCATCGGGTGGGCGACATCACCATGTCACACCACTCAGCAACCGCGGCGCTTGAGCCATCCTCTACGACTTCCACGTTCAGCACCCATGACTATGGCGGGGCCATCGACATCAACCCCTGGCTCGACGAGGAGGACCTCTACATCAACATGCCATCACCATCTTCATCGGCTTCACACCCTGGCGTGGACGCCCGACTACACCGACACGCTGACATTCGACTACATCGACATGGTGCATCAGTCGCCAACTTCATCAACTCTTCATCTGGCGGGACGCCGACTACACCAAAGACGCCACCATTCTTCGATGCCAACCGTCTACACCGGCGGAGGTCGTACTGCAGAATCGCGACGTCCCAAGGTCTACATCGACGAGCTCATATTGTCGTCATCTTCAAGCAACGCCGCCACGCGGCGACACTCAAGTCTAGTCCGACTTCTATATCAACACCTTTCCCCAACATCGTCCAAGCTCCGGCGTGGTGAAACCACTTCACCGACATGTCTTTCTCCGATGAAGCTATCCATATCTTGCCGGGCACCGACGAGGCGAAGGCAAGACATCTAGTCCAACACCGACGAGGCGGACACCATGAGGCCAAGCACCGGCGAGGTTATAGGCCACCCATCTGTCGAGCCGACAAGGCCGGACATTTTCATCATCGGACATCGACAAGCCGTAGGGATATGACTAAGCATCGCCAGAGCGGCGGATGTACCGCTTCCAACCTTCGATTCCACCACATCATCACCGACCTTCCTGACGAGGCGGTCTACACCATCGGCCCTGATGCACCATGGGAGCTCTACTTTGACGGGCGCTCTCCCGCACGACGACGCCGCCGACGGAGCCCCAAGTCGAAGGGCAGGCGCAGGTTTGGTGTTCAAGACGCCATAAGGAGGAGTGATGTATCACTCATTCTCCCTCCTCAAGGAAGTATGCTCAAATAATGAAGCGGAGTATGAGGCACTCATCTTGACCTTCTCCTGGCGCTCTCCATGAAAGTCCATTCTTTACGGGCCTTCAAAGTGACTCCCCAACTCATAGTTCGTCAAGTCAACGACATCTACGAGGTGCACAAGCTTGAACTGGTGCCGTACTACACTGCGCCCGGAACCTCATGGAAAAATTTCATCATGTTGAAGTGCTCCATGTCCCGCGAAGCAGAAATGTGCCTGCTGATGCCTTGGCAAAACTAGCAGCAGCATTGGTGCTCCCAGATAATAAAACCATGCAGGTAAATGTTGAAGAAAGGTGGCTCCTCCCAGCTGTTCTGGAGCTTAACCCGGCGGAATACGAAGTGAACTCCATCATGACGAACGCCATGGAGGAAGACGAGTGGTTGCAACCCTTCCTCGACTACTTCAAGCATGGCAGTCTCCCCGACGACCCCGTCGCGAGACGCCAACTACAACGACGACTCCCCTTTTATCTTTATGAAGCAGGTGTCCTATACAGGCGGTCTCATGGACAGGAGGTCCTACTTGATTGCATTAACCGAGGCGGCCCGAAGATCCTCCCGGATGCACCATGGAGTTGGCGGCAGGCACCAAAGAGGTTTTAAGATGTATCATAGCATACGTCTTGTAGGATACTACTGGCCTGGTGTCATGGCGGACTGCCTTTGGGTGACCAGGTCATGCCACAACTGTCAAGTGCATGGCGACTTCAAACATCAGCCGCTGGTCCCGCTTCACCCTACCGTTCCCTCTTGGCCATTTGACGCCTGGGAAATCGACGTCATCGGCCTCATCGACCCTCTATCATCCAGGGGGCATCGTTTGATCCTTGCCGCGAGGGACTACTTCTCCAAATGGGTGGAAGCTGTTCCACTACAGAAGGTGAAGAGCGACAACGTCATCAACTTCCTAGAGCAAAATATCATATATCGCTTTGGGATTCCACACCGCATCACCTCCGACAATGCCAAGGCCTTCAAGTCCAACAGGAGGTACATGTTCATGGAGAAGTACAAGGTCAAGTGGAACTACTCCACCGCTACTACCCTCAAGCCAATGGAGCGATCGAAGCCTTCAACAAGACGCTCGGCATGATACTCAAGAAGACGGTGACAAGGCACAAGAGAGACTGGCACAATCGTCTCTTCGAGTCCTTATGGGCGCATCAAGCGTTACGGTCGCATTCCCAACAAAGGCTACTCCATTCTCTCTCGTTTACAGGAGTGAAGCCGTCCTGCCACTGGAGGTCTAGCTACCCTCTTTACGGGTGCCTCTGCAGGAAGGACAAGATGAACAAGTACAACTTCGTTTCCAGGAGCTTGACACCCTTGAAGAGGAGCGACTGAAAGCCCCGCAAAACTTGGAGCTCTACCGCCGGAACATGGTGAGAGCCTACGACAAGCTCGTCAAGAAACGCTTATTTTAGAAGGGCGAATGGGTCCTCGTGCTCCGCCGACCCTTCATCATCACTCACAAGACGAAGGGGAAGTTCGAGGCAACGTTGGAAGGACCCTATGTCGTCGAGCAAGTCTGCGACGGGGGTGCATACCAGCTGGTTGATTCCCAGGTAACCCGGCCTATGCCCCCAATCAACGGAAGGTTCCTTAAAAAATTATCTTAAAATGTTGCCTCTTTCGTTGCCTTTTTTTCCTTGGGGGACCCTTTTTAGTGGGCTATCGGATCCATGATGCACTCTTCGTTGCATGTTGTGGATATTTTCTTGGTCTCCCCAATTTTAACGGACTCAGTCCAACAACAAAAAAACTGGCTTTCCCCTACCACATCATGTTGTTGATTGAAGTTTTGGCTACCCTAGGACTTGTCGGAGGGTGGCACAACGTGTCAAGTTGCAGGCAAAGCGGCTCCTACACCCACAATGCACGACACGTATCAGGCGTATGCTTCCGGAGGCAGCGGAGACGATTACTTGGGCACTTCTGAGCGCCGAGACCCCGCGCCCGTCATGTTTCCTGTCATGCTTCATGTTCGTAGAGACTCGCATCCCAGGGGGAGACTATAGGAAAAGATTCATGGTGGCTACTTGGCCCAATGCAAGTTGGTTCGGTGCCTAGCCACATGACAACCCTGGGATACGCCACCAAAAATCTCTAGATAAAATGCCTGAGGGTTTTCTTAGTCCACAGAGGTGAACAGGTGCCTTCCAAGTTCTCAAGGTGGGTCTTCGAGAAGTCATGAAAGAGCAATCCCCAAGAAGTGCAAGCAAAATCCTCGAAAAAAAATTAAAGCAAGTTCATGAAGCATGCGGCCAATCAATCAATCCGCACAAAAATCCAGAATCTCCACGAAGCAATAAAAAAATCCCAAGAGTTCAAGAAGCAGTCAAGTTGTCCCAAGCAGTAGGAGACACACCTGGAAAGAAGGCGGAAGGTAGATGTTCACCATCCCTCAATAAGGCATGAAGAAAAATCGCCAAGCCGTTCTCCCAAAACCATCTACCCTGAACCTACCATACCCAAGTCCCTGGGTTCATGAGGCATGTACAGGGGCATGGCGGGCTGTGGGGCCCCTCCCATACGATGATGGGCTAGAATATGAATTTTTGTTGCCTCTCGTAAGCATCCCGAAACACAGCGTCTTCATACACATACACCAAGGCTTATGCAGTTGTTGAGTTGTAACCGTCATGGTATTTCGACGATCCCCGATGACAAGTCCTTTGGTAGCCTTCTCAGATGTCACACCTATAGCTGGTGTATAACGGGAAAGCCAACATTTTAAAAACCAACCAAACCTTCCTTTTTTTTCCTCTTGGTTCGCTTTGTTTTGTTGGGTGTTTCTAGTTGTTGCCCTTCCCAACATCTTTTGCATCCAATGAAGAGGTACTTCTCGGTGTTGCCGATGACAACCCGACGTCGAGTCTCTACACCAACCAACAACACAGGCATCAGGGTCAATCCCGTACGCCTGTGGACGTCCATGATATCCCGACGTCGATCTGCTAATGCCGACGGCATCCCGGCAATCAATCATCTGCACCAACATGAACAATGGGTGTAGGAAGGAGGCACCTGAGCTCATAAGGGTGGTGCCAATGTCACTCCGGTACCCTGTCTCCAACAACAACAATGAAGTTTGGGGCAATATCATCCCTCGATCATCCGTATGGCCGATGGTGTCCCGCATACCCCTGGTGAAACGCCATTCATGGTGAAACAGAGTTGTCGATGGTCTACCGACGCCTCACCTACATCGTCATATGAAGAACACGGGAGCAGTGTAATGCGCCAGTGCGGCCAGCATGAATCTGTGAAACCCTCCGATCTAGTCGGCTGGCACCGCAGCAGCTAGGCGGTCGCTACGAGCTCGGTAAATGCTATTTCGTTTTCAGGACAAGGCATGTTGTTTCGCCACAAAATGAAGACGGCGTAGGGCTGTCTCGGTGGCTGGCATCGTTTGTTGGACGGTCCCGACGAGCTCCCCAATGAATGCAAGTGCGGATGAACATACCTGCACTACTACATCGCTACATGGAGATCAAACAATCTTTTTCTGCAGATGGTGCAGACACCGTCTGCAACACATTGTCTTTGCAACGAGAAGTCTCCCACCTCGGCGGCAACGGAGTGCTGTGATGGCATCGAGCACTACGACAAGCAACAAAGCCCTAGGGTCTACAGTCGTTATCACGGTTACAATGCAGCACCCTGATCTTCATTTTATTTTCCTCTTTTCTTTTTCTTTTTCTTTTCCACAGATGCCGATGACGCAGTGGAGCTAGCCCAGAGGGTATAGGGTAGCAGGACGCGTCCAAACCTCAAGTGCTGAAGCGTCCGCCAAGTGGTGCTGGTTGCTGGGGCAGGAATACCATTGGTCCAGAATTGGTGGATTGCTGATCGCTCAGAAGTCCGCTACGAATGAGTGTGCATGGGCCATGCACGTTTCGTCTAACGTTTCATACATCTGTTAATGCATGCACTGCTTTGTTTTTCTTCTGCAGGCGCAACCCGACGGATCAGGCTGCACACATATGATGCGCCAAAACAAAAAATATCACTAAATTAAGCCCGATCTGCTCCGCGCTCGAACTTTATTTGGTGAGGGGCATTTGTTTGATTGGTTTTTGGCAATACTATATAATCAGGAAGTTTTTTTATTAGTTTTGAAGGAATTTCCCTAGTACAGGTTATGCATGTCTACTTTTCATAATTGCATGTGCACCTACGTGTATATACACTATACACAATGACTAATGACCGCCTCACGTACTGATGCATGCATCCACACGTTTTATTTATTTATTTATCTCATGCATGTTATGACCTACACTAGTCAGGTATTGATCATGTACAAATTTAAGCTAACCCTGCAGACGACTCGGTGCAGTTCGCATCTCCGTAGACGCCGCGGCCAGGTCGTACATAGACCCAGGCCCGACGTGCACGTCATGTATTTTGGCCATGGGCTACGGTGGCATCGGATCAACTTGAGCGAGGGTCAAAGCTCAATGTTTATCCACTCAAACGGCCCATGATATCCGGGATGGCAAAACAACCAGCGACGGCGGGACGCGGCACCCTGCTCTGCCTATATATAGACTCACAGAGCCATTTGCAAAGAGGAGGCCTCGCACCAAGAGGCACCAGGAGGAACGCCCCAGGAGGCGACGGCGCGCCCGCGGCCGCGCAATCGCAAACCATACACCAGATGTGATGGCCGAGGAGGAAGAGACGCCGGCGACGGCGGCGGTCTGCCCACGGCGAGCATGCAGGCGTCGGAGGAGATGAAGAAACGGGAGCAGACCAAGCCCGGCTGACTAATTCTATTTGTTACTATGTCTTCCATCCATCAGGTTCTACACGAGAAGAACAACAGGAAGAAGGAGGCGGAGTCCTGCACACACAAACATCCGGACAGAAGACAAGGCAGAGACGCGCCCCTCGTGGCAGCGTCGAGAAGATCGGAGGCGCGCCCTTGCGGCCGCGCGTGCGCCAAGGGGCACCCAGCCGAGAGAGAGGCGCAAGCACACGTGGGAGACTCGTCCGTGTCGGCGATATGTTGCAGGGCGCGTCGTACACGACGAGCATACCGGGCTCGAGATGCATGCACATGCAACAACTCTCTTCTTTTCATTTCCTTAGCAGGTTCCTCGGAAACGGAGAGAGATCACGCCTCACGCACGCACCAGGAGGCACCGGGAGGGATAGCAACCCAGGAGGCGACGCCGCCGGGCAGGAAGAGACGCCGGCCATGACGGCGGCCTGACCATGGCGAGCATGCTGGCGCCTGAGGAGACCAAGAAATGGGAGCAGACCAAGCCCCGCTGACTAATTCTATTTGTTACTATGTCTTCCATCCATCAGGTTCTACACGAGAAGAACAACAGGAAGAAGGGGACGGAGGCACGGCCGGAGAGGCAACTCACGCTCGTACACTCCCATTCTCATTGCAACTCTAGCACGCACACTTCCATCGCATTTCACCTCCAGCTCCCATCCTTCCACCACGCAAGCACTCCTTTCTTTCATCTCGCAAGCCTGCAGAGGAACTCCCTCACGCACCGGCTCGCATCTACCCAGCAGGAGGAAAGACGCAGGCACCCGAGCCGGGGGGCCGGCGTACAGGGAGCTCGGCGGCTGCGACATGGACGCGAAGCTCACCTTCCCCGAAAGTAAAACTTTGATCTAACCCATCCCTTTCCTTGTTCCTTCTTTGCATATAGCATGCACACACACAGGTCGGGAGCGTTGCCTAAAGCAATGTTCGCATGACCGGACGAGATGGAGCCGCCGGACCGGAAAGTGAAGTGGACGTTGCCGGAGATGGTCTTCACCAAGCCAGCGCCACAAAGAACGACGAAGAGGTCGTCATCACCACCTGCTGTTCGCCTCGTCACGACGGTTCGGCCAAGACGACGACACGGAGCACGCCACGACGCCGCCCACCGTCGAGGTCGCCAGGTCGATGCCCCGGAGGTCGACGCCACGGTGGCCACCCCACTCATCACCGCGCGACGAGGACGACGCGTCTCCGGAGCTCATCTTCACCAAGCCCGCGCTATGGACGCTGACGCCACGGAGGTCGATGCCCCGGAGGTCGACGCCACGAAGGCCACTCCAGTCATCACCGCGCGATGAGGACGACGCGTCCCGGGATCTCATCTTCACCAAGCCAGCGCCGCAAAGAACGAAGAGGTCGTCATCACCGCCTGTTGTTCGCCTCGTCAGGCCACGGTTCGGCCAAGACGATGGCACAGAGCACGCCACGACGCCGCCCACCATCGAGGTCACCGAGGTCGGTGTCACAGAGGTCGACGCCACGGTGGCCGCCCCACTCATCACCGCCGACGAGGGCGACGCGTCTCGAGCTCATCTTCACCAAGCCAGCTATGGATGCTGACGCCACGGAGGTCGATGCCCCGGAGGTCGACGCCCACGAAGGCCGCCCCTGCTCATCACCGCTAGACGGTGGGCGCCACGGAGATCGTCATCATCACTCGCGACCGCTTTATCACGAGGGTGCCGCGGAGGACGACGATATGGAGCACGCCACGAAGAGCATGTCGTCGATGTCGTCAAGCCGGCCCCATGGAAGCCGACGACACGGAGGTCGCCGAGATGTCATCCCCTTCGTCACGATGACTCCGTGGAGCTCGACGGCACCGAGGGCCTCATCACTCCTCACATCTACTTCATCATGATGAGGCAGCGGAAGGCGATGAAGTGGAGCATGCCACGACGTCGCCCGTTGTCGATGTTATCAAGCCGCCACCATGGCGTGGAGGTCGATGGCACTGAAGTCGCCATCACCGTTCTATGGAGCCCGTGTCCGCTTCGCCGCACAAGAGAAACATCATCCAAGAAGAAGCACGCCTATCACGCCGTGCGTTCTTCCGTGAAGACGGAGCACTTGCCGGAGGCTCCTTGAGGTGGACGCGTTGAAGACATCGTGCAACCCGTAACATCGCCAAACACTCGCCGGCGGTTCTTCGTCGGCACCTACCAGCAATATCGAGCAACGGTGCAGCCAATGTTGTAACGGAAGCAAACGATGCCCTACCTCTGAGTCGACGCCTCGCCGGGTCCGCCTTTCCCTCGTCACAGCAGGAGCATCCGGTTCGACGGCCGGCTTCCCATCACCGAGAGACCACCTTGTGCCACAAAGTGCCTCTAAACTATCGCTAATGGTGTAGGGAATTAGTATGCACACTATACCTCATGTGCACGTACATGGGCCATGCATGTACGTGGATGTTGGCTGGATGGCAACGTACGCGTTCATTAGATTCACAAAAAGAAATGCATGGAAAAAGCTACACATGAGCTATCACCCGAAGACCGACGCCAATGAAGCTGTTCGACACCATCTACCTCGTCATGCTCGGTGTCGCCAAAGATGGAGACGCGCAGCACCCCACCTCCTGCTTGTCCACCCGTCTTACTGTAGAGCTCTGAAGATGAACATGTGCAGCACGGCGACGTCCACTCCGGCGCCCGGACGCGAAGTGAAGGCTGATGTCCTACACCACGATGCCATGATTAAGATAGCCTCCTACCCCGTGTCGCTGCTACCGGCGCCACACTCATTCGGAGGCGAAGCCGAGCAAGTCGGCGCCGCCCGAGGACAAGGTACGGCCGCAGGGCGACGCAACTTCAACAACAACACCGTTCCTCTATGATCTCGTGAGATGATGCCTTGACTACGCCGACTGCCGTGGACTCGGCGTCTGACCGGGGCGAGGTGTCGACCACTTAGGCCATGCTGGCGCGAGCAACGCGACGGTCATACACCAACGCCGGTCTCCATCGACAATTACTCCCGCAGGGTGTAGACCCTTGTAAACCCTAAGAAGCTACTGGTCGTCGAGAAGTCCGAACCGAGCGTGATCCATGCTACCCCAACAACAATTCCACCAACACCGCCAAGACCGACGAGGCACGACGGCGAGGGCGAGCGTGGCCACCGCAAAACTACGCTACTCGCGGTAGCGATGTACCGACGAGGACACGGGCTCTGCCGCCGCCCACACACATCACCGTCATCATGCATGGAGAACACGAAGCAAAGGCAGCGAAGATGACCATACAGCTCAATCGGAGGTATCTCGCGGAGCAACCAGCGGGAGTAATTAACCGAGTCTTCCGAGGCCCGGGAACCAGGAGATCACACAATCGCCATAGTCAGCCCGGCCGCTTAGTAGGCCATGGAGCGCACCTTTTTATTATGGGATCTTGTAATTTTATTTATACAAAGAGATTAATGAAATACATGTTTCCCATACTTTATTTTCTTTGTGTACTACTACGGTGCACTGGCACGCCCACATACTCATTTCTCCTTTCGGCGTATGAGAGAAACACACTCCCTTCTTTCCTGCCCCGGAGTCCCTCGATGTTTTTCTCGTGTCAAACAAATTGGAACGCCCAGCCCGGTGTCCTCACCATCTACCTCAATGGTTCATCCGATGAGCGGGCGATGGAACCTCCACGGAGACGGTGGCGGGAACGATCGGAGCTTGCCCGCGTATGGCCCGCTGCTAGCTCTGCCCTCACACTACGTCGCCAAATATGAAGATTACACGATGGCGCTGCCAGCTAGTGATCCGGCCTTGCCGTGGACTACGGCTTGCCCTTTGTCTTCTTCATGTCTTCATCAACCATCTCCTAGCATGAGATGCACTCCGTTTCAATCCATGTTGTCTCCCTGACGATGGCAAACGGCGGCAGTTACACGCATGTGCCCGAGGCAGCGACCACGCGCGCCAACATAGGTCATGCCAAGGTAGGAACTGTGAAGTTTCATTGGCATCCATATGTAGCCGTCTTCAACCAAGTGTTTGGCATCAATTAAGCCAACATGGACTTCAAGTCAAACCAAGGTATTAAACATTGATTTATACGATATTTTGCATAGTACGGGCATATGTATTTTCAGGCAGGATGATTTAGCAACATCAAGCATCATCACCATCATCCTGGGACGCGTGTCGGCAAAGCCAGAACCAGATGTGTCTACATGGACATCATCGGGTGGGCGACATCACCATGTCACACCACTCAGCAACCACGGCGCTCGAGCCATCCTCTACGACTTCCACGTTCAGCACCCATGACTATGGCGGGGCCATCGACATCAACCCACTGGCTCGACGAGGAGGACCTCTACATCAACATGCCATCACCATCTTCATCGGCTTCACACCCTGGCGTGGACGCCGACTACACCGACACGCCGACATTCGACTACATCGACATGGTGCATCAGTCGCCAACTTCATCAACTCTTCATCTGGCGGGACGCCGACTACACCAAAGACGCCACCATTCTTCGATGCCAACCGTCTACACCGAGCGGAGGTCGTACTACGTAACTGCGACATCCCAAGGTCTACATCGACGAGCTCATACTGTCGTCATCTTCAAGCAACGCTGCCCATGGCGACACTCAAGTCTAGTCCGACTTCTATATCAACACCTTTCCCCAACATCGTCCAAGCTCCGGCGTGGTGAAACCACTTCACCGACATGTCTTTCTCCGATGAAGCTATCCATATCTTGCCGGGCAATCGACGAGGCGAAGGCAAGACATCTAGTCCAACACCGGCGAGGCGGACACCATGAGGCCAAGCACCGACGAGGTTAAGGCCACCCATCTGTCTCGAGCCGACAAGGCCAGACATTTTCATCATCGGACATCGACAAGCGTAGAGGATATGACTAAGCATCGCCAGAGCGACGGATGTACCGCTCAACCTTCGGGTTCCACCACATCATCACCGACCTTCCCGGACGAGGCGGTCTTCACCATCGGCCCGGATGCACCATGGTAGCTCTACTTTGACGGGCGTCTCCCGCACGGACGCCCGATCTTGACGGAGCCCCAAGTCGAAGGGCAGGCGCAGGTTTGGTGTTCAAGACGCCATAAGGAGGAGTGATGTATCACTCATTCTCCCTCCTCAAGGAAGTATGCTCAAATAATGAAGCGGAGTATGAGGCACTCATCTTGACCTTCTCCTGGCACTCTCCATGAAAGTCCATTCTTTACGGGCCTTGATGACTCCCAACTCATAGTTCGTCAAGTCAACGACATCTCTGAGGTGTACAAGCTTGAACTGGTGCCGTACTACACTGCGGCCGGAACCTCATGGAAAAATTTCGTCATGTTGAAGTTCTCCATGTCCCGCGAAGCAGAAATGTTCCTGCTGATGCCTTGGCAAAACTAGCAGCAGCATTGGTGCTCCCAGATAATAAAACCATGCAGGTAAATGTTGAAGAAAGGTGGCTCCTCCCAGCTGTTCTGGAGCTTAACCCGGCGGAATACGAAGTGAACTCCATCATGACGAACACCATGGAGGAAGACGAGTGGTTGCAACCCTTCCTCGACTACTTCAATCATGGCAGTCTCCCCGACGACCCCGTCGCGAGACGCCAACTACAACAACAACTCCAACGCCGCCAAGACCGGCGAGGCACGGCCAGGCGAGGCGAAGCGTGGCCATCGCGAAGGCTACGCTTACGCCAGCGCGCGGTACCAACGAGGACACGGGCTCTGCCGCCGCCCACACACACATCACCATAATCATGCATGGAGAACGCCGGGCGAAGACGACGAAGACGACCACACAGCTCAATCGGAGGTATCTCGCGGAGCAACCCGCGGGAGTAATTAATCGGGAGTCTTCCGAGGCCCCGAGAACCAGGAGATCACACAATCGCCATAGTCAGCCCGGCCGCGCTAGTAGGCCATGGAGCGCACCTATTTATTATGGGATCTTGTAATTTTATTTATCCAAAGAGATTAATGAAATACATGTTTTCCGTACCTTATTTTCCTTGTGTACTACGGTGCACTGGCACGCTCGCATACTCATTTCTCCTTTCCGCGTATGAGAGAAACACACTCCCTTCTTTCCTGCCCCCCGGAGTCCCTCGATGTTTTTCTCGTGTCAAACAAATTGGCACGCCCAGCCCGGTGTCCTCACCATCTACCTCAATGGTTCATCCGATGAGCGGGCGATGGAACCTCCACGGAGACGGTGGCGGGAACGATCGGAGCTTGCCGGCGTATGGCCCGCTGCTAGCTCTGCCCTCACACTACGTCGCCAAATATGAAGATTACACGATGGCGCTGCCAGCTAGTGATCCGGCCTTGCCGTGGACTACGGCTTGCCCTTTGTCTTCTTCATGTCTTCATCAACCATCTCCTAGCATGAGATGCACTCCGTTTCAATCCATGTTGTCTCCCTGACGATGGCAAACGGCGGCAGTTACACGCATGCGCCCCGAGGCAGCGACCACGCGAGCCAACATAGGTCATGCCAAGGCAGGAACTGTGAAGTTTCATTGGCATCCATATGTAGCCGTCTTCAACCACGTGTTTGGCATCAATTAATCCAACATGGCCTTCAAGTCAAACCAAGGTATTAAACATTGATTTATACGATATTTTGCATAGTACGGGCATATGTATTTTCAGGCAGGATGATTTAGCAACATCAAGCATCATCACCATCATGCTGGAGCAGCGTGTCGGCAAAGCCAGAACCAGATGTGTCTACATGGACATCATCGGGTGGGCGACATCACCATGTCACACCACTCAGCAACCCGCGGCGCCGAGCCATCCTCTCGACTTCCACGTTCAGCACCCATGACTATGGCGGGGCCATCGACATCAACCCCTGGCTCGACGAGGAGGACCTCTACATCAACATGCCATCACCATCTTCATCGGCTTCACACCCTGGCGTGGGCGCCGACTACACCGACATCGCCGACATTCGACTACATCGACATGGTGCATCAGTCGCCAACTTCATCAACTCTTCATCTGGCGGGACGCCGACTACACCAAGACGCCACCATTCTTCGATGCCAACCGTCTACACCGGCGGAGGTCGTACTGCGTAATCGCGACGTCCCAAGGTCTACATCGACGAGCTCATATTGTCGTCATCTTCAAGCTAACGCCGCCACGCGGCGACACTCAAGTCTAGTCCGACTTCTATATCAACACCTTTCCCCAACATCGTCCAAGCTCCGGCGTGGTGAAACCACTTCACCGACATGTCTTTCTCCGATGAAGCTATCCATATCTTGCCGGGCAATCGACGAGGCGAAGGCAAGACATCTAGTCCAACACCGGCGAGGCGGACACCATGAGGCCAAGCACCGGCGAGGTTAAGGCCACCCATCTGTCACGAGCCGACAAGGCCGGACATTTTCATCATCGGACATCGACAAGCCGTGAGGGATATGACTAAGCATCGCCAGAGCGGCGGATGTACCGCTCCAACCTTCGATTCCACCACATCATCACCGACCTTCCCGACGAGGCGGTCTACACCATCGGCCCTGATGCACCATGGGAGCTCTACTTTGTGGCGTCTCCCTTGCAGACGCCCGATGCCGACGGAGCCCCAAGTCGAAGGGCAGGCGCAGGTTTGGTGTTCAAGACGCCATAAGGAGGAGTGATGTATCACTCATTCTCCGTCCTCAAGGAAGTATGCTCAAATAATGAAGCGGAGTATGAGGCACTCATCTTGACCTTCTCCTGGCGCTCTCCATGAAAGTCCATTCTTTACGGGCCTTCAGTGACTCCCAACTCATAGTTCGTCAAGTCAACGACATCTACGAGGTGCACAAGCTTGAACTGGTGCCGTACTACACTGCGGCCGGAACCTCATGGAAAAATTTCATCATGTTGAAGTTCTCCATGTCCCATGAAGCAGAAATGTGCCTGCTGATGCCTTGGCAAAACTAGCAGCAGCATTGGTGCTCCCAGATAATAAAACCATGCAGGTAAATGTTGAAGAAAGGTGGCTCCTCCCAGCTGTTCTCGAGCTTAACCCGGCGGAATACGAAGTGAACTCCATCATGACGAACGCCATGGAGGAAGACGAGTGGTTGCAACCCTTCCTCGACTACTTCAAGCATGGCAGTCTCCCGACGACCCGTCGCGAGACGCCAACTACAACGACAACTCCCTTTTCTCTTTAGGTAGCAGTTGTCCTATACAGTCGGTATCATGGACATGAGGTCCTTCTTAGGTGCATTATGCGCGGCGAAGTCGAGAAGATCCTCCCGGGATGCACCATGGAGTTGGCGGCAGGCACCAAAGAGGTTTTAAGATGTATCATAGCATACGTCTTGTAGGATACTACTGGCCTGGTGTCATGGCGGACTGCCTTTGGGTGACCAGGTCATGCCACAACTGTCAAGTGCATGGCGACTTCAAACATCAGCCGCTGGTCCCGCTTCACCCTACCGTTCCCTCTTGGCCATTTGACGCCTTTGAAATCGGCGTCATCGGCCTCATCGACCCTCCATCATCCAGGGGGCATCGTTTGATCCTTGCCGCGAGGGACTACTTCTCCAAATGGGTGGAAGCTGTTCCACTACAGAAGGTGAAGAGCGACAACGTCATCAACTTCCTAGAGAAAAATATCATATATCGCTTTGGGATTCCACACCGCATCACCTCCGACAATGCCAAGGCCTTCAAGTCCAACAGGAGGTACATGTTCATGGAGAAGTACAAGGTCAAGTGGAACTACTCCACGGCTACTACCCTCAAGCCAATGGAGCGATCGAAGCCTTCAACAAGACGCTCGGCATGATACTCAAGAAGACGGTGACAAGGCACAAGAGAGACTGGCACAATCGTCTCTTCGAAGTCCTTATGGGCGTGCCGGCGTTACGGTCGTACCCCAACAAAGGCTACTCCATTCTCTCTCGTTTACAGGAGTGAAGCCGTCCTGCCACTGGAGGTCTAGCTACCCTCTTTACGGGTGCCTCTGCAGGAAGGACAAGATGAACAAGTACAACTTCGTTTCCAGGAGCTTGACACCCTTGAAGAGGAGCGACTGCAAGCCCCGCAAAACTTGGAGCTCTACCGCCGGAACATGGTGAGAGCCTACGACAAGCTCGTCAAGCAACGCTTATTTTGGAAGGGCGAATGGGTCCTCGTGCTCCGCCGACCCTTCATCATCACTCACAAGACGAAGGGGAAGTTCGAGGCAACGTTGGAAGGACCCTATGTCGTCGAGCAAGTCTGCGACGGGGGTGCATACCAGCTGGTTGATTCCCAGGTAACCCGCCTATGCCCCCAATCAACGGAAGGTTCCTTAAAAATTATCTTAAAATGTTGCCTCTTTCGTTGCCTTTTTTTCTTGGGGAGACCCTTTTTAGTGGGCTATCGGATCCATGATGCACTCTTCGTTGCATGTTGTGGATATTTTCTTGGTCTCCCCAATTTTAACGGACTCAGTCCAACAACAAAAAAACTGGCTTTCCCCTACCACATCATGTTGTTGATTGAAGTTTTGGCTACCCTAGGACTTGTCGGAGGGTGGCACAACGTGTCAAGTTGCAGGCAAAGCGGCTCCTACACCCACAATGCACGACACGTATCAGGCGTATGCTTCCGGAGGCAGCGGAGACGATTACTTGGGCACTTCTGAGCGCCGAGACCCCGCGCCCGTCATGTTTCCTGTCATGCTTCATGTTCGTAGAGACTCGCATCCCAGGGGGAGACTATAGGAAAAGATTCATGGTGGCTACTTGGCCCAATGCAAGTTGGTTCGGTGCCTAGCCACATGACAACCCTGGGATACGCCACCAAAAATCTCTAGATAAAATGCCTGAGGGTTTTCTTAGTCCACAGAGGTGAACAGGTGCCTTCCAAGTTCTCAAGGTGGGTCTTGAGAAGTCATGAAAGAGCAATCCCCAAGAAGTGCAAGCAAAATCCTCGAAAAAAATTAAAGCAAGTTCATGAAGCATGCGGCCAATCAATCAATCCGCACAAAAATCCAGAATCTCCACGAAGCAATAAAAAAATCCCAAGAGTCCAAGAAGCAGTCAAGTTGTCCCAAGCAGTAGGAGACACACTGGAAAGAAGGCGGAAGGTAGATGTTCACCATCCTCAATAAGGCATGAAGAAAAATCGCCAAGCCGTTCTCCCAAAACCATCTACCCTGAACCTACCATACCCAAGTCCCTGGGTTCATGAGGCATGTACAGGGGCATGGCGGGCTGTGGGGCCCCTCCGCACGATGATGGGCTAGAATATGAATTTTTGTTGCCTCTCGTAAGCATCCCGAAACACAGCGTCTTCATACACATACACCAAGGCTTATGCAGTTGTTGAGTTGTAACCGTCATGGTATTTCGACGATCCCCGATGACAAGTCCTTTGGTAGCCTTCTCAGACGTCACACCTATAGCTGGTGTATAACGGGAAAGCCAACATTTTAAAAACCAACCAAACCTTCCTTTTTTTTCCTCTTGGTTCGCTTTGTTTTGTTGGGTGTTTCTAGTTGTTGCCCTTCCTCAACATATTTTGCATCCAATGAAGAGGTACTTCTCGGTGTTGCCGATGACAACCCGACGTCGAGTCTCTACACCAACCAACAACACAGGCATCGTGGTCAATCCCGTGCGCTGTGGGCGTCCATGATATCCCGGCGTCGATCTGCTAATGCCGACGGCATCCCGGCAATCAATCATCTGCACCAACATGAACAATGGGTGTAGGAAGGAGGCACCTGAGCTCATAAGGGTGGTGCCAATGTCACTCCGGTACCCTGTCTCCAACAACAACAATGAAGTTTGGGGCAATATCATCCCTCGATCATCCGTATGGCCGATGGTGTCCCGCATACCCCTGGTGAAACGCCATTCATGGTGAAACAGAGTTGTCGATGGTCTACCGACGCCTCACCTACATCGTCATATGAAGAACACGGGAGCAGTGTAATGCGCCGGTCACGGCCAGCATGAATCTGTGAAACCCTCCGATCTAGTCGGCTGGCACCGCAGCAGCTAGGCGGTCTCTCTGAGCTCGGTAAATGCTATTTTGTTTTCAGGACCAGGCATGTTGTTTCGCCACAAAATGAAGACGGCAGTAGGGCTGTCTCGGTGGCTGGCATCGTTTGTTGGACGGTCCCGACGAGCTCCCCAATGAATGCAAGTGCGGATGAACATACCTGCACTACTACATCGCTAATGGAGATCAAACAATCTTTTCTGCAGATGGTGCAGACACCGTCTGCAACACATTGTCTTTGCAACGAGAAGTCTCCCACCTCGGCGGCAACGGAGTGCTGTGATGGCATCGAGCACTACGACAAGCAACAAAGCCCTAGGGTCTACAGTCGTTATCACGGTTACAATGCAGCACCCTGATCTTCATTTTATTTTCCTCTTTTCTTTTTCTTTTTCTTTTCCACAGATGCCGATGACGCAGTGGAGCTAGC
This sequence comes from Aegilops bicornis, assembly GCA_021605145.1. NCBI lineage: Eukaryota > Viridiplantae > Streptophyta > Magnoliopsida > Poales > Poaceae > Aegilops > Aegilops bicornis. The sequence goes on from CM038673.1 coordinate 813,429,982, forward strand.
CCAGAGGGTATAGGGTAGCAGGACGCGTCCAAACCTCAAGTGCTGAAGCGTCCGCCGAAGTGGTGCTGGTTGCTGGGGCAGGAATACCATTGGTCCAGAATTGGTGGATTGCTGATCGCTCAGAAGTCCGCGCGAATGAGTGTGCATGGGCCATGCACGTTTCGTCTAACGTTTCATACATCTGTTAATGCATGCACTGCTTTGTTTTTCTTCTGCAGGCGCAACCCGACGGATCAGGCTGCACACATATGATGCGCCAAAACAAAAAAAAATCACCAAATTAAGCCCGATCTGCTCCGCGCTCGAACTTTATTTGGTGAGGGGGCATTTGTTTGATTGGTTTTTGGCAATACTATATAATCAGGAAGTTTTTTTTTATTAGTTTTGAAGGAATTTCCCTAGTACAGGTTATGCATGTCTACTTTTCATAATTGCATGTGCACCTACGTGTATATACACTATACACAATGACTAATGACCGCCTCACGTACTGATGCATGGATCCACACGTTTTATTTATTTATTTATCTCATGCATGTTATGACCTACACTAGTCAGGTATTGATCATGTACAAATTTAAGCTAACCCTGCAGACGACTCGGTGCAGTTCGCATCTCCGTAGACGCCGCGGCCAGGTCGTACATAGACCCAGGCCCGACGTGCACGTCATGTATTTTGGCCATGGGCTACGGTGGCATCGGATCAACTTGAGCGAGGGTCAAAGCTCAATGTTTATCCACTCAAACGGCCCATGATATCCGGGATGGCAAAACAACCAGCGACGGCGGGACGCGGCACCCTGCTCTGCCTATATATAGACTCACAGAGCCATTTGCAAAGAGGGAGGCCTCGCACCAAGAGGCACCAGGAGGAACGCCCCAGGAGGCGACGGCGCGCCCGCGGCCGCGCAATCGCAAACCATACACCAGATGTGATGGCCGAGGAGGAAGAGACGCCGGCGACGGCGGCGGTCTGCCCACGGCGAGCATGCAGGCGTCGGAGGAGATGAAGAAACGGGAGCAGACCAAGCCCGGCTGACTAATTCTATTTGTTACTATGTCTTCCATCCATCAGGTTCTACACGAGAAGAACAACAGGAAGGAGGCGGAGTCCTGCACACACAAACATCCGGACAGAAGACAAGGCAGAGACGCGCCCCTGGTGGCAGCGTCGAGGAGATCGGAGGGCGCCCTTGCGGCCGCGCGTGCGCCAAGGGGGCACCCAGCCGAGAGAGAGGCGCAAGCACACGTGGGAGACTCGTCCGTGTCGGCGATATGTTGCAGGGCGCGTCGTACACGACGAGCATACCGGGCTCGAGATGCATGCACATGCAACAACTCTCTTCTTTTCATTTCCTTAGCAGGTTCCTCGGAAACGGGAGAGAGATCACGCCTCACGCACGCACCAGGAGGCACCGGGAGGGATAGCAACCCAGGAGGCGACGCCGCCGGGCAGGAAGAGACGCCGGCCATGACGGCGGCCTGACCATGGCGAGCATGCTGGCGCCTGAGGAGACCAAGAAATGGGAGCAGACCAAGCCCCGCTGACTAATTCTATTTGTTACTATGTCTTCCATCCATCAGGTTCTACACGAGAAGAACAACAGGAAGAAGGGGACGGAGGCACGGCCGCAGAGGCAACTCACGCACGTACACACCCATTCTCAAGGCAACTCACGCACGCACACATCCATCGCATAACACCTCCAGCACCCATCCATCCACCACGCAAGCACTCCATTCATTCATCACGCAAGCCTGCAGAGGAACTCCCTCACGCACCGGCTCGCATCTACCCGGCAGGAGGAAAGACGCAGGCACCCGAGCCGGCGTACAGGGAGCTCGGCGGCTGCGACATGGACGCGAAGCTCACCTTCCCCGAAAGTAAAACTTTGATCTAACCCATCCCTTTCCTTGTTCCTTCTTTGCATATAGCATGCACACACACAGGTCGGGAGCGTTGCCTAAAGCAATGTTCGCATGACCGGACGAGATGGAGCCGCCGGACCGGAAAGTGAAGTGGACGTTGCCGGAGATGGTCTTCACCAAGCCAGCGCCACAAAGAACGACGAAGAGGTCGTCATCACCACCTGTTGTTCGCCTCGTCACGACGGTTCGGCCAAGACGACGACACGGAGCATGCCACGACGCCGCCCACCGTCGAGGTCGCCAGGTCGATGCCCCGAGGTCGACGCCACGGTGGCCACCCCACTCATCACCGCTCGACGAGGACGACGCGTCTCGAGCTCATCTTCACCAAGCCCGCTATGGGACGCTGACGCCACGGAGGTCGATGCCCGGAGGTCGACGCCACGAAGGCCACTCCAGTCATCACCGCGCGATGAGGACGACGCGTCCCCGGATCTCATCTTCACCAAGCCAGCGCCGCAAAGAACGACGAAGAGGTCGTCATCACCGCCTGTTGTTCGCCTCGTCAGGACGGTTCGGCCAAGACGATGGCACAGAGCACGCCACGACGCCGCCCACCATCGAGGTCACCGAGGTCGGTGTCACAGAGGTCGACGCCACGGTGGCCGCCCCCCACTCATCACCGCTCGACGAGGGCGACGCGTCTCCGGAGCTCATCTTCACCAAGCCCGCGCTATGGATGCTGACGCCACGGAGGTCGATGCCCCGGAGGTCGACGCCACGAAGGCCGCCCCCTGCTCATCACCGCTAGACGGTGGGCGCCACGGAGATCGTCATCATCACTCGCGACCGCTTTATCACGAGGGTGCCGCGGAGGACGACGATATGGAGCACGCCACGAAGAGCATGTCGCCGATGTCGTCAAGCCGCCCCATGGAAGCCGGCGACACGGAGGTCGCCGAGATGTCATCCCCTTCGTCACGATGACTCCGTGGAGCTCGGCGGCACCGAGGGCCTCATCACTCCTCACATCTACTTCATCATGATGAGGCAGCGGAAGACGATGAAGTGGAGCATGCCACGGCGTCGCCCGTTGTCGATGTTATCAAGCCGCCACCATGGCGTGGAGGTCGATGGCACTGAAGTCGCCATCACCGTTCTCGGAGCCCGTGTCCGCTTCATCGCACAAGAGAAACATCATCCAAGAAGAAGCACGCCTATCACGCCGTGCGTTCTTCCGTGAAGACGGAGCACTTGCCGGAGGCTCCTTGAGGTGGACGCGTTGAAGACATCGTGCAACCCGTAACATCGCCAAACACTTCGCCCGGCGGTTCTTCGTCGGCACCTACCAGCAATATCGAGCAACGGTGCAGCCAATGTTGTAACGGAAGCAAACGATGCCCTACCTCTGAGTCGACGCCTCGCGGGTCCGCCTTTCCCTCGTCACAGCAGGAGCATCCGGTTCGACGGCCGGCTTCCCATCACCGAGAGACCACCTTGTGCCACAAAGTGCCTCTAAACTATCGCTAATGGTGTAGGGAATTAGTATGCACACTATACCTCATGTGCACGTACATGGGCCATGCATGTACGTGGATGTTGGCTGGATGGCAACGTACGCGTTCATTAGATTCACAAAAGAAATGCATGGAAAAAGCTACACATGAGCTATCACCCGAAGACCGACGCCAATGAAGCTGTTCGACACCATCTACCTCGTCATGCTCGGTGTCGCCAAAGATGGAGACGCGCAGCACCCCACCTCCTGCTTGTCCACCCGTCTTACTGTAGAGCTCTGAAGATGAACATGTGCAGCACGGCGACGTCCACTCCGCGCCCGGACGCGAAGTGAAGGCTGATGTCCTACACCACGATGCCATGATTAAGATAGCCTCCTACCCCCGTGTCGCTGCTACCGGCGCCACACTCATTCGGAGGCCGAAGCCGAGCAAGTCGGCGCCGCCCGAGGACAAGGTACGGCCGCAGGGCGACGCAACTTCAACAACAACACCGTTCCTCTATGATCTCGTGAGATGATGCCTTGACTACGCCGACTGCCGTGGACTCGGCGTCTGACCGGGACGAGGTGTCGACCACTTAGGCCATGCTGGCGCGAGCAACGCGACGGTCATACACCAACGCCGGTCTCCATCGACAATTACTCCCGCAGGGTGTAGACCCTTGTAAACCCTAAGAAGCTACTGGTCGTCGAGAAGTCCGAACCGGCGTGATCCATGCTACCCCAACAACAATTCCACCAACACCGCCAAGACCGGCGAGGCACGACGGCGAGGGCGGCGTGGCCACCGCAAAACTACGCTACTACATGGCGCGATGTACCGACGAGGACACGGGCTCTGCCGCCGCCACACACACATCACCGTCATCATGCATGGAGAACACGAAGCAAAGGCAGCGAAGATGACCATACAGCTCAATCGGAGGTATCTCGCGGAGCAACCAGCGGGAGTAATTAACCGAGTCTTCCGAGGCCCCGGGAACCAGGAGATCACACAATCGCCATAGTCAGCCCGGCCGCGCTTAGTAGGCCATGGAGCGCACCTTTTATTATGGGATCTTGTAATTTTATTTATACAAAGAGATTAATGAAATACATGTTTCCCATACTTTATTTTCTTTGTGTACTACGGTGCACTGGCACGCCCACATACTCATTTCTCCTTTCCCGGCGTATGAGAGAAACACACTCCCTTCTTTCCTGCCCCGGAGTCCCTCGATGTTTTTCTCGTGTCAAACAAATTGGAACGCCCAGCCGGTGTCCTCACCATCTACCTCAATGGTTCATCCGATGAGCGGGCGATGGAACCTCCACGGAGACGGTGGCGGAACGATCGGAGCTTGCCCAGCGTATGGCCCGCTGCTAGCTCTGCCCTCACACTACGCCGCCAAATATGAAGATTACACGATGGCGCTGCCAGCTAGTGATCCGCCTTGCCGTGGACTACGGCTTGCCCTTTGTCTTCTTCATGTCTTCATCAACCATCTCCTAGCATGAGATGCACTCCGTTTCAATCCATGTTGTCTCCCTGACGATGGCAAACGGCGGCAGTTACACGCATGCGCCCCGAGGCAGCGACCACGCGCGCCAACATAGGTCATGCCAAGGTAGGAACTGTGAAGTTTCATTGGCATCCATATGTAGCCGTCTTCAACCACGTGTTTGGCATCAATTAAGCCAACATGGACTTCAAGTCAAACCAAGGTATTAAACATTGATTTATACGATATTTTGCATAGTACGGGCATATGTATTTTCAGGCCGGATGATTTAGCAACATCAAGCATCATCACCATCATCCTGGGACGCGTGTCGGCAAAGCCAGAACCAGATGTGTCTACATGGACATCATCGGGTGGGCGACATCACCATGTCACACCACTCAGCAACCGCGGCGCTCGAGCCATCCTCTACGACTTCCACGTTCAGCACCCATGACTATGGCGGGGCCATCGACATCAACCCCTGGCTCGACGAGGAGGACCTCTACATCAACATGCCATCACCATCTTCATCGGCTTCACACCCTGGCGTGGACGCCGACTACACCGACATCGCCGACATTCGACTACATCGACATGGTGCATCGATCGCCAACTTCATCAACTCTTCATCTGGCGGGAAGCCGACTACACCAAAGCACGCCACCATTCTTCGATGCCAACCGTCTACACCGAGCGGAGGTCGTACTCGTAACTGCGACATCCCAAGGTCTACATCGACGAGCTCATATTGTCGTCATCTTCAAGCAACGCTGCCCCGCGGCGACACTCAAGTCTAGTCCGACTTCTATATCAACACCTTTCCCCAACATCGTCCAAGCTCCGACGTGGTGAAACCACTTCACCGACATGTCTTTCTCCGATGAAGCTATCCATATCTTGCCGGGCACTGACGAGGCGAAGGCAAGACATCTAGTCCAACACCGACGAGGCGGACACCATGAGGCCAAGCACCGACGAGGTTAAGGCCACCCATCTGTCTGAGCCGACAAGGCCAGACATTTTCATCATCGGACATCGACAAGCCAGAGGGATATGACTAAGCATCGCCAGAGCGACGGATGTACCGCTCCAACCTTCGGTTCCACCACATCATCACCGACCTTCCTGACGAGGCGGTCTTCACCATCGGCCCGGATGCACCATGGTAGCTCTACTTTGACGGCGTCTCCCGCACGGACGCCGATGCTGACGGAGCCCCAAGTCGAAGGGCAGGCGCAGGTTTGGTGTTCAAGACGCCATAAGGAGGAGTGATGTATCACTCATTCTCCCTCCTCAAGGAAGTATGCTCAAATAATGAAGCGTAGTATGAGGCACTCATCTTGACCTTCTCCTGGCACTCTCCATGAAAGTCCATTCTTTACGGGCCTTCAGTGACTCCCAACTCATAGTTCGTCAAGTCAACGACATCTACGAGGTGTACAAGCTTGAACTGGTGCCGTACTACACTGCGGCCCGGAACCTCATGGAAAAATTTCATCATGTTGAAGTTCTCCATGTCCCGCGAAGCAGAAATGTTCCTGCTGATGCCTTGGCAAAACTAGCAGCAGCATTGGTGCTCCCAGATAATAAAACCATGCAGGTAAATGTTGAAGAAAGGTGGCTCCTCCCAGCTGTTCTGGAGCTTAACCCGGCGGAATACGAAGTGAACTCCATCATGACGAACACCATGGAGGAAGACGAGTGGTTGCAACCCTTCCTCGACTACTTCAATCATGGCAGTCTCCCCGACGACCCCGTCGCGAGACGCCAACTACAACAACAACTCCAACGCCGCCAAGACCGACGAGGCACGACGGCGAGGGCGAGCGTGGCCATCGCGAAGGCTACGCTACGCGCGGCGCGTGTACCAACGAGGACACGGGCTCTGTCGCCGCCCACACACACACATCACCATAATCATGCATGGAGAACGCGGGTTTAGGACGACGAAGACGACCACACAGCTCAATCGGAGGTATCTCGCGGAGCAACCCGCGGGAGTAATTAATCGGGAGTCTTCCGAGGCCCCGAGAACCAGGAGATCACACAATCGCCATAATCAGCCCGGCCGCGCTAGTAGGCCATGGAGCGCACCTATTTATTATGGGATCTTGTAATTTTATTTATCCAAAGAGATTAATGAAATACATGTTTTCCCGTACCTTATTTTCCTTGTGTACTACGGTGCACTGGCACGCCCGCATACTCATTTCTCCTTTCCTGGCGTATGAGAGAAACACACTCCCTTCTTTCCTGCCCCCCGGAGTCCCTCGATGTTTTTCTCGTGTCAAACAAATTGGCACGCCCAGCCCGGTGTCCTCACCATCTACCTCAATGGTTCATCCGATGAGCGGGCGATGGAACCTCCACGGAGACGGTGGCGGGAACGATCGGAGCTTGCCCGCGTATGGCCCGCTGCTAGCTCTGCCCTCACACTACGTCGCCAAATATGAAGATTACACGATGGCGCTGCCAGCTAGTGATCCGCCTTGCCGTGGACTACGGCTTGCCCTTTGTCTTCTTCATGTCTTCATCAACCATCTCCTAGCATGAGATGCACTCCGTTTCAATCCATGTTGTCTCCCTGACGATGGCAACGGCGGCAGTTACACGCATGCGCCCGAGGCAGCGACCACGCCGCCAACATAGGTCATGCCAAGGCAGGAACTGTGAAGTTTCATTGGCATCCATATGTAGCCGTCTTCAACCACGTGTTTGGCATCAATTAATCCAACATGGCCTTCAAGTCAAAACCAAGGTATTAAACATTGATTTATACGATATTTTGCATAGTACGGGCATATGTATTTTCAGGCAGGATGATTTAGCAACATCAAGCATCATCACCATCATGCTGGAACGCGTGTCGGCAAAGCCAGAACCAGATGTGTCTACATGGACATCATCGGGTGGGCGACATCACCATGTCACACCACTCAGCAACCGCGGCGCTCGAGCCATCCTCTACGACTTCCACGCTCAGCACCCATGACTATGGCGGGCCATCGACATCAACCCCTGGCTCGACGAGGAGGACCTCTACATCAACATGCCATCACCATCTTCATCGGCTTCACACCCTGGCGTGGACGCCGACTACACCGACATCGCCGACATTCGACTACATCGACATGGTGCATCAGTCGCCAACTTCATCAACTCTTCATCTGGCGGGACGCCGACTACACCAGCACGCCACCATTCTTCGATGCCAACCGCTCTACACCGAGCGGAGGTCGTACTCAGAATCGCGACGTCCCAAGGTCTACATCGACGAGCTCATATTGTCGCCATCTTCACAACGACGCCATCGCCAGCGGCGACACTCAAGTCTAGTCCGACTTCTATATCAACACCTTTCCCCAACATCGTCCAAGCTCCGGCGTGGTGAAACCACTTCACCGACATGTCTTTCTCCGATGAAGCTATCCATATCTTGCCGGGCACCGACGAGGCGAAGGCAAGACATCTAGTCCAACACCGGCGAGGCGGACACCATGAGGCCAAGCACCGACGAGGTTAAGGCCACCCATCTGTCTCGAGCCGACAAGGCCGTACATTTTCATCATCGGACATCGACAAGCCAGAGGGATATGACTAAGCATCGCCAGAGCGACGGATGTACCGCTCCAACCTTCGATTCCACCACATCATCACCGACCTTCCTGACGAGGCGGTCTACACCATCGGCCCTGATGCACCATGGGAGCTCTACTTTGACGGCGTCTCCCGCACGGACGCCCGATGCCGTGAAGCCCCAAGTCGAAGGGCAGGCGCGAGGTTTGGTGTTCAAGACGCCATAAGGAGGAGTGATGTATCACTCATTCTCCCTCCTCAAGGAAGTATGCTCAAATAATGAAGCGGAGTATGAGGCACTCATCTTCGGCCTTCTCCTGGCGCTCTCCATGAAAGTCCATTCTTTCACGGGCCTTCAGTGACTCCCAACTCATAGTTCGTCAAGTCAACGACATCTACGAGGTGCACAAGCTTGAACTGGTGCCGTACTACACTGCGGCCCGGAACCTCATGGAAAAATTTCATCATGTTGAAGTTCTCCATGTCCCTTGAAGCAGAAATGTGCCTGCTGATGCCTTGGCAAAACTAGCAGCAGCATTGGTGCTCCCAGATAATAAAACCATGCAGGTAAATGTTGAAGAAAGGTGGCTCCTCCCAGCTGTTCTGGAGCTTAACCCGGCGGAATCTGAAGTGAACTCCATCATGACGAACGCCGTGGAGGAAGACGAGTGGCTGCAACCCTTCCTCGACTACTTCAAGCATGGCAGTCTCCCCGACGACCCCGTCGCGAGGCGCCAACTACAACGACGACTCCCCTTTTATCTTTATGAAGCAGGTGTCCTATACAGGAGGTCTCATGGACAGGAGGTCCTACTTCGATGCGTCAACCGAGGTGAAGCCGAGAAGATCCTCCCGGATGCACCATGGAGTTGGCGGCAGGCACCAAAGAGGTTTTAAGATGTATCATAGCATACGCCTTGTAGGATACTACTGGCCTGGTGTCATGGCGGACTGCCTTTGGGTGACCAGGTCATGCCACAACTGTCAAGTGCATGGCGACTTCAAACATCAGCCGCTGGTCCCGCTTCACCCTACCGTTCCTCTTGGCCATTTGACGCCTGGGAAATCGACGTCATCGGCCTCATCGACCCTCCATCATCCAGGGGGCATCGTTTGATCCTTGCCGCGAGGGACTACTTCTCTAAATGGGTGGAAGCTGTTCCACTACAGAAGGTGAAGGGCGACAACGTCATCAACTTCCTAGAGAAAAATATCATATATCGCTTTGGGATTCCACACCGCATCACCTCCGACAATGCCAAGGCCTTCAAGTCCAACAGGAGGTACATGTTCATGGAGAAGTACAAGGTCAAGTGGAACTACTCCACGGCTACTACCCTCAAGCCAATGGAGCGATCGAAGCCTTCAACAAGACGCCGGCATGATACTCAAGAAGACGGTGACAAGGCACAAGAGAGACTGGCACAATTGTCTCTTCGAAGTCCTTATGGGCGTGCAGCGTTACGGCGTGCCCCAACAAAGGCTACTCCATTCTCTCTCGTTTACAGGAGTGAAGCCGTCCTGCCACTGGAGGTCTAGCTACCCTCTTTACGGGTGCCTCTGCAGGAAGGACAAGATGAACAAGTACAACTTCGTTTCCAGGAGCTTGACACCCTTGAAGAGGAGCGACTGCAAGCCCGCAAAACTTGGAGCTCTACCGCGGAACATGGTGAGAGCCTACGACAAGCTCGTCAAGCAACGCTTATTTTGGAAGGCGAATGGGTCCTCGTGCTCCGCCGACCCTTCATCATCACTCACAAGACGAAGGGGAAGTTCGAGGCAACGTTGGAAGGACCCTATGTCGTCGAAAGCAAGTCTCATGACGGGTGCATACCAGCTGGTTGATTCCCAGGTAACCCGGCCTATGCCCCCAATCAACGGAAGGTTCCTTAAAAAATTATCTTAAAATGTTGCCTCTTTCGTTGCCTTTTTTTCCTTGGGGGACCCTTTTTAGTGGGCTATCGGATCCATGATGCACTCTTCGTTGCATGTTGTGGATATTTTCTTGGTCTCCCCAATTTTAACGGACTCAGTCCAACAACAAAAAAACTGGCTTTCCCTACCACATCATGTTGTTGATTGAAGTTTCGGCTACCCTAGGACTTGTCGGAGGGTGGCACAATGTGTCAAGTTGCAGGCAAAGCGGCTCCTACACCCACAATGCACGACACGTATCAGGCGTATGCTTCCGGAGGCAGCGGAGACGATTACTTAAGCACTTCTGAGCGCCGAGACCCAGCGCCCGTCATGTTTCCTGTCATGCTTCATGTTCAGAGAGACTCGCATCCCAGGGGAGACTATAGGAAAAGATTCATGGTGGCTACTTGGCCCAATGCAAGTTGGTTCGGTGCCTAGCCACATGACAACCCTGGGATACGCCACCAAAAATCTCTAGATAAAATGCCTGAGGGTTTTCTTAGTCCACAGAGGTGAACAGGTGCCTTCCAAGTTCTCAAGGTGGGTCTTCGAGAAGTCATGAAAGAGCAATCCCCAAGAAGTGCAAGCAAAATCCTCGAAAAAAAATTAAAGCAAGTTCATGAAGCATGCGGCCAATCAATCAATCCGCACAAAATCCAGAATCTCCACGAAGCAATAAAAAAATCCCAAGAGTCCAAGAAGCAGTCAAGTTGTCCCAAGCAGTAGGAGACACACTGGAAAGAAGGCGGAAGGTAGATGTTCACCATCCCTCAATAAGGCATGAAGAAAAATCGCCAAGCCGTTCTCCCAAAACCATCTACCCTGAACCTACCATACCCAAGTCCCTGGGTTCATGAGGCATGTACAGGGGGCATGGCGAGTTGTGGGGCCCTCCACACGATGATGGGCTAGAATATGGATTTTTGTTGCCTCTCGTAAGCATCCCGAAACACAGCGTCTTCATACACATACACCAAGGCTTATGCAGTTGTTGAGTTGTAACCGTCATGGTATTTCGACGATCCCCGATGACAAGTCCTTTGGTAGCCTTCTCAGATGTCACACCTATAGCTGGTGTATAACGGGAAAGCCAACATTTTAAAAACCAACCAAACCTTCCTTTTTTTTCCTCTTGGTTCGCTTTTGTTTTGTTGGGTGTTTCTAGTTGTTGCCCTTCCCCAACATCTTTTGCATCCAATGAAGAGGTACTTCTCGGTGTTGCCGATGACAACCCGACGCCGAAGTCTCTACACCAACCAACAACACAGGCATCAGGGTCAATCCCGTGACGCTCGTGGGCGCCCATGATATCCCGGCGTCGATCTGCTAATGCCGACGGCATCCCGGCAATCAATCATCTGCACCAACATGAACAATGGGTGTAGGAAGGAGGCACCTGAGCTCATAAGGGTGGTGCCAATGTCACTCCGGTACCCTGTCTCCAACAACAACAATGAAGTTTGGGGCAATATCATCCCTCGATCATCCGTATGGCCGATGGTGTCCCGCATACCCCTGGTGAAACGCCATTCATGGTGAAACAGAGTTGTCGATGGTCTACCGACGCCTCACCTACATCGTCATATGAAGAACACGGAGCAGTGTAATGCGCCAGTCACGGCCAGCATGAATCTGTGAAACCCTCCGATCTAGTCGGCTGGCACCGCAGCAGCTAGGCGGTCGCTTCTGCCTCGGTAAATGCTATTTTGTTTTCAGGACCAGGCATGTTGTTTCGCCACAAAATGAAGACGAAGTAGGGCTGTCTCGGTGGCTGGCATCGTTTGTTGGACGGTCCCGACGAGCTCCCCAATGAATGCAAGTGCGGATGAACATACCTGCACTACTACATCGCTACATGGAGATCAAACAATCTTTTCTGCAAATGGTGCAGACACCGTCTGCAACACATTGTCTTTGCAACGAGAAGTCTCCCACCTCGGCGGCAACGGAGTGCTGTGATGGCATCGAGCACTACGACAAGCAACAAAGCCCTAGGGTCTACAGTCGTTATCACGGTTACAATGCAGCACCCTGATCTTCATTTTATTTTCCTCTTTTCTTTTTCTTTTTCTTTTCCACAGATGCTAATGACGCAGTGGAGCTAGCCCAGAGGGTATAGGGTAGCAGGACGCGTCCAAACCTCAAGTGCTGAAGCGTCCGTCGAAGTGGTGCTGGTTGCTGGGGCAGGAATACCATTGGTCCAGAATTGGTGGATTGCTGATCGCTCAGAAGTCCGCGCGAATGAGTGTGCATGGGCCATGCACGTTTCGTCTAACGTTTCATACATCTGTTAATGCATGCACTGCTTTGTTTTTCTTCTGCAGGCGCAACCCGACGGATCAGGCTGCACACATATGATGCGCCAAAACAAAAAAAAAATATCACCAAATTAAGCCCGATCTGCTCCGCGCTCGAACTTTATTTGGTGAGGGGGCATTTGTTTGATTGGTTTTCGGCAATACTATATAATCAGGAAGTTTTTTTTTATTAGTTTTGAAGGAATTTCCCTAGTACAGGTTATGCATGTCTACTTTTCATAATTGCATGTGCACCTACGTGTATATACACTATACACAATGACTAATGACCGCCTCACGTACTGATGCATGGATCCACACGTTTTATTTATTTATTTATCTCATGCATGTTATGACCTACACTAGTCAGGTATTGATCATGTACAAATTTAAGCTAACCCTGCAGACGACTCGGTGCAGTTCGCATCTCCGTAGACGCCGCGGCCAGGTCGTACATAGACCCAGGCCCGACGTGCACGTCATGTATTTTGGCCATGGGCTACGGTGGCATCGGATCAACTTGAGCGAGGGTCAAAGCTCAATGTTTATCCACTCAAACGGCCCATGATATCCGGGATGGCAAAACAACCAGCGACGGCGGGACGCGGCACCCTGCTCTGCCTATATATAGACTCACAGAGCCATTTGCAAAGAGGGAGGCCTCGCACCAAGAGGCACCAGGAGGAACGCCCCAGGAGGCGACGGCGCGCCCGCGGCCGCGCAATCGCAAACCATACACCAGATGTGATGGCCGAGGAGGAAGAGACGCCGGCGACGGCGGCGGTCTGCCCACGGCGAGCATGCAGGCGTCGGAGGAGATGAAGAAACGGGAGCAGACCAAGCCCGGCTGACTAATTCTATTTGTTACTATGTCTTCCATCCATCAGGTTCTACACGAGAAGAACAACAGGAAGAAGGAGGCGGAGTCCTGCACACACAAACATCCGGACAGAAGACAAGGCAGAGACGCGCCCCTGGTGGCAGCGTCGAGGAGATCGGAGGGCGCGCCCTTGCGGCCGCTGCGCGTGCGCCAAGGGGACACCCAGCCGAGAGAGAGGCGCAAGCACACGTGGGAGACTCGTCCGTGTCGGCGATATGTTGCAGGGCGCGTCGTACACGACGAGCATACCGGGCTCGAGATGCATGCACATGCAACAACTCTCTTCTTTTCATTTCCTTAGCAGGTTCCTCGGAAACGGGAGAGAGATCACGCCTCACGCACGCACCAGGAGGCACCGGGAGGGATAGCAACCCAGCAGGCGACGCCGCCGGGCAGGAAGAGACGCCGGCCATGACGGCGGCCTGACCATGGCGAGCATGCTGGCGCCTGAGGAGACCAAGAAATGGGAGCAGACCAAGCCCCGCTGACTAATTCTATTTGTTACTATGTCTTCCATCCATCAGGTTCTACACGAGAAGAACAACAGGAAGAAGGAGGCGGAGTCCTGCACACACAAACATCCGGACAGAAGACAAGGCAGACGCGCCCCTGGTGGCAGCGTCGAGGAGATCGGAGGGCGCCCTTGCGGCCGCGCGTGCGCCAAGGGGGCACCCAGCCGAGAGAGAGGCGCAAGCACACGTGGGAGACTCGTCCGTGTCGGCGATATGTTGCAGGGCGCGTCGTACACGACGAGCATACCGGGCTCGAGATGCATGCACATGCAACAACTCTCTTCTTTTCATTTCCTTAGCAGGTTCCTCGGAAACGGGAGAGAGATCACGCCTCACGCACGCACCAGGAGGCACCGGGAGGATAGCAACCCAGGAGGCGACGCCGCCGGGCAGGAAGAGACGCCGGCCATGACGGCGGCCTGACCATGGCGAGTATGCTGGCGCCTGAGGAGACCAAGAAATGGGAGCAGACCAAGCCCCGCTGACTAATTCTATTTGTTACTATGTCTTCCATCCATCAGGTTCTACACGAGAAGAACAACAGGAAGAAGGGGGACGGAGGCACGGCCGGAGAGGCAACTCACGCACGTACACACCCATTCTCAAGGCAACTCACGCACGCACACATCCATCGCATAACACCTCCAGCACCCATCCATCCACCACGCAAGCACTCCATTCATTCATCACGCAAGCCTGCAGAGGAACTCCCTCACGCACCGGCTCGCATCTACCCGGCAGGAGGAAAGACGCAGGCACCCGAGCCGGCGTACAGGGAGCTCGGCGGCTGCGACATGGACGCGAAGCTCACCTTCCCGAAAGTAAAACTTTGATCTAAGCCATCCCTTTCCTTGTTCCTTCTTTGCATATAGCATGCACACACACAGGTCGGGAGCGTTGCCTAAAGCAATGTTCCCATGACCGGACGAGATGGAGCCGCCGGACCGGAAAGTGAAGTGGACGTTGCCGGAGATGGTCTTCACCAAGCCAGCGCCACAAAGAACGCACGAAGAGGTCGTCATCACCACCTGCTGTTCGCCTCGTCACGACGGTTCGGCCAAGACGACGACACGGAGCACGCCACGACGCCGCCCACCGTCGAGGTCGCCAGGTCGATGCCCCGGAGGTCGACGCCACGGTGGCCACCCCACTCATCACCGCGCGACGAGGACGACGCGTCTCCGGAGCTCATCTTCACCAAGCCCGCGCTATGGACGCTGACGCCACGGAGGTCGATGCCCCGGAGGTCCACGCCACGAAGGCCACTCCAGTCATCACCGTGCGATGAGGACGACGCGTCCCCGGATCTCATCTTCACCAAGCCAGCGCCGCAAAGAACGACGAAGAGGTCGTCATCACCGCCTGTTGTTCGCCTCGTCAGGACGGTTCGCCAAGACGATGGCACAGAGCACGCCACGACGCCGCCCACCATCGAGGTCACCGAGGTCGGTGTCACAGAGGTCGACGCCACGGTGGCCGCCCCCACTCATCACCGCCGACGAGGCGGCGACGTCTCCGGAGCTCATCTTCACCAAGCCCGCGCTATGGATGCTGACGCCACGGAGGTCGATGCCCGGAGGTCGACGCCACGAAGGCCGCCCCTGCTCATCACCGCTAGACGGTGGGCGCCCACGGAGATCGCCATCATCACTCGCGACCGCTTTATCACGAGGGTGCCGCGGAGGACGACGATATGGAGCACGCCACGAAGAGCATGTCGTCGATGTCGCCAAGCCGCCCCATGGAAGCCGACGACACGGAGGTCGCCGAGATGTCATCCCCTTCGCCACGATGACTCCGTGGAGCTCGACGGCACCGAGGGCCTCATCACTCCTCACATCTACTTCATCATGATGAGGCAGCGGAAGACGATGAAGTGGAGCATGCCACGACGTCGCCCGTTGTCGATGTTATCAAGCCGCCACCATGGCGTGGAGGTCGATGGCACTGAAGTCGCCATCACCGTTCTACGGAGCCCGTGTCCGCTTCATCGCACAAGAGAAACATCATCCAAGAAGAAGCACGCCTATCACGCCGTGCGTTCTTCCGTGAAGACGGAGCACTTGCCAGAGGCTCCTTGAGGTGGACGCGTTGAAGACATCGTGCAACCCGTAACATCGCCAAACACTCGCCGGCGGTTCTTCGTCGGCACCTACCAGCAATATCGAGCAACGGTGCAGCCAATGTTGTAACGGAAGCAAACGATGCCCTACCTCTGAGTCGACGCCTCGCCGGGTCCGCCTTTCCCTCGTCACAGCAGGAGCATCCGGTTCGACGGCCGGCTTCCCATCACCGAGAGACCACCTTGTGCCACAAAGTGCCTCTAAACTATCGCTAATGGTGTAGGGGAATTAGTATGCACACTATACCTCATGTGCACGTACATGGGCCATGCATGTACGTGGATGTTGGCTGGATGGCAACGTACGCGTTCATTAGATTCACAAAAAGAAATGCATGGAAAAAGCTGCACATGAGCTATCACCCGAAGACCGACGCCAATGAAGCTGTTCGACACCATCTACTTCGTCATGCTCGGTGTCGCCAAAGATGGAGACGCGCAGCACCCCACCTCCTGCTTGTCCACCCGTCTTACTGTAGAGCTCTGAAGATGAACATGTGCAGCACGGCGACGTCCACTCCGCGCCCGGACGCGAAGTGAAGGCTGATGTCCTACACCACGATGCCATGATTAAGATAGCCTCCTACCCCGTGTCGCTGCTACCGGCGCCACACTCATTCGGAGGCGAAGCCGAGCAAGTCGGCGCCGCCCGAGGACAAGGTACGGCCGCAGGGCGACGCAACTTCAACAACAACACCGTTCCTCTATGATCTCGTGAGATGATGCCTTGACTACGCCGACTGCCGTGGACTCGGCGTCTGACCGGGACGAGGTGTCGACCACTTAGGCCATGCTGGCGCGAGCAACGCGACGGTCATACACCAACGCCGGTCTCCATCGACAATTACTCCCGCAGGGTGTAGATCCTTGTAAACCCTAAGAAGCTACTGGTCGTCGAGAAGTCCGAACCGGCGTGATCCATGCTACCCCAACAACAATTCCACCAACACCGCCAAGACCGGCGAGGCACGACGGCGAGGGCGAGCGTGGCCACCGCAAAGGCTACGCTACTCGCGGCGCGTGTACCGACGAGGACACGGGCTCTGCCGCCGCCCACACACACATCACCGTCATCATGCATGGAGAACACGAAGCAAAGACGACGAAGATGACCATACAGCTCAATCGGAGGTATCTCGCGGAGCAACCCGCGGGAGTAATTAACCGGGAGTCTTCCGAGGCCCCGGGAACCAGGAGATCACACAATCGCCATAGTCAGCCCGGCCGCTTAGTAGGCCATGGAGCGCACCTTTTATTATGGGATCTTGTAATTTTATTTATACAAAGAGATTAATGAAATACATGTTTCCCATACTTTATTTTCTTTGTGTACTACGGTGCACTGGCACGCCCACATACTCATTTCTCCTTTCGGCGTATGAGAGAAACACACTCCCTTCTTTCCTGCCCCGGAGTCCCTCGATGTTTTTCTCGTGTCAAACAAATTGGCACGCCCAGCCGGTGTCCTCACCATCTACCTCAATGGTTCATCCGATGAGCGGGCGATGGAACCTCCACGGAGACGGTGGCGGAACGATCGGAGCTTGCCAGCGTATGGCCCGCTGCTAGCTCTGCCCTCACACTACGTCGCCAAATATGAAGATTACACGATGGCGCTGCCAGCTAGTGATCCGCCTTGCCGTGGACTACGGCTTGCCCTTTGTCTTCTTCATGTCTTCATCAACCATCTCCTAGCATGAGATGCACTCCGTTTCAATCCATGTTGTCTCCCTGACGATGGCAAACGGCGGCAGTTACACGATATGTGCCCCGAGGCAGCGACCACGCGCGCCAACATAGGTCATGCCAAGGTAGGAACTGTGAAGTTTCATTGGCATCCATATGTAGCCGTCTTCAACCACGTGTTTGGCATCAATTAAGCCAACATGGACTTCAAGTCAAACCAAGGTATTAAACATTGATTTATACGATATTTTGCATAGTACGGGCATATGTATTTTCAGGCAGGATGATTTAGCAACATCAAGCATCATCACCATCATCCTGGGACACGTGTCGGCAAAGCCAGAACCAGATGTGTCTACATGGACATCATCGGGTGGGCGACATCACCATGTCACACCACTCAGCAACCGCGGCGCTCGAGCCATCCTCTCGACTTCCACGTTCAGCACCCATGACTATGGCGGGGCCATCGACATCAACCCCTGGCTCGACGAGGAGGACCTCTACATCAACATGCCATCACCATCTTCATCGGCTTCACACCCTGGCGTGGACGCCGACTACACCGACACGCCGACATTCGACTACATCGACATGGTGCATCGATCGCCAACTTCATCAACTCTTCATCTGGCGGGACGCCGACTACACCAAAGCACGCCACCATTCTTCGATGCCAACCGTCTACACCAAGCGGAGGTCGTACTCAGAATCGCGACATCCCAAGGTCTACATCGACGAGCTCATATTGTCGCCATCTTCAAGCAACGCTGCCCAGCGGCGACACTCAAGTCTAGTCCGACTTCTATATCAACACCTTTCCCCAACATCGTCCAAGC
Organism: Aegilops bicornis; assembly: GCA_021605145.1. Lineage (NCBI taxonomy): Eukaryota > Viridiplantae > Streptophyta > Magnoliopsida > Poales > Poaceae > Aegilops > Aegilops bicornis. The sequence continues at coordinate 813,448,683 of CM038673.1, forward strand.
TCCGGCGTGGTGAAACCACTTCACCGACATGTCTTTCTCCGATGAAGCTATCCATATCTTGCCGGGCACCGACGAGGCGAAGGCAAGACATCTAGTCCAACACCGGCGAGGCGGACACCATGAGGCCAAGCACCGACGAGGTTAAGGCCACCCATCTGTCTCGAGCCGACAAGGCCAGACATTTTCATCATCGGACATCGACAAGCCGTAGGGATATGACTAAGCATCGCCAGAGCGACGGATGTACCGCTCAACCTTCGGTTCCACCACATCATCACCGACCTTCCCGACGAGGCGGTCTTCACCATCGGCCCGGATGCACCATGGTAGCTCTACTTTGACGGGCGTCTCCGCCGCAGACGCCCGATGCTGACGGAGCCCCAAGTTGAAGGGCAGGCGCAGGTTTGGTGTTCAAGACGCCATAAGGAGGAGTGATGTATCACTCATTCTCCCTCCTCAAGGAAGTATGCTCAAATAATGAAGCGGAGTATGAGGCACTCATCTTCGGCCTTCTCCTGGCACTCTCCATGAAAGTCCATTCTTTACGGGCCTTCAGTGACTCCCAACTCATAGTTCGTCAAGTCAACGACATCTACGAGGTGTACAAGCTTGAACTGGTGCCGTACTACACTGCGGCCCGGAACCTCATGGAAAAATTTCATCATGTTGAAGTTCTCCATGTCCCGCGAAGCAGAAATGTTCCTGCTGATGCCTTGGCAAAACTAGCAGCAGCATTGGTGCTCCCAGATAATAAAACCATGCAGGTAAATGTTGAAGAAAGGTGGCTCCTCCCAGCTGTTCTGGAGCTTAACCCGGCGGAATACGAAGTGAACTCCATCATGACGAACACCATGGAGGAAGACGAGTGGTTGCAACCCTTCCTCGACTACTTCAATCATGGCAGTCTCCCCGACGACCCCGTCGCGAGACGCCAACTACAACAACAACTCCAACGCCGCCAAGACCGGACGAGGCACGACGGCGAGGGCGAGCGTGGCCATCGCGAAGGCTACGCTACGCGCGGCGCGTGTACCGACGAGGACACGGGCTCTGCCGCCGCCCACACACACACATCACCATAATCATGCATGGAGAACGCGAAGCGAAGACGACGAAGACGACCACACAGCTCAATCGGAGGTATCTCGCGGAGCAACCCGCGGGAGTAATTAATCGGGAGTCTTCCGAGGCCCCGAGAACCAGGAGATCACACAATCGCCATAGTCAGCCCGGCCGCGCTTAGTAGGCCATGGAGCGCACCTATTTATTATGGGATCTTGTAATTTTATTTATCCAAAGAGATTAATGAAATACATGTTTTCCCGTACCTTATTTTCCTTGTGTACTACGGTGCACTGGCACGCCCAAGATACTCATTTCTCCTTTCCCGGCGTATGAGAGAAACACACTCCCTTCTTTCCTGCCCCGGAGTCCCTCGATGTTTTTCGTGTCAAACAAATTGGCACGCCCAGCCCGGTGTCCTCACCATCTACCTCAATGGTTCATCCGATGAGCGGGCGATGGAACCTCCACGGAGACGGTGGCGGGAACGATCGGAGCTTGCCCGCGTATGGCCCGCTGCTAGCTCTGCCCTCACACTACGTCGCCAAATATGAAGATTACACGATGGCGCTGCCAGCTAGTGATCCGGCCTTGCCGTGGACTACGGCTTGCCCTTTGTCTTCTTCATGTCTTCATCAACCATCTCCTAGCATGAGATGCACTCCGTTTCAATCCATGTTGTCTCCCTGACGATGGCAAACGGCGGCAGTTACACGCATGCGCCCCGAGGCAGCGACCACGCGCGCCAACATAGGTCATGCCAAGGCAGGAACTGTGAAGTTTCATTGGCATCCATATGTAGCCGTCTTCAACCACGTGTTTGGCATCAATTAATCCAACATGGCCTTCAAGTCAAACCAAGGTATTAAACATTGATTTATACGATATTTTGCATAGTACGGGCATATGTATTTTCAGGCAGGATGATTTAGCAACATCAAGCATCATCACCATCATGCTGGAACGCGTGTCGGCAAAGCCAGAACCAGATGTGTCTACATGGACATCATCGGGTGGGCGACATCACCATGTCACACCACTCAGCAACCACGGCGCTCGAGCCATCCTCTACGACTTCCACGTTCAGCACCCATGACTATGGCGGGGCCATCGACATCAACCCCTGGCTCGACGAGGAGGACCTCTACATCAACATGCCATCACCATCTTCATCGGCTTCACACCCTGGCGTGGACGCCGACTACACCGACACGCTGACATTCGACTACATCGACATGGTGCATCGATCGCCAACTTCATCAACTCTTCATCTGGCGGGACGCCGACTACACCAAAGACGCCACCATTCTTCGATGCCAACCGTCTACACCGAGCGGAGGTCGTACTCAGAATCGCGACGTCCCAAGGTCTACATCGACGAGCTCATATTGTCGTCATCTTCAAGCTAACGCCGCCACGCCGCGGCGACACTCAAGTCTAGTCCGACTTCTATATCAACACCTTTCCCCAACATCGTCCAAGCTCCGGCGTGGTGAAACCACTTCACCGACATGTCTTTCTCCGATGAAGCTATCCATATCTTGCCGGGCACCGACGAGGCGAAGGCAAGACATCTAGTCCAACACCGACGAGGCGGACACCATGAGGCCAAGCACCGGCGAGGTTATAGGCCACCCATCTGTCTGAGCCGACAAGGCCGGACATTTTCATCATCGGACATCGACAAGCCGGAGGGATATGACTAAGCATCGCCAGAGCGACGGATGTACCGCTCAACCTTCGATTCCACCACATCATCACCGACCTTCCTGACGAGGCGGTCTACACCATCGGCCCTGATGCACCATGGGAGCTCTACTTTGACGGGCGTCTCCCCTTGCAGACGCCCGATGCTTGTGAGCCCCAAGTCGAAGGGCAGGCGCGAGGTTTGGTGTTCAAGACGCCATAAGGAGGAGTGATGTATCACTCATTCTCCCTCCTCAAGGAAGTATGCTCAAATAATGAAGCGGAGTATGAGGCACTCATCTTCGGCCTTCTCCTGGCGCTCTCCATGAAAGTCCATTCTTTACGGGCCTTCAGTGACTCCCAACTCATAGTTCGTCAAGTCAACGACATCTACGAGGTGCACAAGCTTGAACTGGTGCCGTACTACACTGCGGCTCGGAACCTCATGGAAAAATTTCATCATGTTGAAGTTCTCCATGTCCCGCGAAGCAGAAATGTGCCTGCTGATGCCTTGGCAAAACTAGCAGCAGCATTGGTGCTCCCAGATAATAAAACCATGCAGGTAAATGTTGAAGAAAGGTGGCTCCTCCCAGCTGTTCTGGAGCTTAACCCGCGGAATACGAGTTGAACTCCATCATGATTTAACGCCATGGAGGAAGACGAGTGGTTGCAACCCTTCCTCGACTACTTCAAGCATGGCAGTCTCCCCGACGACCCGTCGCGAGACGCCAACTACAACGACAACTCCCTTTTATCTTTATGAAGCAGGTGTCCTATACAGCGGTCTCATGGACAGGAGGTCCTACTTGATTGCATTAACCGAGGCGGCCGAGAAGATCCTCCCGGATGCACCATGGAGTTGGCGGCAGGCACCAAAGAGGTTTTAAGATGTATCATAGCATACGCCTTGTAGGATACTACTGGCCTGGTGTCATGGCGGACTGCCTTTGGGTGACCAGGTCATGCCACAACTGTCAAGTGCATGGCGACTTCAAACATCAGCCGCTGGTCCCGCTTCACCCTACCGTTCCCTCTTGGCCATTTGACGCCTGGGAAATCGGCGTCATCGGCCTCATCGACCCTCCATCATCCGGGGGCATCGTTTGATCCTTGCCGCGAGGACTACTTCTCCAAATGGGTGGAAGCTGTTCCACTACAGAAGGTGAAGAGCGACAACGCCATCAACTTCCTAGAGAAAAATATCATATATCGCTTTGGGATTCCACACCGCATCACCTCCGACAATGCCAAGGCCTTCAAGTCCAACAGGAGGTACATGTTCATGGAGAAGTACAAGGTCAAGTGGAACTACTCCACGGCTACTACCCTCAAGCCAATGGAGCGATCGAAGCCTTCAACAAGACGCTCGGCATGATACTCAAGAAGACGGTGACAAGGCACAAGAGAGACTGGCACAATCGTCTCTTCGAGTCCTTATGGGCGTGCAGCGTTACAGGCGTACCCCAACAAAGGCTACTCCATTCTCTCTCGTTTACAGGAGTGAAGCCGTCCTGCCACCGGAGGTCTAGCTACCCTCTTTACGGGTGCCTCTGCAGGAAGGACAAGATGAACAAGTACAACTTCGTTTCCAGGAGCTTGACACCCTTGAAGAGGAGCGACTGCAAGCCCCATAAAACTTGGAGCTCTACCGCGGAACATGGTGAGAGCCTACGACAAGCTCGTCAAGCAACGCTTATTTTGGAAGGCGAATGGGTCCTCGTGCTCCGCCGACCCTTCATCATCACTCACAAGACGAAGGGGAAGTTCGAGGCAACGTTGGAAGGACCCTATGTCGTCGAGCAAGTCTGCGACGGGGGTGCATACCAGCTGGTTGATTCCCAGGTAACCCGGCCTATGCCCCCAATCAACGGAAGGTTCCTTAAAAAATTATCTTAAAATGTTGCCTCTTTCGTTGCCTTTTTTTCCTTGGGGGACCCTTTTAGTGGGCTATCGGATCCATGATGCACTCTTCGTTGCATGTTGTGGATATTTTCTTGGTCTCCCCAATTTTAACGGACTCAGTCCAACAACAAAAAACTGGCTTTCCCTACCACATCATGTTGTTGATTGAAGTTTTGGCTACCCTAGGACTTGTCGGAGGGTGGCACAATGTGTCAAGTTGCAGGGAGAGCGGCTCCTACACCCACAATGCACGACACATATCAGGCGTATGCTTTCGGAGGCAGCGGAGATGATCACTTGGGCACTTCTGAGCGCCGAGACCCCGCGCCCTTCATGTTTCCTGTCATGCTTCATGTTCGTAGAGACTCGCATCCCAGGGGGAGACTATAGGAAAAGATTCATGGTGGCTACTTGGCCCAATGCAAGTTGGTTCGGTGCCTAGCCACATGACAACCCTGGGATACGCCACCAAAAATCTCTAGATAAAATGCCTGAGGGTTTTCTTAGTCCACAGAGGTGAACAGGTGCCTTCCAAGTTCTCAAGGTGGGTCTTCGAGAAGTCATGAAAGAGCAATCCCCAAGAAGTGCAAGCAAAATCCTCGAAAAAAAATTAAAGCAAGTTCATGAAGCATGCGGCCAATCAATCAATCCGCACAAAAATCCAGAATCTCCACGAAGCAATAAAAAAATCCCAAGAGTCCAAGAAGCAGTCAAGTTGTCCTAAGCAGTAGGAGACACACTGGAAAGAAGGCGGAAGGTAGATGTTCACCATCCCTCAATAAGGCATGAAGAAAAATCGCCAAGCCGTTCTCCCAAAACCATCTACCCTGAACCTACCATACCCAAGTCCCTGGGTTCATGAGGCATGTACAGGGGGCATGGCGGGCTGTGGGGCCCCTCCGCACGATGATGGGCTAGAATATGAATTTTTGTTGCCTCTCAGAAGCATCCCGAAACACAGCGTCTTCATACACATACACCAAGGCTTATGCAGTTGTTGAGTTGTAACCGTCATGGTATTTCGACGATCCCCGATGACAAGTCCTTTGGTAGCCTTCTCAGATGTCACACCTATAGCTGGTGTATAACGGGAAAGCCAACATTTTAAAAACCAACCAAACCTTCCTTTTTTTTCCTCTTGGTTCGCTTTGTTTTGTTGGGTGTTTCTAGTTGTTGCCCTTCCCCAACATCTTTTGCATCCAATGAAGAGGTACTTCTCGGTGTTGCCGATGACAACCCGACGTCGAGTCTCTACACCAACCAACAACACAGGCATCGTGGTCAATCCCGTGCGCTGTGGGCGCCCATGATATCCCGACGTCGATCTGCTAATGCCGACGGCATCCCGGCAATCAATCATCTGCACCAACATGAACAATGGGTGTAGGAAGGAGGCACCTGAGCTCATAAGGGTGGTGCCAATGTCACTCCGGTACCCTGTCTCCAACAACAACAATGAAGTTTGGGGGCAATATCATCCCTCGATCATCCGTATGGCCGATGGTGTCCCGGCATACCCCCTGGTGAAACGCCATTCATGGTGAAACAGAGTTGTCGATGGTCTACCGACGCCTCACCTACATCGTCATATGAAGAACACGGGAGCAGTGTAATGCGCCAGTGCGGCCAGCATGAATCTGTGAAACCCTCCGATCTAGTCGGCTGGCACCGCAGCAGCTAGGCGGTCGCTACGAGCTCGGTAAATGCTATTTTGTTTTCAGGACCAGGCATGTTGTTTCGCCACAAAATGAAGACGAAGTAGGGCTGTCTCGGTGGCTGGCATCGTTTGTTGGACGGTCCCGACGAGCTCCCCAATGAATGCAAGTGCGGATGAACATACCTGCACTACTACATCGCTACATGGAGATCAAACAATCTTTTCTGCAAATGGTGCAGACACCGTCTGCAACACATTGTCTTTGCAACGAGAAGTCTCCCACCTCGGCGGCAACGGAGTGCTGTGATGGCATCGAGCACTACGACAAGCAACAAAGCCCTAGGGTCTACAGTCGTTATCACGGTTACAATGCAGCACCCTGATCTTCATTTTATTTTCCTCTTTTCTTTTTCTTTTTCTTTTCCACAGATGCCGATGACGCAGTGGAGCTAGCCCAGAGGGTATAGGGTAGCAGGACGCGTCCAAACCTCAAGTGCTGAAGCGTCCGCCGAAGTGGTGCTGGTTGCTGGGGCAGGAATACCATTGGTCCAGAATTGGTGGATTGCTGATCGCTCAGAAGTCCGCAGCGAATGAGTGTGCATGGGCCATGCACGTTTCGTCTAACGTTTCATACATCTGTTAATGCATGCACTGCTTTGTTTTTCTTCTGCAGGCGCAACCCGACGGATCAGGCTGCACACATATGATGCGCCAAAACAAAAAATATCACCAAATTAAGCCCGATCTGCTCCGCTCGAACTTTATTTGGTGAGGGGGCATTTGTTTGATTGGTTTTCGGCAATACTATATAATCAGGAAGTTTTTTTTTATTAGTTTTGAAGGAATTTCCCTAGTACAGGTTATGCATGTCTACTTTTCATAATTGCATGTGCACCTACGTGTATATACACTATACACAATGACTAATGACCGCCTCACGTACTGATGCATGGATCCACACGTTTTATTTATTTATTTATCTCATGCATGTTATGACCTACACTAGTCAGGTATTGATCATGTACAAATTTAAGCTAACCCTGCAGACGACTCGGTGCAGTTCGCATCTCCGTAGACGCCGCGGCCAGGTCGTACATAGACCCAGGCCCGACGTGCACGTCATGTATTTTGGCCATGGGCTACGGTGGCATCGGATCAACTTGAGCGAGGGTCAAAGCTCAATGTTTATCCACTCAAACGGCCCATGATATCCGGGATGGCAAAACAACCAGCGACGGCGGGACGCGGCACCCTGCTCTGCCTATATATAGACTCACAGAGCCATTTGCAAAGAGGAGGCCTCGCACCAAGAGGCACCAGGAGGAACGCCCCAGGAGGCGACGGCGCGCCGCGGCCGCGCAATCGCAAACCATACACCAGATGTGATGGCCGAGGAGGAAGAGACGCCGGCGACGGCGGCGGTCTGCCCACGGCGAGCATGCAGGCGTCGGAGGAGATGAAGAAACGGGAGCAGACCAAGCCCGGCTGACTAATTCTATTTGTTACTATGTCTTCCATCCATCAGGTTCTACACGAGAAGAACAACAGGAAGGAGGCGGAGTCCTGCACACACAAACATCCGGACAGAAGACAAGGCAGAGACGCGCCCCTGGTGGCAGCGTCGAGGAGATCGGAGGGCGCGCCCTTGCGGCCGCGCGTGCGCCAAGGGGGCACCCAGCCGAGAGAGAGGCGCAAGCACACGTGGGAGACTCGTCCGTGTCGGCGATATGTTGCAGGGCGCGTCGTACACGACGAGCATACCGGGCTCGAGATGCATGCACATGCAACAACTCTCTTCTTTTCATTTCCTTAGCAGGTTCCTCGGAAACGGAGAGAGATCACGCCTCACGCACGCACCAGGAGGCACCGGGAGGGATAGCAACCCAGGAGGCGACGCCGCCGGGCAGGAAGAGACGTTGGCCATGACGGCGGCCTGACCATGGCGAGTATGCTGGCGCCTGAGGAGACCAAGAAATGGGAGCAGACCAAGCCCCGCTGACTAATTCTATTTGTTACTATGTCTTCCATCCATCAGGTTCTACACGAGAAGAACAACAGGAAGAAGGGGACGGAGGCACGGCCGGAGAGGCAACTCACGCACGTACACACCCATTCTCAAGGCAACTCACGCACGCACACATCCATCGCATAACACCTCCAGCACCCATCCATCCACCACGCAAGCACTCCATTCATTCATCACGCAAGCCTGCAGAGGAACTCCCTCACGCACCGGCTCGCATCTACCCGGCAGGAGGAAAGACGCAGGCACCCGAGCCGGCGTACAGGGAGCTCGGCGGCTGCGACATGGACGCGAAGCTCACCTTCCCGAAAGTAAAACTTTGATCTAACCCATCCCTTTCCTTGTTCCTTCTTTGCATATAGCATGCACACACACAGGTCGGGAGCGTTGCCTAAAGCAATGTTCGCATGACCGGACGAGATGGAGCCGCCGGACCGGAAAGTGAAGTGGACGTTGCCGGAGATGGTCTTCACCAAGCCAGCGCCACAAAGAACGACGAAGAGGTCGTCATCACCACCTGTTGTTCGCCTCGTCATGACGGTTCGGCCAAGACGATGACGCGGAGCACGCCACGACGCCGCCCACCGTCGAGGTCGCCAGGTCGATGCCCCGGAGGTCGACGCCACGGTGGCCACCCCACTCATCACCGCTGCGACGACGGCAGCGTCTCGAGCTCATCTTCACCAAGCCCGCGCTATGGACGCTGACGCCACGGAGGTCGATGCCCCGGAGGTCGACGCCACGAAGGCCACTCCAGTCATCACCGCGCGATGAGGACTACGCGTCCCCGGATCTCATCTTCACCAAGCCAGCGCCGCAAAGAACGACGAAGAGGTCATCATCACCGCCTGTTGTTCGCCTCGTCAGGACGGTTCGGCCAAGACGATGGCACAGAAACGCATACGCCAGCCGCCCACCATCGAGGTCACCGAGGTTGGTGTCACAGAGGTCGACGCCACGGTGGCCGCCCCCCACTCATCACCGCTCGACGAGGGCGACGCGTCTCCGGAGCGGACGCGGATTTTTGGAGCACCTGCTCCGGGGCCGCGCTATCCCAGCGGTCGACTCGTCGCGATTTACCTCGAGATGACCCACGAGGAATACCGGTCAAGCTTGTGTTACCGTGGCATCTGTCTGTCACCGTGCCCTCTTCGTAGGGTAACAGCCCCACGGGTAGGCTCTGCAGTGTTTTGTCTTCCACCTCCCACCTGCATACCGACGCGGACCCGTGACTTCGTCTCAAATGTCTCCCCACACAACGCGCTGCTCTGTTCTTTGACTTGCCTCTCTAATGGATCCCCCGCCCCGCCCCGCCCGCACCCACTGCCGCTCGGCGCTGTGCATGTGCCAGCTCCTCCTCGCCGCACGCACTCACCTTTGCCACCGCCTCGCGCCGCCCACAGCACCTCCTCCACATGGCGGGCACCGCTGGAGCTCCGTCTTGAGCGCCTTGGCGGCCGATCGACGCCGCCACCACACCCCGCTTGGCGTCGACCCCCGCAAGCTCTGGGTCCCGGTCTTGCGCGGGAAGAGCCTGCTCGCGACAGCCTAGGCGCCCGTCGTCGGGGCCGATGGCTCCGATGTGGGGCACATCAGAGACGGCGCCCTTCAGGCCATAGGGGCTCTGCCGTCGCAGCCCGTGGAGGAGCGCCGCGGATTGATTCGTCTCCACATCCGCCTCTCTCCTGCCGAGGCGGAGCACATGGCGCCGGGGAACGTGGTCCATGCCCTCGTCGTTCTGCGACGCCGACGGGCACGGAGAGGAGGAGCGAAGGGGCAGCGTGGCGGGGCTGCCGCAGGCGCCGAGGAGCCGGTGGAGGCCGAGCCGCCATCCGCCACACCGGAGAACCAGCAAGAGGGCGGCGCCCTACCACCAGTCGTCGCCGAGGGGGACGCGCCCGAGTGTCCCATAGCTGTTTGTCCTTGTTCTCAGGCTGAACAGTACCCTACTCTATGCAGTAGGCGGATCAGGGACGAAGGAGCTACTAAACTAGTCGATATAACCGTGGCCTGCCCTTCTTACGGTATCTTCCGACACATATCTCGATGTATTTCGACGCACCGGATAAGCGGGCCGGGGTGCAGATGCTCAAAAATATATTTTCGCCTCGAGCTCATCTTCACCCAGCCCGCGCTATGGATGCTGACGCCTCGGAGGTCGATGCCCAGGAGGTCGACGCCACGAAGGCCGCTTCTGCTCATCACCGCTAGACGGTGGGCGCCACGGAGATCGCCATCATCACTCGCGACCGCTTTATCACGAGGGTGCCGCGGAGGACGACGATATGGAGCACGCCACGAAGAGCATGTCGTCGATGTCGCCAAGCCGCCCCATGGAAGCCGACGACACGGAGGTCGCCGAGATGTCATCCCCTTCGCCACGATGACTCCGTGGAGCTCGACGGCACCGAGGGCCTCATCACTCCTCACATCTACTTCATCATGATGAGGCAGCGGAAGACGATGAAGTGGAGCATGCCACGACGTCGCCCGTTGTCGATGTTATCAAGCCGCCACCATGGCGTGGAGGTCGATGGCACTGAAGTCGCCATCACCGTTCTCTGAGCCCGTGTCCGCTTCATCGCACAAGAGAAACATCATCCAAGAAGAAGCACGCCTATCACGCCGTGCGTTCTTCCGTGAAGACGGAGCACTTGCCGGAGGCTCCTTGAGGTGGACGCGTTGAAGACATCGTGCAACCCGTAACATCGCCGAAACACTCGCCGGCGGTTCTTCGTCGGCACCTACCAGCAATATCGAGCAACGGTGCAGCCAATGTTGTAACGGAAGCAAACGATGCCCTACCTCTGAGTCGACGCCTCGCCGGGTCCGCCTTTCCCTCGTCACAGCAGGAGCATCCGGTTCGACGGCCGGCTTCCCATCACCGAGAGACCACCTTGTGCCACAAAGTGCCTCTAAACTATCGCTAATGGTGTAGGGGAATTAGTATGCACACTATACCTCATGTGCACGTACATGGGCCATGCATGTACGTGGATGTTGGCTGGATGGCAACGTACGCGTTCATTAGATTCACAAAAAGAAATGCATGGAAAAAGCTACACATGAGCTATCACCCGAAGACCGACGCCAATGAAGCTGTTCGACACCATCTACTTCGTCATGCTCGGTGTCGCCAAAGATGGAGACGCGCAGCACCCCACCTCCTGCTTGTCCACCCCGTCTTACTGTAGAGCTCTGAAGATGAACATGTGCAGCACGGCGACGTCCACTCCGCGCCCGGACGCGAAGTGAAGGCTGATGTCCTACACCACGATGCCATGATTAAGATAGCCTCCTACCCCCGTGTCGCTGCTACCGGGCGCCACACTCATTCGGAGGCGAAGCCGAGCAAGTCGGCACCGCCCGAGGACAAGGTACGGCCGCAGGGCGGCGCAACTTCAACAACAACACCGTTCCTCTATGATCTCGTGAGATGATGCCTTGACTACGCCGACTGCCGTGGACTCGGCGTCTGACCGGACGAGGTGTCGACCACTTAGGCCATGCTGGCGCGAGCAACGCGACGGTCATACACCAACGCCGGTCTCCATCGACAATTACTCCCGCAGGGTGTAGACCCTTGTAAACCCTAAGAAGCTACTGGTCGTCGAGAAGTCCGAACCGAGCGTGATCCATGCTACCCCAACAACAATTCCACCAACACCGCCAAGACCGACGAGGCACGACGGCGAGGGCGAGCGTGGCCACCGCAAAGGCTACGCTACTCGCGGCGCGTGTACCGACGAGGACACGGGCTCTGCCGCCGCCCACACACACATCACCGTCATCATGCATGGAGAACACGAAGCAAAGACGACGAAGATGACCATACAGCTCAATCGGAGGTATCTCGCAGAGCAACCCGCGGGAGTAATTAACCGAGTCTTCCGAGGCCCCGGGAACCAGGAGATCACACAATCGCCATAGTCAGCCCGGCCGCCGCTAGTAGGCCATGGAGCGCACCTTTTTATTATGGGATCTTGTAATTTTATTTATACAAAGAGATTAATGAAATACATGTTTCCCATACTTTATTTTCTTTGTGTACTACGGTGCACTGGCACGCCCACATACTCATTTCTCCTTTCCCGCGTATGAGAGAAACACACTCCCTTCTTTCCTGCCCCCCGGAGTCCCTCGATATTTTTCTCGTGTCAAACAAATTGGAACGCCCAGCCCGGTGTCCTCACCATCTACCTCAATGGTTCATCCGATGAGCGGGCGATGGAACCTCCACGGAGACGGTGGCGGGAACGATCGGAGCTTGCCCGCGTATGGCCCGCTGCTAGCTCTGCCCTCACACTACGTCGCCAAATATGAAGATTACACGATGGCGCTGCCAGCTAGTGATCCGGCCTTGCCGTGGACTACGGCTTGCCCTTTGTCTTCTTCATGTCTTCATCAACCATCTCCTAGCATGAGATGCACTCCGTTTCAATCCATGTTGTCTCCCTGACGATGGCAAGCGGCGGCAGTTACACGCATGTGCCCCGAGGCAGCGACCACGCGCGCCAACATAGGTCATGCCAAGGTAGGAACTGTGAAGTTTCATTGGCATCCATATGTAGCCGTCTTCAACCACGTGTTTGGCATCAATTAAGCCAACATGGACTTCAAGTCAACCCAAGGTATTAAACATTGATTTATACGATATTTTGCATAGTACGGGCATATGTATTTTCAGGCAGGATGATTTAGCAACATCAAGCATCATCACCATCATCCTGGGACGTGTCGGCAAAGCCAGAACCAGATGTGTCTACATGGACATCATCGGGTGGGCGACATCACCATGTCACACCACTCAGCAACCGCGGCGCTCGAGCCATCCTCTACGACTTCCACGTTCAGCACCCATGACTATGGCGGGGCCATCGACATCAACCCCTGGCTCGACGAGGAGGACCTCTACATCAACATGCCATCACCATCTTCATCGGCTTCACACCCTGGCGTGGACGCCGACTACACCGACACGCCGACATTCGACTACATCGACATGGTGCATCAGTCGCCAACTTCATCAACTCTTCATCTGGCGGGACGCCGACTACACCAGCACGCCACCATTCTTCGATGCCAACCGTCTACACCGAGCGGAGGTCGTACTCGTAACTGCGACGTCCCAAGGTCTACATCGACGAGCTCATATTGTCGTCATCTTCAAGCAACGCTGCCCAGCTGCGACACTCAAGTCTAGTCCGACTTCTATATCAACACCTTTCCCCAACATCGTCCAAGCTCCGACGTGGTGAAACCACTTCACCGACATGTCTTTCTCCGATGAAGCTATCCATATCTTGCCGGGCACTGACGAGGCGAAGGCAAGACATCTAGTCCAACACCGACGAGGCGGACACCATGAGGCCAAGCACCGACGAGGTTAAGGCCACCCATCTGTCTGAGCCGACAAGGCCAGACATTTTCATCATCGGACATCGACAAGCCAGAGGGATATGACTAAGCATCGCCAGAGCGACGGATGTACCGCTCCAACCTTCGGTTCCACCACATCATCACCGACCTTCCTGACGAGGCAGTCTTCACCATCGGCCCGGATGCACCATGGTAGCTCTACTTTGACGGCGTCTCCCGCACGGACGCCGATGCTGACGGAGCCCCAAGTCGAAGGGCAGGCGCAGGTTTGGTGTTCAAGACGCCATAAGGAGGAGTGATGTATCACTCATTCTCCCTCCTCAAGGAAGTATGCTCAAATAATGAAGCGGAGTATGAGGCACTCATCTTCGGCCTTCTCCTGGCACTCTCCATGAAAGTCCATTCTTTACGGGCCTTCAGTGACTCCCAACTCATAGTTCGTCAAGTCAACGACATCTACGAGGTGTACAAGCTTGAACTGGTGCCGTACTACACTGCGGCCCGGAACCTCATGGAAAAATTTCATCATGTTGAAGTTCTCCATGTCCCGCGAAGCAGAAATGTTCCTGCTGATGCCTTGGCAAAACTAGCAGCAGCATTGGTGCTCCCAGATAATAAAACCATGCAGGTAAATGTTGAAGAAAGGTGGCTCCTCCCAGCTGTTCTGGAGCTTAACCCGGCGGAATACGAAGCGAACTCCATCATGACGAACACCATGGAGGAAGACGAGTGGTTGCAACCCTTCCTCGACTACTTCAATCATGGCAGTCTCCCCGACGACCCGTCGCGAGACGCCAACTACAACAACAACTCCAACGCCGCCAAGACCGACGAGGCACGACGGCGAGGGCGAGCGTGGCCATCGCGAAGGCTACGCTACGCGCGGCGCGTGTACCAACGAGGACACGGGCTCTGTCGCCGCCCACACACACACATCACCATAATCATGCATGGAGAACGCGAAGCGAGGACGACGAAGACGACCACACAGCTCAATCGGAGGTATCTCGCGGAGCAACCCGCGGGAGTAATTAATCGGGAGTCTTCCGAGCCCCCGAGACCCAGGAGATCACACAATCGCCATAGTCAGCCCGGCCGCTAGTAGGCCATGGAGCGCACCTATTTATTATGGGATCTTGTAATTTTATTTATCCAAAGAGATTAATGAAATACATGTTTTCCCGCATCCTTATTTTCCTTGTGTACTACGGTGCACTGGCACGCCCGCATACTCATTTCTCCTTTCCCGGCGTATGAGAGAAACACACTCCCTTCTTTCCTGCCCCCCGGAGTCCCTCGATGTTTTTCTCGTGTCAAACAAATTGGCACGCCCAGCCCGGTGTCCTCACCATCTACCTCAATGGTTCATCCGATGAGCGGGCGATGGAACCTCCACGGAGACGGTGGCGGAACGATCGGAGCTTGCCAGCGTATGGCCCGCTGCTAGCTCTGCCCTCACACTACGCCGCCAAATATGAAGATTACACGATGGCGCTGCCAGCTAGTGATCCGCCTTGCCGTGGACTACGGCTTGCCCTTTGTCTTCTTCATGTCTTCATCAACCATCTCCTAGCATGAGATGCACTCCGTTTCAATCCATGTTGTCTCCCTGACGATGGCAAACGGCGGCAGTTACACGCATGCGCCCGAGGCAGCGACCACGCCGCCAACATAGGTCATGCCAAGGCAGGAACTGTGAAGTTTCATTGGCATCCATATGTAGCCGTCTTCAACCACGTGTTTGGCATCAATTAATCCAACATGGCCTTCAAGTCAAACCAAGGTATTAAACATTGATTTATACGATATTTTGCATAGTACGGGCATATGTATTTTCAGGCAGGATGATTTAGCAACATCAAGCATCATCACCATCATGCTGGAACGCGTGTCGGCAAAGCCAGAACCAGATGTGTCTACATGGACATCATCGGGTGGGCGACATCACCATGTCACACCACTCAGCAACCGCGGCGCTCGAGCCATCCTCTACGACTTCCACGTTCAGCACCCATGACTATGGCGGGGCCATCGACATCAACCCTGGCTCGACGAGGAGGACCTCTACATCAACATGCCATCACCATCTTCATCGGCTTCACACCCTGGCGTGGACGCCGACTACACCGACATCGCCGACATTCGACTACATCGACATGGTGCATCAGTCGCCAACTTCATCAACTCTTCATCTGGCGGGACGCCGACTACACCAGCACGCCACCATTCTTCGATGCCAACCGTCTACACCGAGCGGAGGTCGTACTCGTAACTGCGACGTCCCAAGGTCTACATCGACGAGCTCATATTGTCGTCATCTTCAAGCAACGCCGCCACGCGGCGACACTCAAGTCTAGTCCGACTTCTATATCAACACCTTTCCCCAACATCGTCCAAGCTCCGACGTGGTGAAACCACTTCACCGACATGTCTTTCTCCGATGAAGCTATCCATATCTTGCCGGGCACTGACGAGGCGAAGGCAAGACATCTAGTCCAACACCGACGAGGCGGACACCATGAGGCCAAGCACCGACGAGGTTAAGGCCACCCATCTGTCTGAGCCGACAAGGCCGGACATTTTCATCATCGGACATCGACAAGCCGTAGGGATATGACTAAGCATCGCCAGAGCGACGGATGTACCGCTCCAACCTTCGATTCCACCACATCATCACCGACCTTCCTGACGAGGCGGTCTACACCATCGGCCCTGATGCACCATGGGAGCTCTACTTTGACGGCGTCTCCCGCACGGACGCCGATGCTGACGGAGCCCCAAGTCGAAGGGCAGGCGCAGGTTTGGTGTTCAAGACGCCATAAGGAGGAGTGATGTATCACTCATTCTCCCTCCTCAAGGAAGTATGCTCAAATAATGAAGCGGAGTATGAGGCACTCATCTTCGGCCTTCTCCTGGCGCTCTCCATGAAAGTCCATTCTTTACGGGCCTTCAAAGGACTCCCAACTCATAGTTCGTCAAGTCAACGACATCTACGAGGTGCACAAGCTTGAACTGGTGCCATACTACACTGCGGCCGGAACCTCATGGAAAAATTTCATCATGTTGAAGTTCTCCATGTCCCGCTGAAGCAGAAATGTGCCTGCTGATGCCTTGGCAAAACTAGCAGCAGCATTGGTGCTCCCAGATAATAAAACCATGCAGGTAAATGTTGAAGAAAGGTGGCTCCTCCCAGCTGTTCTGGAGCTTAACCCGGCGGAATACGAAGTGAACTCCATCATGATTTAACGCCATGGAGGAAGACGAGTGGTTGCAACCCTTCCTCGACTACTTCAAGCATGGCAGTCTCCCCGACGACCCGTCATGAGACGCCAACTACAACGACAACTCCCTTTTATCTTTATGAAGCAGGTGTCCTATACAGGCGGTCTCATGGACAGGAGGTCCTACTTGATTGCATTAAGCGAGGCGAAGCCGAGAAGATCCTCCCGGGATGCACCATGGAGTTGGCGGCAGGCACCAAAGAGGTTTTAAGATGTATCATAGCATACGTCTTGTAGGATACTACTGGCCTGGTGTCATGGCGGACTGCCTTTGGGTGACCAGGTCATGCCACAACTGTCAAGTGCATGGCGACTTCAAACATCAGCCGCTGGTCCCGCTTCACCCTACCGTTCCCTCTTGGCCATTTGACGCCTGGGAAATCGACGTCATCGGCCTCATCGACCCTCCATCATCCAGGGGGCATCGTTTGATCCTTGCCGCGAGGGACTACTTCTCCAAATGGGTGGAAGCTGTTCCACTACAGAAGGTGAAGAGCGACAACGTCATCAACTTCCTAGAGAAAAATATCATATATCGCTTTGGGATTCCACACCGCATCACCTCCGACAATGCCAAGGCCTTCAAGTCCAACAGAGGTACATGTTCATGGAGAAGTACAAGGTCAAGTGGAACTACTCCACCGGCTACTACCCTCAAGCCAATGGAGCGATCGAAGCCTTCAACAAGACGCTCGGCATGATACTTAAGAAGACGGTGACAAGGCACAAGAGAGACTGGCACAATCGTCTCTTCGAGTCCTTATGGGCGTACCGCGTTACAGTGCGTACCCCAACAAAGGCTACTCCATTCTCTCTCGTTTACAGGAGTGAAGCCGTCCTGCCACTGGAGGTCTAGCTACCCTCTTTACGGGTGCCTCTGCAGGAAGGACAAGATGAACAAGTACAACTTCGTTTCCAGGAGCTTGACACCCTTGAAGAGGAGCGACTGCAAGCCCCGCAAAACTTGGAGCTCTACCGCCGGAACATGGTGAGAGCCTACGACAAGCTCGTCAAGCAACGCTTATTTTGGAAGGGCGAATGGGTCCTCGTGCTCGCCGACCCTTCATCATCACTCACAAGACGAAGGGGAAGTTCGAGGCAACGTTGGAAGGACCCTATGTCGTCGAGCAAGTCTGCGACGGGGGTGCATACCAGCTGGTTGATTCCCAGGTAACCCGGCCTATGCCCCCAATCAACGGAAGGTTCCTTAAAAAATTATCTTAAAATGTTGCCTCTTTCGTTGCCTTTTTTTCTTGGGGAGACCCTTTTCAGTGGGCTATCGGATCCATGATGCACTCTTCGTTGCATGTTGTGGATATTTTCTTGGTCTCCCCAATTTTAACGGACTCAGTCCAACAACAAAAAACTGGCTTTCCCTACCACATCATGTTGTTGATTGAAGTTTTGGCTACCCTAGGACTTGTCGGAGGGTGGCACACCGTGTCAAGTTGCAGGCAAAGCGGCTCCTACACCCACAATGCACGACACGTATCAGGCGTATGCTTCCGGAGGCAGCGGAGACGATTACTTGGGCACTTCGAGCGCCGAGACCCCGCTACCGTCATGTTTCCTGTCATGCTTCATGTTCAGAGAGGCTCGCATCCCAGGGGAGACTATAGGAAAAGATTCATGGTGGCTACTTGGCCCAATGCAAGTTGGTTCGGTGCCTAGCCACATGACAACCCTGGGATACGCCACCAAAAATCTCTAGATAAAATGCCTGAGGGTTTTCTTAGTCCACAGAGGTGAACAGGTGCCTTCCAAGTTCTCAAGGTGGGTCTTCAAGAAGTCATGAAAGAGCAATCCCCAAGAAGTGCAAGCAAAATCCTCGAAAAAAAATTAAAGCAAGTTCATGAAGCATGCGGCCAATCAATCAATCCGCACAAAAATCCAGAATCTCCACGAAGCAATAAAAAAATCCCAAGAGTCCAAGAAGCAGTCAAGTTGTCCCAAGCAGTAGGAGACACACTGGAAAGAAGGCGGAAGGTAGATGTTCACCATCCCTCAATAAGGCATGAAGAAAAATCGCCAAGCCGTTCTCCCAAAACCATCTACCCTGAACCTACCATACCCAAGTCCCTGGGTTCATGAGGCATGTACAGGGGCATGGCGGGCTGTGGGGCCCCTCCGCACGATGATGGGCTAGAATATGAATTTTTGTTGCCTCTCAGAAGCATCCCGAAACACAGCGTCTTCATACACATACACCAAGGCTTATGCAGTTGTTGAGTTGTAACCGTCATGGTATTTCGACGATCCCCGATGACAAGTCCTTTGGTAGCCTTCTCAGATGTCACACCTATAGCTGGTGTATAACGGGAAAGCCAACATTTTAAAAACCAACCAAACCTTCCTTTTTTTTCCTCTTGGTTCGCTTTGTTTTGTTGGGTGTTTCTAGTTGTTGCCCTTCCCCAACATCTTTTGCATCCAATGAAGAGGTACTTCTCGGTGTTGCCGATGACAACCCGACGTCGAGTCTCTACACCAACCAACAACACAGGCATCAGGGTCAATCCCGTACGCCTGTGGACGTCCATGATATCCCGACGTCGATCTGCTAATGCCGACGGCATCCCGGCAATCAATCATCTGCACCAACATGAACAATGGGTGTAGGAAGGAGGCACCTGAGCTCATAAGGGTGGTGCCAATGTCACTCCGGTACCCTGTCTCCAACAACAACAATGAAGTTTGGGGGCAATATCATCCCTCGATCATCCGTATGGCCGATGGTGTCCCGGCATACCCCCTGGTGAAACGCCATTCATGGTGAAACAGAGTTGTCGATGGTCTACCGACGCCTCACCTACATCGTCATATGAAGAACACGGGAGCAGTGTAATGCGCCAGTGCGGCCAGCATGAATCTGTGAAACCCTCCGATCTAGTCGGCTGGCACCGCAGCAGCTAGGCGGTCTCTACGAGCTCGGTAAATGCTATTTTGTTTTCAGGACCAGGCATGTTGTTTCGCCACAAAATGAAGACGAAGTAGGGCTGTCTCGGTGGCTGGCATCGTTTGTTGGACGGTCCCGACGAGCTCCCCAATGAATGCAAGTGCGGATGAACATACCTGCACTACTACATCGCTAATGGAGATCAAACAATCTTTTTCTGCAGATGGTGCAGACACCGTCTGCAACACATTGTCTTTTGCAACGAGAAGTCTCCCACCTCGGCGGCAACGGAGTGCTGTGATGGCATCGAGCACTACGACAAGCAACAAAGCCCTAGGGTCTACAGTCGTTATCACGGTTACAATGCAGCACCCTGATCTTCATTTTATTTTCCTCTTTTCTTTTTCTTTTTCTTTTCCACAGATGCCGATGACGCAGTGGAGCTAGCCCAGAGGGTATAGGGTAGCAGGACGCGTCCAAACCTCAAGTGCTGAAGCGTCCGCCGAAGTGGTGCTGGTTGCTGGGGCAGGAATACCATTGGTCCAGAATTGGTGGATTGCTGATCGCTCAGAAGTCCGCGCGAATGAGTGTGCATGGGCCATGCACGTTTCGTCTAACGTTTCATACATCTGTTAATGCATGCACTGCTTTGTTTTTCTTCTGCAGGCGCAACCCGACGGATCAGGCTGCACACATATGATGCGCCAAAACAAAAAAAAAGTATCACCAAATTAAGCCCGATCTGCTCCGCGCTCGAACTTTATTTGGTGAGGGGGCATTTGTTTGATTGGTTTTTGGCAATACTATATAATCAGGAAGTTTTTTTTATTAGTTTTGAAGGAATTTCCCTAGTACAGGTTATGCATGTCTACTTTTCATAATTGCATGTGCACCTACGTGTATATACACTATACACAATGACTAATGACCGCCTCACGTACTGATGCATGCATCCACACGTTTTATTTATTTATTTATCTCATGCATGTTATGACCTACACTAGTCAGGTATTGATCATGTACAAATTTAAGCTAACCCTGCAGACGACTCGGTGCAGTTCGCATCTCCGTAGACGCCGCGGCCAGGTCGTACATAGACCCAGGCCGCAGAGGCAACTCACGCACGTACACACCCATTCTCAAGGCAACTCACGCACGCACACATCCATCGCATAACACCTCCAGCACCCATCCATCCACCACGCAAGCACTCCATTCATTCATCACGCAAGCCTGCAGAGGAACTCCCTCACGCACCGGCTCGCATCTACCCGGCAGGAGGAAAGACGCAGGCACCCGAGCCGGCGTACAGGGAGCTCGGCGGCTGCGACATGGACGCGAAGCTCACCTTCCCCGAAAGTAAAACTTTGATCTAACCCATCCCTTTCCTTGTTCCTTCTTTGCATATAGCATGCACACACACAGGTCGGGAGCGTTGCCTAAAGCAATGTTCGCATGACCGGACGAGATGGAGCCGCCGGACCGGAAAGTGAAGTGGACGTTGCCGGAGATGGTCTTCACCAAGCCAGCGCCACAAAGAACGACGAAGAGGTCGTCATCACCACCTGTTGTTCGCCTCGTCACGACGGTTCGGCCAAGACGACGACACGGAGCACGCCACGACGCCGCCCACCGTCGAGGTCGCCAGGTCGATGCCCCGGAGGTCGACGCCACGGTGGCCACCCCACTCATCACCGCGCGACGAGGACGACGCGTCTCCGGAGCTCATCTTCACCAAGCCCGCGCTATGGACGCTGACGCCACGGAGGTCGATGCCCCGGAGGTCGACGCCACGAAGGCCACTCCAGTCATCACCGCGCGATGAGGACTACGCGTCCCCGGATCTCATCTTCACCAAGCCAGCGCCGCAAAGAACGACGAAGAGGTCGTCATCACCGCCTGTTGTTCGCCTCGTCAGGACGGTTCGGCCAAGACGATGGCACAGAGCACGCCACGACGCCGCCCACCATCGAGGTCACCGAGGTCGGTGTCACAGAGGTCGACGCCACGGTGGCCGCCCACTCATCACCGCTCGGCGAGGCGGCGCGTCTCCGGAGCTCATCTTCACCAAGCCCGCTATGGATGCTGACGCCACGGAGGTCGATGCCCGGAGGTCGACGCCACGAAGGCCGCCCTGCTCATCACCGCTAGACGGTGGGCGCCACGGAGATCGTCATCATCACTACGCGACCGCTTTATCACGAGGGTGCCGCGGAGGACGGCGATATGGAGCACGCCACGAAGAGCATGTCGTCGATGTCGTCAAGCCGCCCCATGGAAGCCGGCGACACGGAGGTCGCCGAGATGTCATCCCCTTCGTCACGATGACTCCGTGGAGCTCGACGGCACCGAGGGCCTCATCACTCCTCACATCTACTTCATCATGATGAGGCAGCGGAAGACGATGAAGTGGAGCATGCCACGACGTCGCCCGTTGTCGATGTTATCAAGCCGCCACCATGGCGTGGAGGTCGATGGCACTGAAGTCGCCATCACCGTTCTCTGAGCCCGTGTCCGCTTCATCGCACAAGAGAAACATCATCCAAGAAGAAGCACGCCTATCACGCCGTGCGTTCTTCCGTGAAGACGGAGCACTTGCCGGAGGCTCCTTGAGGTGGACGCGTTGAAGACATCGTGCAACCCGTAACATCGCCAAACACTCGCCGGCGGTTCTTCGTCGGCACCTACCAGCAATATCGAGCAACGGTGCAGCCAATGTTGTAACGGAAGCAAACGATGCCCTACCTCTGAGTCGACGCCTCGCCGGGTCCGCCTTTCCCTCGTCACAGCAGGAGCATCCGGTTCGACGGCCGGCTTCCCATCACCGAGAGACCACCTTGTGCCACAAAGTGCCTCTAAACTATCACTAATGGTGTAGGGAATTAGTATGCACACTATACCTCATGTGCACGTACATGGGCCATGCATGTACGTGGATGTTGGCTGGATGGCAACGTACGCGTTCATTAGATTCACAAAAGAAATGCATGGAAAAAGCTGCACATGAGCTATCACCCGAAGACCGACGCCAATGAAGCTGTTCGACACCATCTACTTCGTCATGCTCGGTGTCGCCAAAGATGGAGACGCGCAGCACCGCACCTCCTGCTTGTCCACCCCGTCTTACTGTAGAGCTCTGAAGATGAACATGTGCAGCACGGCGACGTCCACTCCGCGCCCGGACGCGAAGTGAAGGCTGATGTCCTACACCACGATGCCATGATTAAGATAGCCTCCTACCCCGTGTCGCTGCTACCGGCGCCACACTCATTCGGAGGCGAAGCCGAGCAAGTCGGCGCCGCCCGAGGACAAGGTACGGCCGCAGGGCGACGCAACTTCAACAACAACACCGTTCCTCTATGATCTCGTGAGATGATGCCTTGACTACGCCGACTGCCGTGGACTCGGCGTCTGACCGGACGAGGTGTCGACCACTTAGGCCATGCTGGCGCGAGCAACGCGATGGTCATACACCAACGCCGGTCTCCATCGACAATTACTCCCGCAGGGTGTAGACCCTTGTAAACCCTAAGAAGCTACTGGTCGTCGAGAAGTCCGAACCGGCGTGATCCATGCTACCCCAACAACAATTCCACCAACACCGCCAAGACCGACGAGGCACGACGGCGAGGGCGGCGTACACCGCAAAAGGCTACGCTACTACATGGCGCTGCGTGTACCGACGAGGACACGGGCTCTGCCGCCGCCACACACATCACCGTCATCATGCATGGAGAACACGAAGCAAAGACGACGAAGATGACCATACAGCTCAATCGGAGGTATCTCGCGGAGCAACCCGCGGGAGTAATTAACCGGGAGTCTTCCGAGGCCCCGGGAACCAGGAGATCACACAATCGCCATAGTCAGCCCGGCCGCGCTAGTAGGCCATGGAGCGCACCTTTTTATTATGGGATCTTGTAATTTTATTTATACAAAGAGATTAATGAAATACATGTTTCCCATACTTTATTTTCTTTGTGTACTACGGTGCACTGGCACGCCCACATACTCATTTCTCCTTTCCCGGCGTATGAGAGAAACACACTCCCTTCTTTCCTGCCCCCCGGAGTCCCTCGATGTTTTTCTCGTGTCAAACAAATTGGAACGCCCAGCCCGGTGTCCTCACCATCTACCTCAATGGTTCATCCGATGAGCGGGCGATGGAACCTCCACGGAGACGGTGGCGGGAACGATCGGAGCTTGCCCGCGTATGGCCCGCTGCTAGCTCTGCCCTCACACTACGTCGCCAAATATGAATATTACACGATGGCGCTGCCAGCTAGTGATCCGGCCTTGCCGTGGACTACGGCTTGCCCTTTGTCTTCTTCATGTCTTCATCAACCATCTCCTAGCATGAGATGCACTCCGTTTCAATCCATGTTGTCTCCCTGACGATGGCAAACGGCGGCAGTTACACGCATGTGCCCCGAGGCAGCGACCACGCGCGCCAACATAGGTCATGCCAAGGTAGGAACTGTGAAGTTTCATTGGCATCCATATGTAGCCGTCTTCAACCACGTGTTTGGCATCAATTAAGCCAACATGGACTTCAAGTCAAACCAAGGTATTAAACATTGATTTATACGATATTTTGCATAGTACGGGCATATGTATTTTCAGGCAGGATGATTTAGCAACATCAAGCATCATCACCATCATCCTGGGACGCGTGTCGGCAAAGCCAGAACCAGATGTGTCTACATGGACATCATCGGGTGGGCGACATCACCATGTCACACCACTCAGCAACATGGCGCTCGAGCCATCCTCTACGACTTCCATGTTCAGCACCCATGACTATGGCGGGGCCATCGACATCAACCCCTGGCTCGACGAGGAGGACCTCTACATCAACATGCCATCACCATCTTCATCGGCTTCACACCCTGGCGTGGACGCCGACTACACCGACACGCCGACATTCGACTACATCGACATGGTGCATCAGTCGCCAACTTCATCAACTCTTCATCTGGCGGGACGCCGACTACACCAGCACGCCACCATTCTTCGATGCCAACCGTCTACACCGAGCGGAGGTCGTACCAGAATCACGACATCCCAAGGTCTACATCGACGAGCTCATATTGTCGTCATCTTCAAGCAACGCTGCCCAGCAGCGACACTCAAGTCTAGTCCGACTTCTATATCAACACCTTTCCCCAACATCGTCCAAGCTCCGGCGTGGTGAAACCACTTCACCGACATGTCTTTCTCCGATGAAGCTATCCATATCTTGCCGGGCACTGACGAGGCGAAGGCAAGACATCTAGTCCAACACCGACGAGGCGGACACCATGAGGCCAAGCACCGACGAGGTTAAGGCCACCCATCTGTCTGAGCCGACAAGGCCAGACATTTTCATCATCGGACATCGACAAGCCAGAGGGATATGACTAAGCATCGCCAGAGCGACGGATGTACCGCTCCAACCTTCGGTTCCACCACATCATCACCGACCTTCCCGACGAGGCAGTCTTCACCATCGGCCCGGATGCACCATGGTAGCTCTACTTTGAGGGCGCTCTCCGCACGGACGCCCGATGCTGACGGAGCCCCAAGTCGAAGGGCAGGCGAGGTTTGGTGTTCAATACGCCGTAATGAGGAGTTATGTATCACTCATTCTCCCTCCTCAACGAAGAATGCTCAAATAATGAAGCGGAGTATGAGGCACTCATCTTGGCCTTCTCCTGGCACTCTCCATGAAAGTCCATTCTTTACGGGCCTTCAGTGACTCCCAACTCATAGTTCGTCAAGTCAACGACATCTACGAGGTGTACAAGCTTGAACTGGTGCCGTACTACACTGCGGCCGGAACCTCATGGAAAAATTTCATCATGTTGAAGTTCTCCATGTCCCTTGAAGCAGAAATGTTCCTGCTGATGCCTTGGCAAAACTAGCAGCAGCATTGGTGCTCCCAGATAATAAAACCATGCAGGTAAATGTTGAAGAAAGGTGGCTCCTCCCAGCTGTTCTGGAGCTTAACCCGGCGGAATACGAAGTGAACTCCATCATGACGAACACCATGGAGGAAGACGAGTGGTTGCAACCCTTCCTCGACTACTTCAATCATGGCAGTCTCCCCGACGACCCCGTCGCGAGACGCCAACTACAACAACAACTCCAACGCCGCCAAGACCGACGAGGCACGACGGCGAGGGCGAGCGTGGCCATCGCGAAGGCTACGCTACGCGCGGCGCGTGTACCAACGAGGACACGGGCTCTGTCGCCGCCCACACACACATCACCATAATCATGCATGGAGAACGCGAAGCGAGGACGACGAAGACGACCACACAGCTCAATCGGAGGTATCTCGCGGAGCAACCCGCGGGAGTAATTAATCGGGAGTCTTCCGAGGCCCCGAGAACCAGGAGATCACACAATCGCCATAGTCAGCCCGGCCGCGCTAGTAGGCCATGGAGCGCACCTATTTATTATGGGATCTTGTAATTTTATTTATCCAAAGAGATTAATGAAATACATGTTTTCCCTGCACCTTGTTTTCCTTGTGTACTACGGTGCACTGGCACGCCCGCATACTCATTTCTCCTTTCCCGGCGTATGAGAGAAACACACTCCCTTCTTTCCTGCCCCCCGGAGTCCCTCGATGTTTTTCTCGTGTCAAACAAATTGGCACGCCCAGCCCGTGTCCTCACCATCTACCTCAATGGTTCATCCGATGAGCGGGCGATGGAACCTCCACGGAGACGGTGGCGGGAACGATCGGAGCTTGCCAGCGTATGGCCCGCTGCTAGCTCTGCCCTCACACTACGCCGCCAAATATGAAGATTACACGATGGCGCTGCCAGCTAGTGATCCGCCTTGCCGTGGACTACGGCTTGCCCTTTGTCTTCTTCATGTCTTCATCAACCATCTCCTAGCATGAGATGCACTCCGTTTCAATCCATGTTGTCTCCCTGACGATGGCAACGGCGGCAGTTACACGCATGCGCCCGAGGCAGCGACCACGCCGCCAACATAGGTCATGCCAAGGCAGGAACTGTGAAGTTTCATTGGCATCCATATGTAGCCGTCTTCAACCACGTGTTTGGCATCAATTAATCCAACATGGCCTTCAAGTCAAACCAAGGTATTAAACATTGATTTATACGATATTTTGCATAGTACGGGCATATGTATTTTCAGGCAGGATGATTTAGCAACATCAAGCATCATCACCATCATGCTGGAACGCGTGTCGGCAAAGCCAGAACCAGATGTGTCTACATGGACATCATCGGGTGGGCGACATCACCATGTCACACCACTCAGCAACCGCGCGCCGAGCCATCCTCACGACTTCCACGTTCAGCACCCATGACTATGGCGGGGCCATCGACATCAACCCCTGGCTCGACGAGGAGGACCTCTACATCAACATGCCATCACCATCTTCATCGGCTTCACACCCTGGCGTGGACGCCGACTACACCGACACGCCGACATTCGACTACATCGACATGGTGCATCAGTCGCCAACTTCATCAACTCTTCATCTGGCGGGACGCCGACTACACCATGCACGCCACCATTCTTCGATGCCAACCGTCTACACCGAGCGGAGGTCGTACTGCAGAATCGCGACGTCCCAAGGTCTACATCGACGAGCTCATATTGTCGTCATCTTCAAGCTAACGCCGCCACGCAGCGACACTCAAGTCTAGTCCGACTTCTATATCAACACCTTTCCCCAACATCGTCCAAGCTCCGGCGTGGTGAAACCACTTCACCGACATGTCTTTCTCCGATGAAGCTATCCATATCTTGCCGGGCAATCGACGAGGCGAAGGCAAGACATCTAGTCCAACACCGACGAGGCGGACACCATGAGGCCAAGCACCGACGAGGTTAAGGCCACCCATCTGTCTGAGCCGACAAGGCCAGACATTTTCATCATCGGACATCGACAAGCCAGAGGGATATGACTAAGCATCGCCAGAGCGACGGATGTACCGCTCCAACCTTCGATTCCACCACATCATCACCGACCTTCCTGACGAGGCGGTCTACACCATCGGCCCTGATGCACCATGGGAGCTCTACTTTGACGGGCGTCTCCGCACGGACGCCCGATGCTGACGGAGCCCCAAGTCGAAGGGCAGGCGAGGTTTGGTGTTCAAGACGCCATAAGGAGGAGTGATGTATCACTCATTCTCCCTCCTCAAGGAAGTATGCTCAAATAATGAAGCGGAGTATGAGGCACTCATCTTCGGCCTTCTCCTGGCGCTCTCCATGAAAGTCCATTCTTTACGGGCCTTCAGTGACTCCCAACTCATAGTTCGTCAAGTCAACGACATCTACGAGGTGCACAAGCTTGAACTGGTGCCGTACTACACTGCGGCCCGGAACCTCATGGAAAAATTTCATCATGTTGAAGTTCTCCATGTCCCTTGAAGCAGAAATGTGCCTGCTGATGCCTTGGCAAAACTAGCAGCAGCATTGGTGCTCCCAGATAATAAAACCATGCAGGTAAATGTTGAAGAAAGGTGGCTCCTCCCAGCTGTTCTGGAGCTTAACCCGGCGGAATACGAAGTGAACTCCATCATGACGAACGCCATGGAGGAAGACGAGTGGTTGCAACCCTTCCTCGACTACTTCAAGCATGGCAGTCTCCCCGACGACCCCGTCGCGAGACGCCAACTACAACGACAACTCCCCTTTTATCTTTATGAAGCAGGTGTCCTATACAGGCGGTCTCATGGACAGGAGGTCCTACTTCGGTGCATTAACCGAGGCGAAGCCGAGAAGATCCTCCCGGGATGCACCATGGAGTTGGCGGCAGGCACCAAAGAGGTTTTAAGATGTATCATAGCATACGTCTTGTAGGATACTACTGGCCTGGTGTCATGGCGGACTGCCTTTGGGTGACCAGGTCATGCCACAACTGTCAAGTGCATGGCGACTTCAAACATCAGCCGCTGGTCCCGCTTCACCCTACCGTTCCCTCTTGGCCATTTGACGCCTGGGAAATCGACGTCATCGGCCTCATCGACCCTCCATCATCCAGGGGGCATCGTTTGATCCTTGCCGCGAGGGACTACTTCTCCAAATGGGTGGAAGCTGTTCCACTACAGAAGGTGAAGAGCGACAACGTCATCAACTTCCTAGAGAAAAATATCATATATCGCTTTGGGATTCCACACCGCATCACCTCCGACAATGCCAAGGCCTTCAAGTCCAACAGGAGGTACATGTTCATGGAGAAGTACAAGGTCAAGTGGAACTACTCCACCGGCTACTACCCTCAAGCCAATGGAGCGATCGAAGCCTTCAACAAGACGCTCGGCATGATACTCAAGAAGACGGTGACAAGGCACAAGAGAGACTGGCACAATCGTCTCTTCGAGTCCTTATGGGCGTACCGCGTTACAGTGCGTACCCCAACAAAGGCTACTCCATTCTCTCTCGTTTACAGGAGTGAAGCCGTCCTGCCACTGGAGGTCTAGCTACCCTCTTTACGGGTGCCTCTGCAGGAAGGACAAGATGAACAAGTACAACTTCGTTTCCAGGAGCTTGACACCCTTGAAGAGGAGCGACTGCAAGCCCCATAAAACTTGGAGCTCTACCGCCGGAACATGGTGAGAGCCTACGACAAGCTCGTCAAGCAACGCTTATATTGGAAGGGCGAATGGGTCCTCGTGCTCCGCCGACCCTTCATCATCACTCACAAGACGAAGGGGAAGTTCAAGGCAACGTTGGAAGGACCCTATGTCGTCGAGCAAGTCTGCGACGGGGGTGCATACCAGCTGGTTGATTCCCAGGTAACCCGGCCTATGCCCCCAATCAACGGAAGGTTCCTTAAAAAATTATCTTAAAATGTTGCCTCTTTCGTTGCCTTTTTTTCTTGGGGAGACCCTTTTCAGTGGGCTATCGGATCCATGATGCACTCTTCGTTGCATGTTGTGGATATTTTCTTGGTCTCCCCAATTTTAACGGACTCAGTCCAACAACAAAAGAACTGGCTTTCCCTACCACATCATGTTGTTGATTGAAGTTTTGGCTACCCTAGGACTTGTCGGAGGGTGGCACAACGTGTCAAGTTGCAGGCAAAGCGGCTCCTACACCCACAATGCACGACACGTATCAGGCGTATGCTTCCGGAGGCAGCGGAGACGATTACTTGGGCACTTCTGAGCGCCGAGACCCCGCGCCCTTCATGTTTCCTATCATGCTTCATGTTCGCAGAGGCTCGCATCCCAGGGGAGACTATAGGAAAATATTCATGGTGGCTACCTGGCCCAATGCAAGTTGTTTTGGTGCCTAGCCACATGACAACCCTGGGATACACCACCAAAAATCTCTAGATAAAATGCCTGAGGGTTTTCTTAGTCCACAGAGGTGAACAGGTGCCTTCCAAGTTCTCAAGGTGGGTCTTCAAGAAGTCATGAAAGAGCAATCCCCAAGAAGTGCAAGCAAAATCCTCGAAAAAATTAAAGCAAGTTCATGAAGCATGCGGCCAATCAATCAATCCGCACAAAAATCCAGAATCTCCACGAAGCAATAAAAAAATCCCAAGAGTCCAAGAAGCAGTCAAGTTGTCCCAAGCAGTAGGAGACACACTGGAAAGAAGGCGGAAGGTAGATGTTCACCATCCCTCAATAAGGCATGAAGAAAAATCGCCAAGCCGTTCTCCCAAAACCATCTACCCTGAACCTACCATACCCAAGTCCCTGGGTTCATGAGGCATGTACAGGGGCATGGCGGGCTGTGGGGCCCCTCCGCACGATGATGGGCTAGAATATGAATTTTTGTTGCCTCTCGTAAGCATCCCGAAACACAGCGTCTTCATACACATACACCAAGGCTTATGCAGTTGTTGAGTTGTAACCGTCATGGTATTTCGACGATCCCCGATGACAAGTCCTTTGGTAGCCTTCTCAGATGTCACACCTATAGCTGGTGTATAACGGGAAAGCCAACATTTTAAAAACCAACCAAACCTTCCTTTTTTTTCCTCTTGGTTCGCTTTGTTTTGTTGGGTGTTTCTAGTTGTTGCCCTTCCCCAACATCTTTTGCATCCAATGAAGAGGTACTTCTCGGTGTTGCCGATGACAACCCGACGTCGAGTCTCTACACCAACCAACAACACAGGCATCAGGGTCAATCCCAGACGCTGTGGACGCCCATGATATCCCGACGTCGATCTGCTAATGCCGACGGCATCCCGCAATCAATCATCTGCACCAACATGAACAATGGGTGTAGGAAGGAGGCACCTGAGCTCATAAGGGTGGTGCCAATGTCACTCCGGTACCCTGTCTCCAACAACAACAATGAAGTTTGGGGGCAATATCATCCCTCGACCATCCGTATGGCCGATGGTGTCCCGGCATACCCCCTGGTGAAACGCCATTCATGGTGAAACAGAGTTGTTGATGGTCTACCGACGCCTCACCTACATCGTCATATGAAGAACACGGGAGCAGTGTAATGCGCGCCGGTGCGGCCAGCATGAATCTGTGAAACCCTCCGATCTAGTCGGCTGGCACCGCAGCAGCTAGGCGGTCGCTACGAGCTCGGTAAATGCTATTTTGTTTTCAGGACCAGGCATGTTGTTTCGCCACAAAATGAAGACGAAGTAGGGCTGTCTCGGTGGCTGGCATCGTTTGTTGGACGGTCCCGACGAGCTCCCCAATGAATGCAAGTGCGGATGAACATACCTGCACTACTACATCGCTACATGGAGATCAAACAATCTTTTCTGCAGATGGTGCAGACACCGTCTGCAACACATTGTCTTTGCAACGAGAAGTCTCCCACCTCGGCGGCAACGGAGTGCTGTGATGGCATCGAGCACTACGACAAGCAACAAAGCCCTAGGGTCTACAGTCGTTATCACGGTTACAATGCAGCACCCTGATCTTCATTTTATTTTCCTCTTTTCTTTTTCTTTTTCTTTTCCACAGATGCTGATGACGCAGTGGAGCTAGCCCAGAGGGTATAGGGTAGCAGGACGCGTCCAAACCTCAAGTGCTGAAGCGTCCGTCGAAGTGGTGCTGGTTGCTGGGGCAGGAATACCATTGGTCCAGAATTGGTGGATTGCTGATCGCTCAGAAGTCCGCGCGAATGAGTGTGCATGGGCCATGCACGTTTCGTCTAACGTTTCATACATCTGTTAATGCATGCACTGCTTTGTTTTTCTTCTGCAGGCGCAACCCGACGGATCAGGCTGCACACATATGATGCGCCAAAACAAAATATCACTAAATTAAGCCCGATCTGCTCCGCTCGAACTTTATTTGGTGAGGGGCATTTGTTTGATTGGTTTTCGGCAATACTATATAATCAGGAAGTTTTTTTTTATTAGTTTTGAAGGAATTTCCCTAGTACAGGTTATGCATGTCTACTTTTCATAATTGCATGTGCACCTACGTGTATATACACTATACACAATGACTAATGACCGCCTCACGTACTGATGCATGGATCCACACGTTTTATTTATTTATTTATCTCATGCATGTTATGACCTACACTAGTCAGGTATTGATCATGTACAAATTTAAGCTAACCCTGCAGACGACTCGGTGCAGTTCGCATCTCCGTAGACGCCGCGGCCAGGTCGTACATAGACCCAGGCCCGACGTGCACGTCATGTATTTTGGCCATGGGCTACGGTGGCATCGGATCAACTTGAGCGAGGGTCAAAGCTCAATGTTTATCCACTCAAACGGCCCATGATATCCGGGATGGCAAAACAACCAGCGACGGCGGGACGCGGCACCCTGCTCTGCCTATATATAGACTCACAGAGCCATTTGCAAAGAGGGAGGCCTCGCACCAAGAGGCACCAGGAGGAACGCCCCAGGAGGCGACGGCGCGCCCGCGGCCGCGCAATCGCAAACCATACACCAGATGTGATGGCCGAGGAGGAAGAGACGCCGGCGACGGCGGCGGTCTGCCCACGGCGAGCATGCAGGCGTCGGAGGAGATGAAGAAACGGGAGCAGACCAAGCCCGGCTGACTAATTCTATTTGTTACTATGTCTTCCATCCATCAGGTTCTACACGAGAAGAACAACAGGAAGAAGGAGGCGGAGTCCTGCACACACAAACATCCGGACAGAAGACAAGGCAGAGACGCGCCCCTGGTGGCAGCGTCGAGGAGATCGGAGGGCGCGCCCTTGCGGCCGCGCGTGCGCCAAGGGGGCACCCAGCCGAGAGAGAGGCGCAAGCACACGTGGGAGACTCGTCCGTGTCGGCGATATGTTGCAGGGCGCGTCGTACACGACGAGCATACCGGGCTCGAGATGCATGCACATGCAACAACTCTCTTCTTTTCATTTCCTTAGCAGGTTCCTCGGAAACGGAGAGAGATCACGCCTCACGCACGCACCAGGAGGCACCGGGAGGGATAGCAACCCAGGAGGCGACGCCGCCGGGCAGGAAGAGACGCCGGCCATGACGGCGGCCTGACCATGGCGAGCATGCTGGCGCCTGAGGAGACCAAGAAATGGGAGCAGACCAAGCCCCGCTGACTAATTCTATTTGTTACTATGTCTTCCATCCATCAGGTTCTACACGAGAAGAACAACAGGAAGAAGGAGGCGGAGTCCTGCACACACAAACATCCGGACAGAAGACAAGGCAGAGACGCGCCCCTGGTGGCAGCGTCGAGGGAGATCGGAGGGCGCGCCCTTGCGGCCGCGCGTGCGCCAAGGGGCACCCAGCCGAGAGAGAGGCGCAAGCACACGTGGGAGACTCGTCCGTGTCGGCGATATGTTGCAGGGCGCGTCGTACACGACGAGCATACCGGGCTCGAGATGCATGCACATGCAACAACTCTCTTCTTTTCATTTCCTTAGCAGGTTCCTCGGAAACGGGAGAGAGATCACGCCTCACGCACGCACCAGGAGGCACCGGGAGGGATAGCAACCCAGGAGGCGACGCCGCCGGGCAGGAAGAGACGCCGGCCATGACGGCGGCCTGACCATGGCGAGCATGCTGGCGCCTGAGGAGACCAAGAAATGGGAGCAGACCAAGCCCCGCTGACTAATTCTATTTGTTACTATGTCTTCCATCCATCAGGTTCTACACGAGAAGAACAACAGGAAGAAGGGGACGGAGGCACGGCCGCAGAGGCAACTCACGCACGTACACACCCATTCTCAAGGCAACTCACGCACGCACACATCCATCGCATAACACCTCCAGCACCCATCCATCCACCACGCAAGCACTCCATTCATTCATCACGCAAGCCTGCAGAGGAACTCCCTCACGCACCGGCTCGCATCTACCTGGCAGGAGGAAAGACGCAGGCACCCGAGCCGGCGTACAGGGAGCTCGGCGGCTGCGACATGGACGCGAAGCTCACCTTCCCCGAAAGTAAAACTTTGATCTAAGCCATCCCTTTCCTTGTTCCTTCTTTGCATATAGCATGCACACACACAGGTCGGGAGCGTTGCCTAAAGCAATGTTCGCATGACCGGACGAGATGGAGCCGCCGGACCGGAAAGTGAAGTGGACGTTGCCGGAGATGGTCTTCACCAAGCCAGCGCCACAAAGAACGACGAAGAGGTCGTCATCACCACCTGCTGTTCGCCTCGTCACGACGGTTCGGCCAAGACGACGACACGGAGCACGCCACGACGCCGCCCACCGTCGAGGTCGCCAGGTCGATGCCCCGGAGGTCGACGCCACGGTGGCCACCCCACTCATCACCGCGCGACGAGGACGACGCGTCTCCGGAGCTCATCTTCACCAAGCCCGCGCTGTGGACGCTGACGCCACGGAGGTCGATGCCCCGGAGGTCGACGCCACGAAGGCCACTCCAGTCATCACCGCGCGATGAGGACGACGCGTCCCCGGATCTCATCTTCACCAAGCCAGCGCCGCAAAGAACGACGAAGAGGTCGTCATCACCGCCTGTTGTTCGCCTCGTCAGGATGGTTCGCCAAGACGATGGCACAGAGCACGCCACGACGCCGCCCACCATCGAGGTCACCGAGGTCGGTGTCACAGAGGTCGACGCCACGGTGGCCGCCCCCCACTCATCACCGCTCGACGAGGGCGACGCGTCTCCGGAGCTCATCTTCACCAAGCCCGCGCTATGGATGCTGACACCACGGAGGTCGATGCCCCGGAGGTCGACGCCACGAAGGCCGCCCCCTGCTCATCACCGCTAGACGGTGGGCGCCACGGAGATCGTCATCATCACTCGCGACCGCTTTATCACGAGGGTGCCGCGGAGGACGACGATATGGAGCACGCCACGAAGAGCATGTCGTCGATGTCGTCAAGCCGGCCCCATGGAAGCCGACGACACGGAGGTCGCCGAGATGTCATCCCCTTCGTCACGATGACTCCGTGGAGCTCGACGGCACCGAGGGCCTCATCACTCCTCACATCTACTTCATCATGATGAGGCAGCGGAAGACGATGAAGTGGAGCATGCCACGGCGTCGCCCGTTGTCGATGTTATCAAGCCGCCACCATGGCGTGGAGGTCGATGGCACTGAAGTCGCCATCACCGTTCTACGGAGCCCGTGTCCGCTTCATCGCACAAGAGAAACATCATCCAAGAAGAAGCACGCCTATCACGCCGTGCGTTCTTCCGTGAAGACGGAGCACTTGCCGGAGGCTCCTTGAGGTGGACGCGTTGAAGACATCGTGCAACCCGTAACATCGCCAAACACTCGTCGGCGGTTCTTCGTCGGCACCTACCAGCAATATCGAGCAACGGTGCAGCCAATGTTGTAACGGAAGCAAACGATGCCCTACCTCTGAGTCGACGCCTCGCCGGGTCCGCCTTTCCCTCGTCACAGCAGGAGCATCCGGTTCGACGGCCGGCTTCCCATCACCGAGAGACCACCTTGTGCCACAAAGTGCCTCTAAACTATCGCTAATGGTGTAGGGGAATTAGTATGCACACTATACCTCATGTGCACGTACATGGGCCATGCATGTACGTGGATGTTGGCTGGATGGCAACGTACGCGTTCATTAGATTCACAAAAAGAAATGCATGGAAAAAGCTGCACATGAGCTATCACCCGAAGACCGACGCCAATGAAGCTGTTCGACACCATCTACTTCGTCATGCTCGGTGTCGCCAAAGATGGAGACGCGCAGCACCCCACCTCCTGCTTGTCCACCCCGTCTTACTGTAGAGCTCTGAAGATGAACATGTGCAGCACGGCGACGTCCACTCCAGCGCCCGGACGCGAAGTGAAGGCTGATGTCCTACACCACGATGCCATGATTAAGATAGCCTCCTACCCCGTGTCGCTGCTACCGCGCCACACTCATTCGGAGGCCGAAGCCGAGCAAGTCGGCGCCGCCCGAGGACAAGGTACGGCCGCAGGGCGACGCAACTTCAACAACAACACCGTTCCTCTATGATCTCGTGAGATGATGCCTTGACTACGCCGACTGCCGTGGACTCGGCGTCTGACCGGGACGAGGTGTCGACCACTTAGGCCATGCTGGCGCGAGCAACGCGACGGTCATACACCAACGCCGGTCTCCATCGACAATTACTCCCGCAGGGTGTAGACCCTTGTAAACCCTAAGAAGCTACTGGTCGCCGAGAAGTCCGAACCGGCGTGATCCATGCTACCCCAACAACAATTCCACCAACACCGCCAAGACCGACGAGGCACGACGGCGAGGGCGAGCGTGGCCACCGCAAAGGCTACGCTACTCGCGGCGCGTGTACCGACGAGGACACGGGCTCTGCCGCCGCCCACACACACATCACCGTCATCATGCATGGAGAACACGAAGCAAAGACGACGAAGATGACCATACAGCTCAATCGGAGGTATCTCGCGGAGCAACCCGCGGGAGTAATTAACCGAGTCTTCCGAGGCCCCGGGAACCAGGAGATCACACAATCGCCATAGTCAGCCCGGCCGCGCTAGTAGGCCATGGAGCGCACCTTTTTATTATGGGATCTTGTAATTTTATTTATACAAAGAGATTAATGAAATACATGTTTCCCATACTTTATTTTCTTTGTGTACTACGGTGCACTGGCACGCCCACATACTCATTTCTCCTTTCCGGCGTATGAGAGAAACACACTCCCTTCTTTCCTGCCCCCGGAGTCCCTCGATGTTTTTCTCGTGTCAAACAAATTGGCACGCCCAGCCCGTGTCCTCACCATCTACCTCAATGGTTCATCCGATGAGCGGGCGATGGAACCTCCACGGAGACGGTGGCGGGAACGATCGGAGCTTGCCAGTATGGCCCGCTGCTAGCTCTGCCCTCACACTACGCCGCCAAATATGAAGATTACACGATGGCGCTGCCAGCTAGTGATCCGCCTTGCCGTGGACTACGGCTTGCCCTTTGTCTTCTTCATGTCTTCATCAACCATCTCCTAGCATGAGATGCACTCCGTTTCAATCCATGTTGTCTCCCTGACGATGGCAAAGCGGCGGCAGTTACACGCATGTGCCCCGAGGCAGCGACCACGCGCGCCAACATAGGTCATGCCAAGGTAGGAACTGTGAAGTTTCATTGGCATCCATATGTAGCCGTCTTCAACCACGTGTTTGGCATCAATTAAGCCAACATGGACTTCAAGTCAAACCAAGGTATTAAACATTGATTTATACGATATTTTGCATAGTACGGGCATATGTATTTTCAGGCAGGATGATTTAGCAACATCAAGCATCATCACCATCATCCTGGGACGCTGCGTGTCGGCAAAGCCAGAACCAGATGTGTCTACATGGACATCATCGGGTGGGCGACATCACCATGTCACACCACTCAGCAACCGCGCGCCGAGCCATCCTCACGACTTCCACGTTCAGCACCCATGACTATGGCGGGGCCATCGACATCAACCCCTGGCTCGACGAGGAGGACCTCTACATCAACATGCCATCACCATCTTCATCGGCTTCACACCCTGGCGTGGACGCCGACTACACCGACACGCTGACATTCGACTACATCGACATGGTGCATCAGTCGCCAACTTCATCAACTCTTCATCTGGCGGGACGCCGACTACACCAGCACGCCACCATTCTTCGATGCCAACCGTCTACACCGAGCGGAGGTCGTACTCGTAACTGCGACATCCCAAGGTCTACATCGACGAGCTCATATTGTCGTCATCTTCAAGCAACGCTGCCCCGCGGCGACACTCAAGTCTAGTCCGACTTCTATATCAACACCTTTCCCCAACATCGTCCAAGCTCCGACGTGGTGAAACCACTTCACCGACATGTCTTTCTCCGATGAAGCTATCCATATCTTGCCGGGCAATCGACGAGGCGAAGGCAAGACATCTAGTCCAACACCGACGAGGCGGACACCATGAGGCCAAGCACCGACGAGGTTAAGGCCACCCATCTGTCTGAGCCGACAAGGCCAGACATTTTCATCATCGGACATCGACAAGCCAGAGGGATATGACTAAGCATCGCCAGAGCGACGGATGTACCGCTCAACCTTCGGTTCCACCACATCATCACCGACCTTCCTGACGAGGCGGTCTTCACC
The DNA here is from genome assembly GCA_021605145.1 of Aegilops bicornis. NCBI lineage: Eukaryota > Viridiplantae > Streptophyta > Magnoliopsida > Poales > Poaceae > Aegilops > Aegilops bicornis. The sequence goes on from CM038673.1 coordinate 813,487,036, forward strand.
ATCGGCCCGGATGCACCATGGTAGCTCTACTTTGACGGCGTCTCCCGCACGGACGCCGATGCTGACGGAGCCCCAAGTCGAAGGGCAGGCGCAGGTTTGGTGTTCAAGACGCCATAAGGAGGAGTGATGTATCACTCATTCTCCCTCCTCAAGGAAGTATGCTCAAATAATGAAGCGGAGTATGAGGCACTCATCTTCGGCCTTCTCCTGGCACTCTCCATGAAAGTCCATTCTTTACGGGCCTTCAGTGACTCCCAACTCATAGTTCGTCAAGTCAACGACATCTACGAGGTGTACAAGCTTGAACTGGTGCCGTACTACACTGCGGCCGGAACCTCATGGAAAAATTTCATCATGTTGAAGTTCTCCATGTCCCTTGAAGCAGAAATGTTCCTGCTGATGCCTTGGCAAAACTAGCAGCAGCATTGGTGCTCCCAGATAATAAAACCATGCAGGTAAATGTTGAAGAAAGGTGGCTCCTCCCAGCTGTTCTGGAGCTTAACCCGGCGGAATACGAAGTGAACTCCATCATGACGAACACCATGGAGGAAGACGAGTGGTTGCAACCCTTCCTCGACTACTTCAATCATGGCAGTCTCCCCGACGACCCCGTCGCGAGACGCCAACTACAACAACAACTCCAACACCGCCAAGACCGACGAGGCACGACGGCGAGGGCGGCGTGGCCATCGCGAAGGCTACGCTTACGCCGCGCGATGTACCAACGAGGACACGGGCTCTGTCGCCCACACACACACACATCACCATAATCATGCATGGAGAACGCGAAGCGAGGACGAAGACGACCACACAGCTCAATCGGAGGTATCTCGCGGAGCAACCCGGGAGTAATTAATCGGGAGTCTTCCGAGGCCCCGAGAACCAGGAGATCACACAATCGCCATAGTCAGCCCGGCCGCGCTAGTAGGCCATGGAGCGCACCTATTTATTATGGGATCTTGTAATTTTATTTATCCAAAGAGATTAATGAAATACATGTTTTCCCGTACCTTATTTTCCTTGTGTACTACGGTGCACTGGCACGCCCGCATACTCATTTCTCCTTTCCCGGCGTATGAGAGAAACACACTCCCTTCTTTCCTGCCCCCCGGAGTCCCTCGATGTTTTTCTCGTGTCAAACAAATTGGCACGCCCAGCCCGGTGTCCTCACCATCTACCTCAATGGTTCATCCGATGAGCGGGCGATGGAACCTCCACGGAGACGGTGGCGGGAACGATCGGAGCTTGCCCGCGTATGGCCCGCTGCTAGCTCTGCCCTCACACTACGTCGCCAAATATGAAGATTACACGATGGCGCTGCCAGCTAGTGATCCGGCCTTGCCGTGGACTACGGCTTGCCCTTTGTCTTCTTCATGTCTTCATCAACCATCTCCTAGCATGAGATGCACTCCGTTTCAATCCATGTTGTCTCCCTGACGATGGCAAACGGCGGCAGTTACACGCATGCGCCCGAGGCAGCGACCACGCCGCCAACATAGGTCATGCCAAGGCAGGAACTGTGAAGTTTCATTGGCATCCATATGTAGCCGTCTTCAACCACGTGTTTGGCATCAATTAATCCAACATGGCCTTCAAGTCAAACCAAGGTATTAAACATTGATTTATACGATATTTTGCATAGTACGGGCATATGTATTTTCAGGCAGGATGATTTAGCAACATCAAGCATCATCACCATCATGCTGGAACGCGTGTCGGCAAAGCCAGAACCAGATGTGTCTACATGGACATCATCGGGTGGGCGACATCACCATGTCACACCACTCAGCAACCGCGCGCCGAGCCATCCTCTCACGACTTCCACGTTCAGCACCCATGACTATGGCGGGGCCATCGACATCAACCCCTGGCTCGACGAGGAGGACCTCTACATCAACATGCCATCACCATCTTCATCGGCTTCACACCCTGGCGTGGGCGCCGACTACACCGACATCGCCGACATTCGACTACATCGACATGGTGCATCGATCGCCAACTTCATCAACTCTTCATCTGGCGGGACGCCGACTACACCAGCACGCCACCATTCTTCGATGCCAACCGTCTACACCGAGCGGAGGTCGTACTAAATCGCGACGTCCCAAGGTCTACATCGACGAGCTCATATTGTCGTCATCTTCTTCAAACGCCGCCACGCGGCGACACTCAAGTCTAGTCCGACTTCTATATCAACACCTTTCCCCAACATCGTCCAAGCTCCGGCGTGGTGAAACCACTTCACCGACATGTCTTTCTCCGATGAAGCTATCCATATCTTGCCGGGCACTGACGAGGCGAAGGCAAGACATCTAGTCCAACACCGACGAGGCGGACACCATGAGGCCAAGCACCGACGAGGTTAAGGCCACCCATCTGCGAGCCGACAAGGCCGGACATTTTCATCATCGGACATCGACAAGCCGAGGGATATGACTAAGCATCGCCAGAGCGACGGATGTACCGCTCCAACCTTCGATTCCACCACATCATCACCGACCTTCCTGACGAGGCGGTCTACACCATCGGCCCTGATGCACCATGGGAGCTCTACTTTGACGGCGTCTCCCGCACGGACGCCCGATGCCGACGGAGCCCCAAGTCGAAGGGCAGGCGCAGGTTTGGTGTTCAAGACGCCATAAGGAGGAGTGATGTATCACTCATTCTCCCTCCTCAAGGAAGTATGCTCAAATAATGAAGCGGAGTATGAGGCACTCATCTTCGGCCTTCTCCTGGCGCTCTCCATGAAAGTCCATTCTTTACGGGCCTTCAGTGACTCCCAACTCATAGTTCGTCAAGTCAACGACATCTACGAGGTGCACAAGCTTGAACTGGTGCCGTACTACACTGCGGCCCGGAACCTCATGGAAAAATTTCATCATGTTGAAGTTCTCCATGTCCCGCGAAGCAGAAATGTGCCTGCTGATGCCTTGGCAAAACTAGCAGCAGCATTGGTGCTCCCAGATAATAAAACCATGCAGGTAAATGTTGAAGAAAGGTGGCTCCTCCCAGCTGTTCTGGAGCTTAACCCGGCGGAATACAAAGTGAACTCCATCATGACGAACGCCATGGAGGAAGACGAGTGGTTGCAACCCTTCCTCGACTACTTCAAGCATGGCAGTCTCCCCAACGACCCCGTCGCGAGACGCCAACTACAACGACAACTCCCCTTTTATCTTTATGAAGCAGTGTGTCCTATACAGGCGGTCTCATGGACAGGAGGTCCTACTTGTGCATTAACCGAGGCGGCCGAGAAGATCCTCCCGGGATGCACCATGGAGTTGGCGGCAGGCACCAAAGAGGTTTTAAGATGTATCATAGCATACGTCTTGTAGGATACTACTGGCCTGGTGTCATGGCGGACTGCCTTTGGGTGACCAGGTCATGCCACAACTGTCAAGTGCATGGCGACTTCAAACATCAGCCGCTGGTCCCGCTTCACCCTACCGTTCCCTCTTGGCCATTTGACGCCTGGGAAATCGGCGTCATCGGCCTCATCGACCCTCCATCATCCAGGGGGCATCGTTTGATCCTTGCCGCGAGGGACTACTTCTCCAAATGGGTGGAAGCTGTTCCACTACAGAAGGTGAAGAGCGACAACGTCATCAACTTCCTAGAGAAAAATATCATATATCGCTTTGGGATTCCACACCGCATCACCTCCGACAATGCCAAGGCCTTCAAGTCTAACAGGAGGTACATGTTCATGGAGAAGTACAAGGTCAAGTGGAACTACTCCACCGGCTACTACCCTCAAGCCAATGGAGCGATCGAAGCCTTCAACAAGACGCTTCGGCATGATACTCAAGAAGACGGTGACAAGGCACAAGAGAGACTGGCACAATCGTCTCTTCGAGTCCTTATGGGCGTGCAGCGTTACAGTCGTGCCCCAACAAAGGCTACTCCATTCTCTCTCGTTTTACAGGAGTGAAGCCGTCCTGCCACTGGAGGTCTAGCTACCCTCTTACGGGTGCCTCTGCAGGAAGGACAAGATGAACAAGTACAACTTCGTTTCCAGGAGCTTGACACCCTTGAAGAGGAGCGACTGCAAGCCCCGCAAAACTTGGAGCTCTACCGCCGGAACATGGTGAGAGCCTACGACAAGCTCGTCAAGCAACGCTTATTTTGGAAGGCGAATGGGTCCTCGTGCTCGCCGACCCTTCATCATCACTCACAAGACGAAGGGGAAGTTCGAGGCAACGTTGGAAGGACCCTATGTCGTCGAAAGCAAGTCTGCGACGGGGTGCATACCAGCTGGTTGATTCCCAGGTAACCCGGCCTATGCCCCCAATCAACGGAAGGTTCCTTAAAAAATTATCTTAAAATGTTGCCTCTTTCGTTGCCTTTTTTTTCCTTGGGGGACCCTTTTTAGTGGGCTATCGGATCCATGATGCACTCTTCGTTGCATGTTGTGGATATTTTCTTGGTCTCCCCAATTTTAACGGACTCAGTCCAACAACAAAAAAACTGGCTTTCCCCTACCACATCATGTTGTTGATTGAAGTTTTGGCTACCCTAGGACTTGTCGGAGGGTGGCACAACGTGTCAAGTTGCAGGCAAAGCGGCTCCTACACCCACAATGCACGACACGTATCAGGCGTATGCTTCCGGAGGCAGCGGAGACGACATTTGGCACTTCTGAGCGCCGAGACCCCGCGCCCGTCATGTTTCCTGTCATGCTTCATGTTCGTAGAGACTCGCATCCCAGGGGGAGACTATAGGAAAAGATTCATGGTGGCTACTTGGCCCAATGCAAGTTGGTTCGGTGCCTAGCCACATGACAACCCTGGGATACGCCACCAAAAATCTCTAGATAAAATGCCTGAGGGTTTTCTTAGTCCACAGAGGTGAACAGGTGCCTTCCAAGTTCTCAAGGTGGGTCTTGAGAAGTCATGAAAGAGCAATCCCCAAGAAGTGCAAGCAAAATCCTCGAAAAAAAATTAAAGCAAGTTCATGAAGCATGCGGCCAATCAATCAATCCGCACAAAAATCCAGAATCTCCACGAAGCAATAAAAAAATCCCAAGAGTCCAAGAAGCAGTCAAGTTGTCCCAAGCAGTAGGAGACACACTGGAAAGAAGGCGGAAGGTAGATGTTCACCATCCCTCAATAAGGCATGAAGAAAAATCGCCAAGCCGTTCTCCCAAAACCATCTACCCTGAACCTACCATACCCAAGTCCCTGGGTTCATGAGGCATGTACAGGGGGCATGGCGGGCTGTGGGGCCCCTCCGCACGATGATGGGCTAGAATATGAATTTTTGTTGCCTCTCAGAAGCATCCCGAAACACAGCGTCTTCATACACATACACCAAGGCTTATGCAGTTGTTGAGTTGTAACCGTCATGGTATTTCGACGATCCCCGATGACAAGTCCTTTGGTAGCCTTCTCGGGCGTCACACCTATAGCTGGTGTATAACGGAAAGCCAACATTTTAAAACCAACCAAACCTTCCTTTTTTTCCTCTTGGTTCGCTTTGTTTTGTTGGGTGTTTCTAGTTGTTGCCCTTCCTCAACATATTTTGCATCCAATGAAGAGGTACTTCTCGGTGTTGCCGATGACAACCCGACGTCGAGTCTCTACACCAACCAACAACACAGGCATCAGGGTCAATCCCAGACGCTGTGGGCGCCCATGATATCCCGACGTCGATCTGCTAATGCCGACGGCATCCCGGCAATCAATCATCTGCACCAACATGAACAATGGGTGTAGGAAGGAGGCACCTGAGCTCATAAGGGTGGTGCCAATGTCACTCCGGTACCCTGTCTCCAACAACAACAATGAAGTTTGGGGGCAATATCATCCCTCGATCATCCGTATGGCCGATGGTGTCCCGGCATACCCCCTGGTGAAACGCCATTCATGGTGAAACAGAGTTGTCGATGGTCTACCGACGCCTCACCTACATCGTCATATGAAGAACACGGGAGCAGTGTAATGCGCCAAAGGTCGGCCAGCATGAATCTGTGAAACCCTCCGATCTAGTCGGCTGGCACCGCAGCAGCTAAGCGGTCTCTCACGAGCTCGGTAAATGCTATTTTGTTTTCAGGACCAGGCATGTTGTTTCGCCACAAAATGAAGACGAAGTAGGGCTGTCTCGGTGGCTGGCATCGTTTGTTGGACGGTCCCGACGAGCTCCCCAATGAATGCAAGTGCGGATGAACATACCTGCACTACTACATCGCTAATGGAGATCAAACAATCTTTTCTGCAGATGGTGCAGACACCGTCTGCAACACATTGTCTTTGCAACGAGAAGTCTCCCACCTCGGCGGCAACGGAGTGCTGTGATGGCATCGAGCACTACGACAAGCAACAAAGCCCTAGGGTCTACAGTCGTTATCACGGTTACAATGCAGCACCCTGATCTTCATTTTATTTTCCTCTTTTCTTTTTCTTTTTCTTTTCCACAGATGCCGATGACGCAGTGGAGCTAGCCCAGAGGGTATAGGGTAGCAGGACGCGTCCAAACCTCAAGTGCTGAAGCGTCCGCCGAAGTGGTGCTGGTTGCTGGGGCAGGAATACCATTGGTCCAGAATTGGTGGATTGCTGATCGCTCAGAAGTCCGCGCGAATGAGTGTGCATGGGCCATGCACGTTTCGTCTAACGTTTCATACATCTGTTAATGCATGCACTGCTTTGTTTTTCTTCTGCAGGCGCAACCCGACGGATCAGGCTGCACACATATGATGCGCCAAACAAAAAAAATATCACCAAATTAAGCCCGATCTGCTCCGCGCTCGAACTTTATTTGGTGAGGGGCATTTGTTTGATTGGTTTTTGGCAATACTATATAATCAGGAAGTTTTTTTATTAGTTTTGAAGGAATTTCCCTAGTACAGGTTATGCATGTCTACTTTTCATAATTGCATGTGCACCTACGTGTATATACACTGTACACAATGACTAATGACCGCCTCACGTACTGATGCATGCATCCACACGTTTTATTTATTTATTTATCTCATGCATGTTATGACCTACACTAGTCAGGTATTGATCATGTACAAATTTAAGCTAACCCTGCAGACGACTCGGTGCAGTTCGCATCTCCGTAGACACCGCGGCCAGGTCGTACATAGACCCAGGCCCGACGTGCACGTCATGTATTTTGGCCATGGGCTACGGTGGCATCGGATCAACTTGAGCGAGGGTCAAAGCTCAATGTTTATCCACTCAAACGGCCCATGATATCCGGGATGGCAAAACAACCAGCGACGGCGGGACGCGGCACCCTGCTCTGCCTATATATAGACTCACAGAGCCATTTGCAAAGAGGGAGGCCTCGCACCAAGAGGCACCAGGAGGAACGCCCCAGGAGGCGACGGCGCGCCCGCGGCCGCGCAATCGCAAACCATACACCAGATGTGATGGCCGAGGAGGAAGAGACGCCGGCGACGGCGGCGGTCTGCCCACGGCGAGCATGCAGGCGTCGGAGGAGATGAAGAAACGGGAGCAGACCAAGCCCGGCTGACTAATTCTATTTGTTACTATGTCTTCCATCCATCAGGTTCTACACGAGAAGAACAACAGGAAGAAGGAGGCGGAGTCCTGCACACACAAACATCCGGACAGAAGACAAGGCAGAGACGCGCCCCTGGTGGCAGCGTCGAGGAGATCGGAGGGCGCGCCCTTGCGGCCGCGCGTGCGCCAAGGGGGCACCCAGCCGAGAGAGAGGCGCAAGCACACGTGGGAAACTCGTCCGTGTCGGCGATATGTTGCAGGGCGCGTCGTACACGACGAGCATACCGGGCTCGAGATGCATGCACATGCAACAACTCTCTTCTTTTCATTTCCTTAGCAGGTTCCTCGGAAACGGAGAGAGATCACGCCTCACGCACGCACCAGGAGGCACCGGGAGGGATAGCAACCCAGGAGGCGACGCCGCCGGGCAGGAAGAGACGCCGGCCATGACGGCGGCCTGACCATGGCGAGTATGCTGGCGCCTGAGGAGACCAAGAAATGGGAGCAGACCAAGCCCCGCTGACTAATTCTATTTGTTACTATGTCTTCCATCCATCAGGTTCTACACGAGAAGAACAACAGGAAGAAGGGGGACGGAGGCACGGCCGCAGAGGCAACTCACGCACGTACACACCCATTCTCAAGGCAACTCACGCACGCACACATCCATCGCATAACACCTCCAGCACCCATCCATCCACCACGCAAGCACTCCATTCATTCATCACGCAAGCCTGCAGAGGAACTCCCTCACGCACCGGCTCGCATCTACCCGGCAGGAGGAAAGACGCAGGCACCCGAGCCGGCGTACAGGGAGCTCGGCGGCTGCGACATGGACGCGAAGCTCACCTTCCCGAAAGTAAAACTTTGATCTCAGCCATCCCGTTCCTCGTTCCTTCTTTGCATATAGCATGCACACACACAGGTCGGGAGCGTTGCCTAAAGCAATGTTCGCATGACCGGACGAGATGGAGCCGCCGGACCGGAAAGTGAAGTGGACGTTGCCGGAGATGGTCTTCACCAAGCCAGCGCCACAAAGAACGACGAAGAGGTCGTCATCACCACCTGCTGTTCGCCTCGTCACGACGGTTCGGCCAAGACGACGACACGGAGCACGCCACGACGCCGCCCACCGTCGAGGTCGCCAGGTCGATGCCCCGGAGGTCGACGCCACGGTGGCCACCCCACTCATCACCGCGCGACGAGGACGACGCGTCTCGAGCTCATCTTCACCAAGCCCAGCTATGGACGCTGACGCCACGGAGGTCGATGCCCCGGAGGTCGGCGCCACGAAGGCCACTCCAGTCATCACCGCGCGATGAGGACGACGCGTCCCGGATCTCATCTTCACCAAGCCAGCGCCGCAAAGAACGCACGAAGAGGTCGTCATCACCGCCTGTTGTTCGCCTCGTCAGGACGGTTCGGCCAAGACGATGGCACAGAGCACGCCACGACGCCGCCCACCATCGAGGTCACCGAGGTCGGTGTCACAGAGGTCGACGCCACGGTGGCCGCCCCCCACTCATCACCGCTCGACGAGGGCGACGCGTCTCCGGAGCTCATCTTCACCAAGCCCGCGCTATGGACGCTGACGCCACGGAGGTCGATGCCCCGGAGGTCGACGCCACGAAGGCCGCCCCCTGCTCATCACCGCTAGACGGTGGGCGCCATGGAGATAGTCATCATCACTCGCGACCGCTTTATCACGAGGGTGCCGCGGAGGACGACGATATGGAGCACTCCACGAAGAGCATGTCGTCGATGTCGTCAAGCCGGCCCCATGGAAGCCGACGACACGGAGGTCGCCGAGATGTCATCCCCTTCGTCACGGTGACTCCATGGAGCTCGACGGCACCGAGGGCCTCATCACTCCTCACATCTACTTCATCATGATGAGGCAGCGGAAGACGACGAAGTGGAGCATGCCACGACGTCGCCCGTTGTCGATGTTATCAAGCCGCCACCATGGCGTGGAGGTCGATGGCACTGAAGTCGCCATCACCGTTCTCGGAGCCCGTGTCCGCTTCATCGCACAAGAGAAACATCATCCAAGAAGAAGCACGCCTATCACGCCGTGCGTTCTTCCGTGAAGACGGAGCACTTGCCGGAGGCTCCTTGAGGTGGACGCGTTGAAGACATCGTGCAACCCGTAACATCGCCGAAACACTCGCCGGCGGTTCTTCGTCGGCACCTACCAGCAACATCGAGCAACGGTGCAGCCAATGTTGTAACGGAAGCAAACGATGCCCTACCTCTGAGTCGACGCCTCGCCGGGTCCGCCTTTCCCTCGTCACAGCAGGAGCATCCGGTTCGACGGCCGGCTTCCCATCACCGAGAGACCACCTTGTGCCACAAAGTGCCTCTAAACTATCGCTAATGGTGTAGGGGAATTAGTATGCACACTATACCTCATGTGCACGTACATGGGCCATGCATGTACGTGGATGTTGGCTGGATGGCAACGTACGCGTTCATTAGATTCACAAAAGAAATGCATGGAAGAAGCTACACATGAGCTATCACCCGAAGACCGACGCCAATGAAGCTGTTCGACACCATCTACTTCGTCATGCTCGGTGTCGCCAAAGATGGAGACGCGCAGCACCCCACCTCCTGCTTGTCCATCCCGTCTTACTGTAGAGCTCTGAAGATGAACATGTGCAGCACGGCGACGTCCACTCCGCGCCCGGACGCGAAGTGAAGGCTGATGTCCTACACCACGATGCCATGATTAAGATAGCCTCCTACCCCCGTGTCGCTGCTACCGGCGCCACACTCATTCGGAGGCCGAAGCCGAGCAAGTCGGCGCTGCCCGAGGACAAGGTACGGCCGCAGGGCGACGCGACTTCAACAACAACACCGTTCCTCTACGATCTCGTGAGACGATGCCTTGACTACGCCGACTGCCGTGGACTCGGCGTCTGACCGGGACGAGGTGTCGACCACTCAGGCCATGCTGGCGCGAGCAACGCGACGGTCATACACCAACGCCGGTCTCCATCGACAATTACTCCCGCAGGGTGTAGACCCTTGTAAACCCTGAGAAGCTACTGGTCCTCGAGAAGTCCGAACCGAGCGTGATCCATGCTACCCCAACAACAATTCCTCCAACACCGCCAAGACCGACGAGGCACGACGGCGAGGGCGAGCGTGGCCACCGCAAAGGCTACGCTTACAAGGGCGATGTACCGACGAGGACACGGGCTCTGCCGCCGCCCAGACACACATCACCGTCATCATGCATGGAGAACACGAAGCGAAGACGACGAAGATGACCACACAGCTCAATCGGAGGTATCTCGCGGAGCAACCCGCGGGAGTAATTAACCGGGAGTCTTCCGAGGCCCAGGGAACCAGGAGATCACACAATCGCCATAGTCAGCCCGGCCGCGCTAGTAGGCCATGGAGCGCACCTTTTTATTATGGGATCTTGTAATTTTATTTATACAAAGAGATTAATGAAATACATGTTTCCCATACCTTATTTTCTTTGTGTACTACGGTGCACTGGCACGCCCACATACTCATTTCTCCTTTCCCGGCGTATGAGAGAAACACACTCCCTTCTTTCCTGCCCCCCGGAGTCCCTAGATGTTTTTCTCGTGTCAAACAGGGTTGCCAACAGCTGCTGTTGAGCACTCTGATCCTTCTGTGACAACCCCTCTTTCTCATTCTCCTTATCTGCTTCCGAGCTCTCTGCCCTGCCAATTTCCATCTCACTTCTGCTATCCATCACCACTTTCTTCCCTGTCTTGGCTTGCCATCTCAATGTCTCGTCCTTTTCTTCTGCATCAAATTCTGCTTCCTCTCCCGCTTCTCTGCCACTCCCATTATCTACGCCAAATCTACCAATACCTTTTCCCAACCTGCCAAATCTGTCAGTCTTCGCAAATCTCCCTCCAGACCGAAACCCTCCTCTTTCGCTGTGGTTGAATCTTCCTCTGGCAAAACCTCCCTCTCCCCCACGGTTAAATCTAGGGCCTCCAAAACCTCTGCCTGGTTATCCGGCCATCTTTTCAGTTGGCGGCGGCACGGTGGGGAGGGGGGGAAAAGCTATCTGATGAGGTTGACTAATCCCATCTCCCTCATCCCTTTTTATAGCATCCCACCCACCCACTCCTTCCTGGGCTGTGATGTCCATCAGCCCACTGGGCCCCCATCCCGCCAAGCCCAACTCCAGGTCCACATTGACATCATTCCCTATTGAGCCCCCAAAAATAATCAAGGGTCTCCCCATGGTATTCTCCTCGCCTCTCTTTTTTGCTTTTCCCATTGGGATGTCATGAACTCTAATTGGATGCCCATGAATCACTATATCTCCAAAATCCACCCCAACATAATCAAACCACGGGGGAATAGGATGTATAGCATCCTTATTCATATGTTCACAGACTGTTTGTGCATCAATTCTACCATCTCTACCACTATTGTCAACAAATCCCTTTTTAAGCTTTTTTTTGTTGATCTTATGTGACCCATCCCCATCCCTCTCCAACCACTTTTTGCAGTCATCTGCAATCTGGGATTTTAACCCATTTTTCTCATTAATTCTCCCCCGGAATCTATCAATCCCTTTGAATCTTCCCATTTTAGCATCACCCACCTCAATTGAAGCAGTAGATGCCAAGTATTTGGGATTTGGACGCATACCTGAATTGGAGAAGATGGGAGTCCCCTCCACCACCGCCTCGAGTCCTCACCGCCAGCAACTGTAAACGATTCCCGCCGGCAAGAACCCTCTTGGCGGCGGGAGAGGGCCAGGAGGCGAGATGAGCGCCTCGGGAAGCGAGGGAGCGTCGAGGAGAGTTGTTGGAGCCGCCATCGCCCTCCTGCGTCTTGGCGTTGTCGTCACCGCCCTCTCCTCCTCCTCGTCCTCCTCGATCTCGATAGGAGTCCATCTGGACCCCGGGGCTGGAATCCCCATCACCGCCACCTGCGGCTGCGCCTGCTGAACTGCCTGCGGCTGCAGCACCGACCCCCCCTGCGGCTGCATCGGCGGCGGCGCCCTCGGCTGGATCAGGCGATAGCGGAGGGAGCGAAACACTTTCCACTTCTCCCGCTGCACCGGATCCAGCGATTCCGCCTCCAGCATCGCCCAGAGGAGGACCCCCATCGCCGGCTGTCTGTCGTAGTTGGGGAAGCAGCGGAGGGTCTCTTCCCCCCTGAGCATATCCCGCACCATCTCGGAGGCGTCGTTGAGGGCCTTCGCCGTCGGAAACCAACGGTCGATCTCTCGCAGCCTCCCCATCAGCACCTCGTCGCCGGCCGCCAGCGCCCACATCTGCTGCTGGCGTGTCGTCATCGAACCCTAACTTCGCGGCGTCGAGGCGAATTTGGAACGAATCTGCAAGAGGGGAGGCAGTGGAGGAAGGTGGGAAAAGCCGATGCGTCGGCCAAATAACCCCACGCCCCTCCCCCTCGTCGCCATTAATTACCTCGGGAACCGCCACCAAAGCGCCCCACCCATCAACCGTCGCAAAACGCGCCAAGTGGCAGGGGAACGCCACCATCCGGCCCACCCTGATCTCCTCATCCTCCGGCCAGCTTCGGGCATCCACCACCACCTCATCGCCGTCGACGAGCTCCAGCCTCTGCCCCCGCCTGCGGATCGTACCCGGTCGGAAGATCAGCAGCGCCGAGCCCAAGTTGGGCACATACTCGCAGCGGACTCGCAGATCTCGCAGAGCGCAGGCATCGCCCGGGAAGCGTGCGTCGCATGGGAGCGAGTCGTACATCCTTCCCGCCGAGTGTCAGTTAAGAGCGTTGACCAACTACAGCGAATCAGACTAAAAAATCACTTGGTGGACACCCATTTCACTAGCAGCCTCAACGGCCTTGACGCAAGCAGTTGCTTCTGCCTGGAGTAGCGTGGCCAAGTACTCCTCCTTTCCAACACAAGCAGCGATGAATTCTCCACGGCTCGACCGAGCAACACAACCCCAAGCTCCTCCTCCTTCTTGTATGTAAAAGGCAGCATCAAAATTAATTTTGACGGCACCCTCGCGTGGCTTACTCCCTACTGGTTCAGGTACAGGGTTTACATGAGCCACACTCCTCTCTTCAGCTCCATGAAAATCACCAAGTAAACGCTTGACGTTGTAAGCCACTGCTTCACACGGTTTCACTTTCTCTCCCTGGTTGATTTTATTCCTTACATTCCACCATTCCCAGAGCATAACCAACGCCAGGTCACGTCGGTCCGATGGTAGGAGCCATAACTGGTCGAACATGACCATTGGGTTTTCACATTGAATTAGGCCAAGCCTGATGTCCTCCAACTGAAGTTCTCTCCGAACCTGTTTGACATCCTCTTGATATTCATCCGCAAAGGCAGAGAGTTCAGAGCTAGACGCCATAAGAACATACGGACCTTGGGGGGTAATTTAAGGCTCCACAACCTGTTCCATCGTTGTGAGGACTGCAGCGCCGGCACTGACGAGCTAGCATCTCTGTGGTGGTTCACCTATCTCAACCTGATCCCCAAATGATACGCGGATTTCACTGAAAATGTCCCTTTTGGATCGTAGTGCCAAGCTACTTGATCATCCATCCCATTCCGGACTGGAATTGCCAGAATATCCTTCGCGTCTTCCACACAGAACAGGTCTGTAACAAGCTCCTCATCCCAAGTTTCTGTGACAGGATTCATCAGATCACTAACCCTCTCGAGCAGGACACTTCCACGGCTTGTACATGGCCTTCTAGTATCACCTCGGGGTAGCCATGGATCCTTCCAAATGCGCACATTTTCGCCCGTTCCGATCCGCCAGACAATGCCCTGTTTCAGCAGCTCAACTCCTTTCAAAATACTACGCCAGGAGTAGGACATATCCCCCTTCGCTTTAGCCCCCAACAACGAATAGTTTGGGAAATATCGTGCCTTCAGCACCCGGGCGCAGAGAGTATTCGGTTCCTGCAGTAGACGCCACCCATGCCGGGCTAGCATAGCTAGATTGAAAGTGTGGAGGTCCCGAAAGCCCAGACCACCCTCCTTTTTCGACTTTGTCAATTTATCCCATCCGATCCAATGGCATCGATCCCACTTGTCCTGGTTACTCCACCAGTAACGATTGATCAGTGTACCAATTTCCTCACACAACTTCTTTGTTAAGTCAAAACAGGACATAGCATATGTCAGAATCGCTTGCGCAACCGCTTTGACAAGTGTTTCTTTCCCTGGCATAGACAGTAGCCTCTCTACCCATCCCTGCATTCGTTGCCATATACTCTGCTTGATATATTCGAACTCCTTGCTTCTTGCTGCTCCCACATGGACAGGGAGGCCAAGGTAGCGCTTCCCTCGGGATTCATGCGCTACCCCAAGGATTTGCAGCACCTCGGCCTTTCTCCCTGGACTGGTCCCTTTGCTGAAAGTGACAGCTGATTTGTTCTTGTTTATCATCTGTCCGGATTGTGTCTCATACAACGCTAGTATGTCTTGCAGTCTTTGAGGCATTAGCCTTCATCACAATGAGCGAGTCATCCGCAAAAAATAGGTGATTGATCCTTGGAGCCCCTGGACATATCTGAATACCTTGTATGGTACCCTCTGTTTCAGCGTGGTGGAGTAAGGCCGAGAACCCCTCTGCGCACAAGATGAACAAGTACGGAGAGAGCGGATCTCCTTGACGCAACCCCCTCTCCGGCTCTATCAGCTCTGTTAGGTTTCTGTTCACTTTTACTCTGTACTTCACAGATGCGACGCATTTCATAATGGTACCAATCCATTGCTCAGCAAAGCCCATCTTACGCATGATCCGCTCCAGAAAATCCCACTCGACGCGATCGTAAGCTTTGCTCATGTCCAACTTGATGGCGACCAGTCCGTCCCGGCCCCCCTTCCGCTTATGCATCAAGTGATTTATCTCGTAGGCCAAAAGCACATTATCAGTGATCATCCTTCCCGGAACAAAGGCAGATTGTGTTGGTGAGATAATATCCGGTAGCACCTCCTTCAACCTGTTTGCAAGGGCCTTGGAGATCAATTTATAGAGCATGTTGCACAAGCTCATCGGTCTTCGGAATCAGCACAATAGTGGTCTCGTTCCACTCCTCTGGCATAGAACCGCCATTCAGCACCTCGAGCACCTCCATTTGCACTTTGTCACCGACCAGCTCCCAAATTTTTTTATAGAAGATTGCTGGCATTCCGTTCGGCCCTGGAGCCTTGAGATCACCAATAGACCCAAGCGCTTGCTTCACCTCGTCCCCGACATATGGGCGTGTAAGCCTATCATTCATCTCCGAGGTAACCGAGGTTGGGACACAAGATAAGAGCTCATCATTGATAGGACCTGCAGAAGATGTGAACAAACTTTTGTAGTGGTTAGTAATAAAAAGCCCTAACTCCTCTTCTCCCTCCACTACACTCCCGTCCTCCCTCTTCAACTTTTTTATCACATTCCTCCTCTTCCTTTCGGAAGCTTGAGCATGAAAGAATTGAGTATTACGGTCACCATATTTCAACCAACTAGCATGAGCCCTCTGGTTTGTTGCATTCCCTTTCTGCAGTGGTTTGTACTATGTTGAACAGATGGTTTCTTAGAATGAAAATCGGAGGGGAGGCCCTTCTTATATATGATTAAAAAAAATGAGCAAGATGATTAATACGGAGCAGCACCCCACGAGAGCTACTGAATTTCGTCGTACAGGTTCCAGCTTTGTGATTTGTGCAGCAGGACAAGGAAAGCAATATCCTATCACCAAACTGATTTGTTTGCGTCTCTTTGCTCTCACTCTAATCACAAAAATGATGCATGCATGCCACATGCTCTTTGGCAACTGTGCCACCTGCCACGTCCATCAACCTCCTCGCACAGTGCCATTGCCACTCCACTTTATAAACCCCATAGCGTCCACGAGCAGAGCACCTCATCGGCGAGCTAGGCAGCTAGATCTATCTCGACCCCCGGCCGAAGCAATGGGGATCTCACTGCTCCACACGCAGTGGCACCTACTCGGCCAGCTGCCCCAGCAATGGCAGCTCCTCCTCCTTCTCGCCGGCCTGCTCCTCCCCGTGGCCTCGTACCTGCTGCTGATAACGAGGGGCGACGTTGAGGGAGGACGGCTGAGGCTGCCGCCCGGCCCTGCGCGGGTGCCGGTGCTCGGCAACCTGCACCAGCTGGGCCCACTGCCGCACCGCAGCCTGCGCGACCTGGCCCGGCGGCACGGCCCCGTCATGCTGCTCCGCCTCGGCACAGTGCCGACGCTGGTGGTCTCGTCTGCCGCGGCGGCGCGCGACGTGATGAAGGCCCACGACGCCGACTGCTGCAGCCGGTTCGCGTCTCCGGGCCCCGCGCGGCTCTCCTACGACGGCAAGAGCATCGCCTCCTCGCCCTACGGCCCCTACTGGCAGGACATGCGCAGGCTCTTCGTCGCCGAGCTCTTCGGCCCGCGGGGCGTCCGCGCCGTATGGGACGCGCGTCGGCAGCAGGTTGACAGGCTCATGGCCACCCTGGGCGCGGCGGCGGCGACGGCGGCTCCGGTGGCGATGGACCAGCACGTGTTCCGCGTCGCCGACGGCATCATCGGCACCGTGGCGTACGGGCGCATCTACGCCGCGGAGGCGTTCGCGCGCAAGTACGAGCAGTTCCAGCACGTGCTCGAGGAGGCCATGGCCATGTCGGCCAGCTTCTCGGCCGAAGACTTCTTCCCCAACGCCGCCGGCCGCCTCGTCGACCGGCTCGCCGGCATCATCGCGCGGCGAGAGAGAATCTTTAGGGACCTCGACGCCTTCTTCGAGGCGGTGCTAGAGCAGCACCTGGACCCCGCGCGCCCCAAGCCAGAGAGGGGCGACGGCGACCTGGTAGACGCCTTCGTCAGCGCCTGTGAGGAGCACGGCTTCACGAGGGACCACGTGAAGGCCATGCTCCTGGACGCGTTCCTCGGCGGCGTCGACGGCAGCTCTATCACGATCGTGTGGGCGATGTCGGAGCTGATCCATAACCCGACGGCGCTGAAGAAGGCACAAGATGAGATCAGGGCCGCGGTGGCCGCCAGCGATGTCTCGCCGCCGGGGTTGCCAGTCCAGCCGGAGGACCTGCCCAAGCTAACCTACCTGAAGATGGTCGTCAAAGAGACCATGCGGCTGCACCCGCCGGCGACTCTGCTGCTGCCACGGGAGACGCTGCGGCAGGTGGAGATCGGCGGCTACGACGTGCCGGCGAGGACGCAAGTGCTGGTGAACGTGTGGGCCATCGGGAGGGACCAGGCGAGCTGGGGGCAAGACGCCGACGAGTTCAAGCCGGAGAGGTTCGAGACGGACGGGAGGCACGGCAAGGTGGACTTGCGCGGCGCGCACTTCGAACTGGTGCCGTTCGGCTCGGGCCGGCGGGTCTGCCCCGGGCTGGCCATGGGGGTGACGACCGTGGAGTTCACGCTGGCCAACATGCTGTGCGGCTTCGACTGGACGCTGCCGGAGGGGACGGCGGCGGAGGACATGAGCATGGAGGAGGCCGGCAAGCTAACCTTCCACCGCAAGACGCCGCTGGTGCTCGTGCCCACGACGTACCATCGCAATTAGTATCGGGACACACTGCAGGACGGACAGTACGAGTTCGCCCTTGTGCTTTGTGTGCCGTTTGCATCATGCTCTTCTTCTGTACTCCCATCCGTTTCTAAATATAAGTCTCTCTAAAGATTTCATCAAGGCGGATTACATACGATGCACATATCTTTATTTTAAAGTATAAATTCACTCATGTCGCTTCATATATAATCTATAATAAAATCTCTAAAATGACTTATTTAAGAACAGATGGAGTAGTTGGCACCCCAAAAAAGACTTATTTTATTTACCATAAAAAAGGACTAATTTTATTAGGACGCGGCTAGCCAGCAACCGTTGGTTGGCTAGTCCCCTTCAGCACATATCCAAAAAAAGTAAATTAATGTTCACGTTGTTCTAAAAAGGAAAGGTTGCTCCTAGCCATTGTCGCCCTCAACAGAAAAAGATTCTACCGCCCCACCCGTGATTCCATCTTCTGCAACTCCTTCCTGCAATAGCATGCGGCAAACAAGTTAGAAATGCATCACGTGCATTTAATTTTATTTTGAGAAAATTCAAAAGGCGGCAACTTTTAAACCAAGCGTCGAAACTAATTTCCGTTTTCACCATTAGATTTCTCGCAGCAAGATCTTCAAAACAAGATCTCATATGGGTATGTTTCGATGAACTTTTTTCAAGCAACTTTGCTGCCATCTGGGGCAACTTTGGTGCTACAGAAAGCAACTTCAGTAAATTGCCTATCAGCGGTTACATATTTATCCCATGCCTTCTAAGTTGGTACCAATTCTATAGAAAGCAATTCAGCTGGTATATGGGACAACTTTTAATGGTGATTTAGGCAAGTAATGTTTATATGCATACAACATATCCTATTCTAATAGAAACTTTGGTTACAACTATAAATGAATTTGTTTCTAAAATGTATCTTTGGGCCACTCATGCCGACCTCTCTAGCAACTAACTAGCCTGGTTTGGGCAAGTTTTGGGCGAAATAAACCTAGTATCTTTGGGCAACTCGCGCCGGTATCTCTAGAACTAACCATCATGAGTTGGGCAAGTTTTGGAAACTTTCTTCTCAATTGTCGACGATTCTAGCACCCGCATCCCCACGCCGTAAACCACCCCCGCATTCAAAAATCATCGATTCGCCCAAGAAACCTAAGACCCCACACACCCTCTCAGAACCCCCTATCCCGCCTCTATCGCATATATCGGGTTTAGTGAGCAACTATAGCGGGGTTTAAGCAAATCAAGTATTGAAAAAAAGCTAGTCCTGATAGTACATGAAAACTGTTTCCTTTTCCTTTCTCCAAATACTGGTTGTTGTACATCCGGAGAAACCACCTGATACTTTTCTTAGGTTACTTTTTGTACTAGGAATGTGTTGAGAAAACAAAAAAAAGAGGAGACAAGTTCTAGAGTTTGTTTAAGCAAAAGCAGTGTTGGCAGTAAGCAACTCTTGTGTGTTCGTGCGTGCTAGAACTTGAGGTGTAGGAGAAAAATTGTGAATAACCGTAGTAGGTTTTTAAGCAAATCAAAATTGACAATAGGCAAGTCATGTCAGGACATGAAAATTGTTTCAGTTTTCTTTGTCCAACTATTAGCTGTTGTACATCCAGGGAAACCTCTCGAAGTTTTTTTAGGTTGCTTTCTGTACTACAAGTGTGTTGAAAAACAAATAAAAGAGAAACAATTTTCAAAGTTTGTTTATGCAAAATCGGTGTTTACCAGTAAGCAATTCATGTGTGCTCGTGCGTGCTAGAACTTGATGTGTATCGGTCTTCGACCAGTTTTTTATTAACTAGTCAATTACCTTCTTAATGAAAAGGCAGAGCTGCTAAAAAGAGACTTAATGTGCAAAAAGAAAAGGATGTGAGCAACTTGTAGCAACCTGTAGGCTTTGTTTAAGCAAAAACAGTGTTACCAGTGAGCAACTCATGTGTTGTCCAAGGTGCTTGAGACTTAATGTGCAAAACAAAAGTGTGAACAACTACTTGAGCACTTGTAAGCAAAAAAAAGTGGGTTGAATTGAGAAAATCATGTATCCCCTACACTGTTTCTGTGGTTTAATATCGTACTCCCTCCGTTCCAAATTACTCGTCGTGGTTTTAGTTCAAATTTAAACTAAAACCCCAACAAGTAATTTGGAACGGAGGGAGTATCACCTAAAGAAGGCATGGATCCGGTTTGCATGAAAAATGAGGAGCGGTGTGTCCCTATTGACATGTGCTTGCCTAAGTGCTGCTTGCAACTTGCCCGCTTGCCTTTGGAAAATGCAGATTCCTTCTCCCTCCCTCTTCCTATCCAAACAATAGTGGCAATTCATTGTTACTCTGCACAGGAATGCAAACCACAGAAATTATTACGATCTCTAGATTGTTGTTGCTTCTACACCTTTCAACGACCTATCCAACAGAAACGATCACATTTTCTAGTACAACAAGATAAAACAACACGTCATGCCTGAAATCCTTCCATTTTCTGGCCAACTATGAACGGGAGATGACAAAAATGTTCTCGCTGAACCATGGTGACCAATCAGAGCACCCATGCCCGACTGGCGACAAACACTCAGCGAGAAAAAATCACACCAACTGGTGGATCTGCATCTACTACCTCGAGAAACAATGGAGAGGGTGGGGGACTCACCTTGCGTGAGGGGCAGGCTCGGCTAGCCAGCAACCGTTGGTTGGCTAGTCCCCTTGAGCACAGACCCAAAACAGTAAATTAATGTTCACGTTGTTCTAAAAAGGAAAGGTTGCTCCTAGCCATTGTCGCCCTCAATAGAAAAAGATTCTACCGCCCCACCCGTGATTCCATCTTCTGCAACTCCTTCCTGCAATAGCATGCGGCAAACAAGTTATAAATGCATCACGTGCATTTAATTTCATTTCGAGAAAATTCAAAAGGCGGCAACTTTTAAACCAAGCGTCGAAACTAATTTCCGTTTTCACCATTAGATTTCTCGCAGCAAGATCTTCAAAACAAGATCTCATATGGGTATGTTTCGATGAACTTTTTTCAAGCAACTTTGCTGCCATCCTGGGGCAACTTTGGTGCTACTGAAAGCAACCGCGATAAATTGCCTATCGCGGTTACATATTTATCCCATGCCTTCTAAGTTGGTACCAATTCTATAGAAAGCAATTCAGCTGGTATATGGGACAACTTTTAATGGTGATTTAGGCAAGTAATGTTTATATGCATACAACATATCCTATTCTAATAGAAACTTTGGTTACAACTATAAATGAATTTGTTTCTAAAATGTATCTTTGGGCCACTCATGCCGACCTCTCTAGCAACTAACTAGCCTGGTTTGGGCAAGTTTTGGTAAATAAACCTAGTTTCTTTGGGCAACTCGCGCCGGTATCTCTAGCAACTAACCATCATGAGTTGGGCAAGTTTTGGACACTTTCTTCTCAATTGTCGACGATTCTAGCACCCGCATCCCCACGCCGTAAACCACCCCCGCATTCAAAAATCATCGATTCGCCCAAGAAACCTAAGACCCCACACACCCTCTGCAACCTCCCTATCCCGCCTCTATCGCATATATCGGGTTTAGTGAGCAACTATAGCGGGGTTTTAAGCAAATCCAGTATTGAAAAAAAGCTAGTCCTGATAGTACATGAAAACTGTTTCCTTTTCCTTTCTCCAAATACTGGTTGTTGTACATCCGGAGAAACCACCTGATACTTTTCTTAGGTTACTTTTTGTACTAGGAATGTGTTGAGAAAACAAAAAAAGATGAGACAAGTTCTAGAGTTTGTTTAAGCAAAAGCAGTGTTGGCAGTAAGCAACTCTTGTGTGTTCGTGCGTGCTAGAACTTGAGGTGTAGGAGAAAAAGTGTGAATAACCATAGTAGTTTTTTAAGCAAATCAAAATTGACAATAGGCAAGTCATGTCAGTACATGAAAACTGTTTCAATTTTCTTTGTCCAACTATTAGTTGTTGTACATCCAGGGAAACCTCTCGAAGTTTTTTTAGGTTGCTTTCTGTACTACAAGTGTGTTGAAAAACAAATAAAAGAGAAACAATTTTCAAAGTTTGTTTATGCAAAATTAGTGTTTACCAGTAAGCAATTCCTGTGTGCTCGTGCGTGCTAGAACTTGATGTGTATCGGTCTTCGACCAGTTTTTTATTAACTAGTCAATTACCTTCTTAATGAAAAGGCAGAGCTTCTAAAAAGAGACTTAATGTGCAAAAAGAACAGGATGTGAGCAGCTTGTAGCAACCTGTAGGCTTTGTTTAAGCAAAAACAGTGTTACCAGTGAGCAACTCCTGTGTTGTCCAGGGTGCTTGAGACTTAATGTGCAAAACAAAAGTGTGAACAACTACTTGAGCACTTGTAAGCAAACAAAAGTGGGTTGAATTGAGAAAATCATGTATCCCCTGAAAGCATTACACTGTTTACGTGGTTTAATATTGTACTCCTCCGTTCGAAATTACTGCGTCGTGGTTTTAGTTCAAATTTAAACTAAAACCACAACGAGTAATTTGGAACGGAGGAGTATCACCTAAAGAAGGCATGGATCCGTTTTGCACGAAAAATGAGAAGCGTTGTCTCCCTATTGACACGTGCTTGCCTAAGTGCTGCTTGCAACTTGCCCGCTTGCCTTTGGAAAATGCAGATTCCTTCTCCTCCCTCTTCCTATCCAAACAATAGTGGCAATTCATTGTTACTCTGCTGGGAATGCAAACCACAGAAATTATTACGATCTCTAGATTGTTGTTGCTTCTACACCTTTCAACGACCTATCCAATGTAAGCGATCACATTTTCTAGTACAACAAGATAAAACAACACGTCATGCCTGAAATCCTTCCATTTTCTGGCCAACTATGAACCGGGAGATGACAAAAATGTTCTCGCTGAACCATGGTGACCAATCAGAGCACCCATGCCCGACTGGCGACAAACACTCAGCGAGCAAAAATCACACCAACTGGTGGATCTGCATCTACTACCTCGAGAAACAATGGAGAGGGTGGGGACTCACCTTGCGTGAGGGGCAGGCTCGGCTAGCCAGCAACCGTTGGTTGGCTAGTCCCCTTGAGCACATACCCAAAAAAGTAAATTAATGTTCACGTTGTTCTAAAAAGGAAAGGTTGCTCCTAGCCATTGTCGCCCTCAACAGAAAAAGATTCTACCGCCCCACCCGTGATTCCATCTTCTGCAACTCCTTCCTGCAATAGCATGCGACAAACAAGTTAGAAATGCATCACGTGCATTTAATTTCATTTCGAGAAAATTCAAAAGGCGGCAACTTTTAAACCAAGCGTCGAAACTAATTTCCGTTTTCACCATTAGATTTCTCGCAGCAAGATCTTCAAAACAAGATCTCATATGGGTATGTTTCGATGAACTTTTTTTTCAAGCAACTTTGCTGCCATCTGGGGGCAACTTTGGTGCTACAGAAAGCAACTTTGCAGTAAATTGCCTATCGCGATTACATATTTATCCCATGCCTTCTAAGTTGGTACCAATTCTATAGAAAGCAATTCAGCTGGTATATGGGACAACTTTTAATGGTGATTTAGGCAAGTAATGTTTATATGCATACAACATATCCTATTCTAATAGAAACTTTGGTTACAACTATAAATGAATTTGTTTCTAAAATGTATCTTTGGGCCACTCATGCCGACCTCTCTAGCAACTAACTAGCATGGTTTGGGCAAGTTTTGGGCGAAATAAACCTAGTATCTTTGGGCAACTCGTGCCGGTATCTCTAGCAACTAACCATCATGAGTTGGGCAAGTTTTGGACACTTTCTTCTCAATTGTCGAAGATTCTAGCACCCGCATCCCCACGTCGTAAACCACCCCCGCATTCAAAAATCATCGATTCGCCCAAGAAACCTAAGACCCCACACACCCCTCTGCAACCTCCCTATCCCGCCTCTATCGCATATATCGGGTTTAGTGAGCAACTATAGCGGGGTTTTAAGCAAATCAAGTATTGAAAAAAAGCTAGTCCTGATAGTACATGAAAACTGTTTCCTTTTCCTTTCTCCAAATAATGGTTGTTGTACATACGGAGAAACCACGATACTTTTCTTAGGTTACTTTCTGTACTAGGAATTTGTTGAGAAAACAAAAAAAGAGGAGACAAGTTCTAGAGTTTGTTTAAGCAAAAGCAGTGTTGGCAGTAAGCAACTCTTGTGTGTTCGTGCGTGCTAGAACTTGAGGTGTAGGAGAAAAAGTGTGAATAACCATAGTAGTTTTTTAAGCAAATCAAAATTGACAATAGGCAAGTCATGTCAGTACATGAAAACTGTTTCAGTTTTCTTTGTCCAACTATTAGCTGTTGTACATCCAGGGAAACCTCTCGAAGTTTTTTTAGGTTGCTTTCTGTACTACAAGTGTGTTGAAAAACAAATAAAAGAGAAACAATTTTCAAAGTTTGTTTATGCAAAATTAGTGTTTACCGGTAAGCAATTCCTGTGTGCTCGTGCGTGCTAGAACTTGATGTGTATCGGTCTTGACCAGTTTTTTATTAACTAGTCAATTACCTTCTTAATGAAAAGGCAGAGCTTCTAAAAAGAGACTTAATGTGCAAAAAGAAAAGGATGTGAGCAACTTGTAGCAACCTGTAGGCTTTGTTTAAGCAAAAACAGTGTTACCAGTGAGCAACTCATGTGTTGTCCAGGGTGCTTGAGACTTAATGTGCAAAACAAAAGTGTGAACAACTACTTGAGCACTTGTAAGCAAAAAAAAGTGGGTTGAATTGAGAAAATCATGTATCCACTGAAAACGTACACTGTTTCTATGGTTTAATATCGTACTCCCTCCGTTCCAAATTACTCGTCGTGGTTTTAGTTCAAATTTAAACTAAAACCACAACGAGTAATTTGGAACGGAGGGAGTATCACCTAAAGAAGGCATGGATCCGTTTTGCATGAAAAATGAGAAGCGTTGTCTCCCTATTGACATGTGCTTGCCTAAGTGCTGCTTGCAACTTGCCCCGCTTACACTGGAAAATGCAGATTCCTTCTCCCCTCCCTCTTCCTATCCAAACAATAGTGGCAATTCATTGTTACTCTGCCTGGGAATGCAAACCACAGAAATTATTACGATCTCTAGATTCTTGTTGCTTCTACACCTTTCAATGACCTATCCAACAGAAACGATCACATTTTCTAGTACAACAAGATAAAACAACACGTCATGCCTGAAATCCTTCCATTGTTTGGCCAACTATGAACGGGAGATGACAAAAATGTTCTCGCTGAACCATGGTGACCAATCAGAGCACCCATGCCCGATCGGGCGACAAACACTCAGCGAAAGCAAAAATCACACCAACTGGTGGATCTGCATCTACTACCTCGAGAAACAATGGAGAGGGTGGGGACTCACCTTGCGTGAGGGGCAGGCTCGGCTAGCCAGCAACCGTTGGTTGGCTAGTCCCCTTGAGCACATACCCAAAAAAGTAAATTAATGTTCACGTTGTTCTAAAAAGGAAAGGTTGCTCCTAGCCATTGTCGCCCTCAACAGAAAAAGATTCTACCACCCCACCCGTGATTCCATCTTCTGCAACTCCTTCCTGCAATAGCATGCGGCAAACAAGTTATAAATGCATCACGTGCATTTAATTTCATTTCGAGAAAATTCAAAAGGCGGCAACTTTTAAACCAAGCGTCGAAACTAATTTCCGTTTTCACCATTAGATTTCTCGCAGCAAGATCTTCAAAACAAGATCTCATATGGGTATCTTTCGATGAACTTTTTTTCAAGCAACTTTGCTGCCATCTGGGGCAACTTTGGTGCTCTGTAGCAACTTCGTAGTAAATTGCCTATCAGCGGTTACATATTTATCCCATGCCTTCTAAGTTGGTACCAATTCTATAGAAAGCAATTCAGCTGGTATATGGGCAACTTTTAATGGTGATTTAGGCAAGTAATGTTTATATGCATACAACATATCCTATTCTAATAGAAACTTTGGTTACAACTATAAATGAATTCGTTTCTAAAATGTATCTTTGGGCCACTCATGCCGACCTCTCTAGCAACTAACTAGCCTGGTTTGGGCAAGTTTTGGGCGAAATAAACCTAGTTTCTTTGGGCAACTCGCGCCGGTATCTCTAGCAACTAACCATCATGAGTTGGGCAAGTTTTGGACACTTTCTTCTCAATTGTCAACCATTCTAGCACCCGCATCCCCACGCCGTAAACCACCCCCGCATTCAAAAATCATCGATTCGCCCAAGAAACCTAAGACCCCACACACCCCTCTGCAACCTCCCTATCCCGCCTCTATCGCATATATCGGGTTTAGTGAGCAACTATAGCGGGGTTTTAAGAAAATCCAGTATTGAAAAAAAGCTAGTCCTGATAGTACATGAAAACTGTTTCCTTTTCCTTTCTCCAAATACTGGTTGTTGTACATCCGGAGAAACCACCGATACTTTTCTTAGGTTACTTTTTGTACTAGGAATGTGTTGAGAAAACAAAAAAAGATGAGACAAGTTCTAGAGTTTGTTTAAGCAAAAGCAGTGTTGGCAGTAAGCAACTCTTGTGTGTTCGTGCGTGCTAGAACTTGAGGTGTAGGAGAAAAAGTGTGAATAACCATAGTAGTTTTTAAGCAAATCAAAATTGACAATAGGCAAGTCATGTCGATTACATGAAAACTGTTTCAGTTTTCTTTGTCCAACTATTAGCTGTTGTACATCCAGGAAACCTCTCAAGTTTTTTAGGTTGCTTTCTGTACTACAAGTGTGTTGAAAAACAAATAAAAGAGAAACAATTTTCAAAGTTTGTTTATGCAAAATTAGTGTTTACCGGTAAGCAATTCCTGTGTGCTCGTGCGTGCTAGAATTTGATGTTATCGGTCTTCGACCAGTTTTTTATTAACTAGTCAATTACCTTCTTAATGAAAAGGCAGAGCTTCTAAAAAGAGACTTAATGTGCAAGAAGAACAGGATGTGAGCAGCTTGTAGCAACCTGTAGGCTTTGTTTAAGCAAAAACAGTGTTACCAGTGAGGAACTCCTGTGTTGTCCAGGGTGCTTGAGACTTAATGTGCAAAACAAAAGTGTGAACAACTACTTGAGCACTTGTAAGCAAAAAAAAGTGGGTTGAATTGAGAAAATCATGTATCCCCTGAAAACGTACACTGTTTCTGTGGTTTA
Organism: Aegilops bicornis; assembly: GCA_021605145.1. Lineage (NCBI taxonomy): Eukaryota > Viridiplantae > Streptophyta > Magnoliopsida > Poales > Poaceae > Aegilops > Aegilops bicornis. The sequence goes on from CM038673.1 coordinate 813,514,146, forward strand.
ATATCGTACTCCCTCCGTTCCAAATTACTCGTCGTGGTTTTAGTTCAAATTTAAACTAAAACCCCAACAAGTAATTTGGAACGGAGGGAGTATCACCTAAAGAAGGCATGGATCCGTTTTGCATGAAAAATGAGAAGCGTTGTCTCCCTATTGACATGTGCTTGCCTAAGTGCTGCTTGCAACTTGCCCCGCTTGCACTGGAAAATGCAGATTCCTTCTCCCCTCCCTCTTCCTATCCAAACAATAGTGGCAATTCATTGTTACTCTGCCTGGGAATGCAAACCACAGAAATTATTACGATCTCTAGATTGTTGTTGCTTCTACACCTTTCAATGACCTATCCAAATGTAAACGATCACATTTTCTAGTACAACAAGATAAAACAACACGTCATGCCTGAAATCCTTCCATTGTTTGGCCAACTATGAACGGGAGATGACAAAAATGTTCTCGCTGAACCATGGTGACCAATCAGAGCACCCATGCCCGACTGGCGACAAACACTCAGCGAGCAAAAATCACACCAACTGGTGGATCTGCATCTACTACCTCGAGAAACAATGGAGAGGGTGGGGGACTCACCTTGCGTGAGGGGCAGGCTCGGCTAGCCAGCAACCGTTGGTTGGCTAGTCCCCTTGAGCACATACCCAAAAAAGTAAATTAATGTTCACGTTGTTCTAAAAAGGAAAGGTTGCTCCTAGCCATTGTCGCCTCAACAGAAAAAGATTCTACCACCCCACCCGTGATTCCATCTTCTGCAACTCCTTCCTGCAATAGCATGCGGCAAACAAGTTATAAATGCATCACGTGCATTTAATTTCATTTCGAGAAAATTCAAAAGGCGGCAACTTTTAAACCAAGCGTCGAAACTAATTTCCGTTTTCACCATTAGATTTCTCGCAGCAAGATCTTCAAAACAAGATCTCATATGGGTATGTTTCGATGAACTTTTTTTTCAAGCAACTTTGCTGCCATCTGGGGGCAACTTTGGTGCTACAGAAAGCAACTTCGCAGTAAATTGCCTATCGCGGTTACATATTTATCCCATGCCTTCTAAGTTGGTACCAATTCTATAGAAAGCAATTCAGCTGGTATATGGGCAACTTTTAATGGTGATTTAGGCAAGTAATGTTTATATGCATACAACATATCCTATTCTAATAGAAACTTTGGTTACAACTATAAATGAATTCGTTTCTAAAATGTATCTTTGGGCCACTCATGCCGACCTCTCTAGCAACTAACTAGCCTGGTTTGGGCAAGTTTTGGGCGAAATAAACCTAGTTTCTTTGGGCAACTCGCGCCGGTATCTCTAGCAACTAACCATCATGAGTTGGGCAAGTTTTGGACACTTTCTTCTCAATTGTCAACCATTCTAGCACCCGCATCCCCACGCCGTAAACCAACCCCGCATTCAAAAATCATCGATTCGCCCAAGAAACCTAAGACCCCACACACCCCTCTGCAACCTCCCTATCCCGCCTCTATCGCATATATCGGGTTTAGTGAGCAACTATAGCGGGGTTTTAAGCAAATCCAGTATTGAAAAAAGCTAGTCCTGATAGTACATGAAAACTGTTTCCTTTTCCTTTCTCCAAATACTGGTTGTTGTACATCCGGAGAAACCACCTGATACTTTTCTTAGGTTACTTTTTGTACTAGGAATGTGTTGAGAAAACAAAAAAGATGAGACAAGTTCTAGAGTTTGTTTAAGCAAAAGCAGTGTTGGCAGTAAGCAACTCTTGTGTGTTCGTGCGTGCTAGAACTTGAGGTGTAGGAGAAAAGTGTGAATAACCATAGTAGTTTTTAAGCAAATCAAAATTGACAATAGGCAAGTCATGTCAGTACATGAAAACTATTTCAGTTTTCTTTGTCCAACTATTAGCTGTTGTACATCCAGGAAACCTCTCAAGTTTTTTAGGTTGCTTTCTGTACTACAAGTGTGTTGAAAAACAAATAAAAGAGAAACAATTTTCAAAGTTTGTTTATGCAAAATTAGTGTTTACCGGTAAGCAATTCCTGTGTGCTCGTGCGTGCTAGAATTTGATGTGTATCGGTCTTCGACCAGTTTTTTATTAACTAGTCAATTACGTTCTTAATGAAAAGGCAGAGCTTCTAAAAAGAGACTTAATGTGCAAGAAGAACAGGATGTGAGCAGCTTGTAGCAACCTGTAGGCTTTGTTTAAGCAAAAACAGTGTTACCAGTGAGGAACTCCTGTGTTGTCCAGGGTGCTTGAGACTTAATGTGCAAAACAAAAGTGTGAACAACTATTTGAGCACTTGTAAGCAAACAAAAGTGGGTTGAATTGAGAAAATCATGTATCCCCTGAAAACGTACACTGTTTCTGTGGTTTAATATTGTACTCCCTCCGTTCCAAATTACTCGTCGTGGTTTTAGTTCAAATTTAAACTAAAACCACAACGAGTAATTTGGAACGGAGGGAGTATCACCTAAAGAAGGCATGGATCCGTTTTGCACGAAAAATGAGAAGCGTTGTCTCCCTATTGACACGTGCTTGCCTAAGTGCTGCTTGCAACTTGCCCCGCTTGCACTGGAAAATGCAGATTCCTTCTCCCCTCCCTCTTCCTATCCAAACAATAGTGGCAATTCATTGTTACTCTGCCTGGGAATGCAAACCACAGAAATTATTACGATCTCTAGATTGTTGTTGCTTCTACACCTTTCAACGACCTATCCAACAGAAACGATCACATTTTCTAGTACAACAAGATAAAACAACACGTCATGCCTGAAATCCTTCCATTTTCTGGCCAACTATGAACCGGGAGATGACAAAAATGTTCTCGCTGAACCATGGTGACCAATCAGAGCACCCATGCCCGGTGGCGACAAACACTCAGCGAGCAAAAATCACACCAACTGGTGGATCTGCATCTACTACCTCGAGAAACAATGGAGAGGGTGGGGACTCACCTTGCGTGAGGGGCAGGCTCGGCTAGCCAGCAACCGTTGGTTGGCTAGTCCCCTTGAGCACATACCCAAAAAAGTAAATTAATGTTCACGTTGTTCTAAAAGGAAAGGTTGCTCCTAGCCATTGTCGCCCTCAACAGAAAAAGATTTTACCGCCCCACCCGTGATTCCATCTTCTGCAACTCCTTCCTGCAATAGCATGCGGCAAACAAGTTAGAAATGCATCACGTGCATTTAATTTCATTTCGAGAAAATTCAAAAGGCGGCAACTTTTAAACCAAGCGTCGAAACTAATTTCCGTTTTCACCATTAGATTTCTCGCAGCAAGATCTTCAAAACAAGATCTCATATGGGTATGTTTCGATGAACTTTTTTTTCAAGCAACTTTGCTGCCATCTGGGGGCAACTTTGGTGCTACAGAAAGCAACTTTGCAGTAAATTGCCTATCGCGATTACATATTTATCTCATGCCTTCTAAGTTGGTACCAATTCTATAGAAAGCAATTCAGCTGGTATATGGGACAACTTTTAATGGTGATTTAGGCAAGTAATGTTTATATGCATACAACATATCCTATTCTAATAGAAACTTTGGTTACAACTATAAATGAATTTGTTTCTAAAATGTATCTTTGGGCCACTCATGCCGACCTCTCTAGCAACTAACTAGCATGGTTTGGGCAAGTTTTGGGCGAAATAAACCTAGTATCTTTGGGCAACTCGCGCCGGTATCTCTAGCAACTAACCATCATGAGTTGGGCAAGTTTTGGACACTTTCTTCTCAATTGTCGAAGATTCTAGCACCCGCATCCCCACGCCGTAAACCACCCCCGCATTCAAAAATCATCGATTCGCCCAAGAAACCTAAGACCCCACACCCCTCTGCAACCTCCCTATCCCGCCTCTATCGCATATATCGGGTTTAGTGAGCAACTATAAGCGGGTTTTAAGCAAATCAAGTATTGAAAAAAGCTAGTCCTGATAGTACATGAAAACTGTTTCCTTTTCCTTTCTCCAAATACTGGTTGTTGTACATCCGGAGAAACCACCGATACTTTTCTTAGGTTTCTTTTTGTACTAGGAATGTGTTGAGAAAACAAAAAAGAGGAGACAAGTTCTAGAGTTTGTTTAAGCAAAAGCAGTGTTGGCAGTAAGCAACTCTTGTGTGTTCGTGCGTGCTAGAACTTGAGGTGTAGGAGAAAAAGTGTGAATAACCGTAGTAGTTTTTTAAGCAAATCAAAATTGACAATAGGCAAGTCATGTCAGTACATGAAAACTGTTTCAGTTTTCTTTGTCCAACTATTAGCTGTTGTACATCCAGGGAAACCTCTCGATGTTTTTTTAGGTTGCTTTCTGTACTACAAGTGTGTTGAAAAACAAATCAAAGAGAAACAATTTTCAAAGTTTGTTTATGCAAAATCAGTGTTTGCCAGTAAGCAATTCCTGTGTGCTCGTGCGTGCTAGAACTTGATGTGTATCGGTCTTCGACCAGTTTTTTCTTAACTAGTCAATTACCTTCTTAATGAAAAGGCAGAGCTTCTAAAAAGAGACTTAATGTGCAAAAAGAAAAGGATGTGAGCAACTTGTAGCAACCTGTAGGCTTTGTTTAAGCAAAAACTGTGTTACCAGTGAGGAACTCCTGTGTTGTCCAGGGTGCTTGAGACTTAATGTGCAAAACAAAAGTGTGAACAACTACTTGAGCACTTGTAAGCAAACAAAAGTGGGTTGAATTGAGAAAATCATGTATCCCCTGAAAACGTACACAGTTTCTGTGGTTTAATATTGTACTCCCTCCGTTCCAAATTACTCGTCGTGGTTTTAGTTCAGAAGCGTTGTCTCCCTATTGACACGTGCTTGCCTAAGTGCTGCTTGCAACTTGCCCCGCTTGCACTGGAAAATGTAGATTCCTTCTCCCCTCCCTCTTCCTATCCAAACAATAGTGGCAATTCATTGTTACTCTGCCAGGGAATGCAAATCACAGAAATTATTACGGTCTCTAGATTATTGTTGCTTCTACACCTTTCAACGACCTATCCAACAGAAACGATCACATTTTCTAGTACAACAAGATAAAACAACACGTCATGCCTGAAATCCTTCCATTGTTTGGCCAACTATGAACCGGGAGATGACAAAAATGTTCTCGCTGAACCATGATGACCAATCAGAGCACCCATGCCCGACTGGCGACAAACAATCAGCAAGCAAAAATCACACCAACTGGTGGATCTGCATCTACTACCTCGAGAAACAATGGAGAGGGTGAGGGACTCACCTTGCATGAGGGGCAGGCTCGATCCTTTAGATCCTCTGCCTCCTTCTCTGGACGGCGTCATCCTTCCCCTTCCACTTTCTGCCCCACCACACGGACGAGCCGAGGCCCTCGACTGCTCCGCCTCCGCCACCCTCTACCACCTCCGCCATGCCATCCAGCGAGCGCTGCCATCACAACCAGTAGGGAAGGGGCTGATGAGGTGGTGTTGGCGAATCAGACGGAGACGAGGAGAGGCAAAGCACTGGAGGCGAAGCGGATCTGATGAGTTGAGAAAAGGACCAGAGAAGGGGATCGAGCCGACAGAACGGCAAACGGGATAAGGAAATTTGTCGGTAGCGCGTTATCCCCATCCGACCGCGGGACACCTCGGCGATCGCGATCCTGATCTGACGGCGAGCAGGGTTGTGCGCTCGGGAAAGCAATCGGGCACAGCTGCACTTTTTAGAATTTGGGATTTTATTATTATAGAAATCTTATTTGGCGACCGTTCTCTGGGAGAAGGTGACAGCGAAGATAAATTGATCCTATTATTACAGGCTCCATGCAATAAATTATGCTTCTACTTTTCTTTCGGAAATGATAAATCCTGAACCTTTAAATTTTAAGCATGGCAATCCAAATATTTTTTATGGCAACTTTAGTTCACGCGAGGTTGACAAACATATTAATTTTCTGGCAAAATATGAACCCGAACAAAGTTGTGATGCTTTAACAACTCAAGTAAGACTAAAACACCTACATTTTGCTATATGGATTCAAATCAACGATGTGCCAGACTTGTGTCCTTATCTTGTTGAACCACTTGCAGCTAAACGGCCACGGTGGCTGGTCTTGGCGCGTCGACTGGCGCCGTCCGGCCCGGATCCGGGGCTTCTCAGCCCGGATCTGGCGTCTGCCACGCCTTCGGCCGCGGGGGAGTTGGTGTTGGCAATGTTGCGCGTGGATCCGCGTTGGTGCGCACGCGGCGGTCCGGCTCGGCGGGCTTTCAAGCTGTTGCACACGAGGGGTTGCCGGTGCTTGTTGCTGTGGGGCGCGGGTGGTGGTGTCGGGCTCGGCCTGGGCAGGATCTTGCGACGTGTCTACGGCGGGCCGGCGGCTAGAGTACCCCGACAACCTCGCCGGCGACCTCCAGCGGGACGGTGCTCGTGCGGCTGTTTGGCGGGCCGCCCCATTTGGTCCTGGTGGTGGCTGTATCGGGCGGATCTGGAGCTGGAGCTTGTGTGGCAGCTTCGGGTGGATCTGGTGGTGGCAGCTCATGGTGGCATCTTCGTGCGGCTGGATCCGGAGCTTTGGGGTGGCATCCCGTGCTCCTCGCCTGGTGATTCTGGTCTGGTGGTGTGCGTCGCACCGGCTGAGGCTCTTCATGGGGGTGCTACAACAGCAAGGTTCGATCCCCCCGCCTTCAGTCTGCACTGCGGGCGCTTCGGATCTGGCCTCTGGCAGGCGTGCGGTGGCGCGCGTGGGGCGCGTCAGCGTGCCTGTTGTATGGCTGTAGCCCAGAACCATGGCGGTTCTTGGCCTCGGGCAGCGCCCCTCTACTCCTTGTCGGCATGGTGCTTGGTGGGGCACGGTTGCTCGCGTTGCGTCCGGTCGGCCATTGGTGGATCTGGCGTCTAGTGTTGATTTTGGCCGTCGGTGGTCTCCGCGAGGTGCGGCTGGCTGAGGCGGTTCGTCGTGCTTCTTCATCGTTGGAGGGTTCGACGGCGGTGGTGGTCGGCTGCCGTCTTGCTGTAGGAATGTGCTCAAACTCTGGGTGAGAACCCTGCATCGGCTCTGCTGATGCCGGCAGCAGCGGCATCTACGGATGTCGTTTTCCTTGTAGGAGGTGCCTTCGTGGAGCTACAGCACCTACAGTTCTTTGTTTGTGGTCTCCGGGTAAACACCCAAGATCGGGCTTGCCGGATCGGATGACGGTGTTGTGTGCTCGACAACACTACCTTCTTGGAGGCGTCGTCTTGGAGACCCAAACAACGGCTTCTGTTGCTGTGTGTTGTTGTGGGTGGTGTGTTTGGTGGTGGTGGTGCGGCCTGCTCAGGTCTGAGGGTGGTGTGTTCTTCTTCAGGTGTTTCTCTTCGGCTGGCCTACGTGTGGTCTTCGGCCTGCTTCTATGCATGCTCATGACCCTGTTCTGTTGAGGCGAGCCTCGGGCTCCTGGTCTCGTCTTGGTTCATCTTTGCTCAATGATGATGCAATGACGCCTCCCCGACTTGCTAATCGTCTTGAACTTCCATGGTGGAGCGCTCAGTCAAGGTTCGTGTTAAGTTTTAGCACAAGGTTCGTGTTAAGCTTTTGCACTCGTTGATTGTGGATGCTCCTCTGTTGTGCTATGGGGTTTGATACGCACGCCGGTGCGGTGCGTTAGGCTGTTTGTAGAGTCTTGGTATTGTGATCCCTCGGCACACCCCTCATCTACCTGGTCCTGATAGTATGCTAGCTAGGTCTTGCCTTATGTTGGGCGTCCTGTTCCTCTCCTTTCCTTGTAACACTTGTTACTTGTCTGGTTTTCGGCTCGGTTTTCCTCATAAATGGGGTCAATTTGTTAAGGTTTTCGATCTAGTTTTCCTTATAAACTGGATCACTCTCCTGGCATTATGGCCACTTTGAGCAATATATTCAGGTGGAGGGACTCCTCCCCCGGTGATTCTCAAAAAAAAAGTTGGAGAAGTGTTGTTTGCGGAAACCCAATCCCATGACTTTACAGGAAATTTTACCATGTTTGGGTGTGCATCGTTGTTCTCAAGCCAGTGAAAAATGTTGTGTCCATCCTCAGATATGGCAAGCGGCAGATTTACGAGGTCAAGTATGAGAGGCTCCCGGACTGGTGTGACGTTGCTCGGTCACTTGTTGAAGGAACATGTGTTGGGTAACATAGTAGAAAAAAATACCACCATACGATCAACCAGGGACACTATGAAGATGCGATAAACAGTTTGGGTCAGATCGTTACCGACTCCAAGTTGCAGCGAAAGAAGACAAGGTTGTGTATATCGTACTAGGAGTCCCTCGAACCGTGGATGAACGATCCCGCGAACCGCCCATGAACAATCCCGCCAATGGAAGACCAAAAGCATTGCCTTTTTATGAGTTGCAAATGTATGGTCTTCACGATCCGGCAGCGCTTCACCGTCCAGAGCTAATTGTCACCGGAGAATTAGAGGGAGGATATTAGGCCCAGGAGGGGGTCATAGGTGCCGGGGTGGCCGTCGCGATGGACGTTCTAGCGACCGATCAAGGGGAGGACCAGGCAGTGGACTGACATAAATTTTTGTGGAGGGAGACCTGGCAGCCAAGGCTGATGTGGATATGCTTGATCCAACCAGGAAGAGGACAAAACCAGTTGATGTTAACGATATAGACAAACCAAGCAATGACACAAGGCATGGCATCAATAATTTTAACAAGGTTCATCGAACTTGGCTAAATCCCGATGCCTGGCCATAGACACTCCTTCCATGACAACGTCACAATAACGGCCACCTGGGCACCGACACATGCCATCGACTTCTCCTACGTGTCTGTGCTATTATATTGGCATATGTTACATCGTGTATTCACCCTTAAATTATACGCCTAGGATACAAATGTCTAATTAGGACACAACTCCTACTTTATCTAGACATAGTACAACTCAAATTCCAACTGTAACCTGTTGGAAATATACCCTAGAGGCAATAATAAAATGGTTATTATTATATTTCTTTGTTCATGATAATAGTCTATTATTCATGCTATAATTGTGTTATCCGAAAATTGTAATACACGTGTGAATACATAGACCACAACGTGTCCCTGGTGAGCCTCTAGTTGACTAGCTCGTTGATCAACAGATAGTCCTGGTTTCCTGACTATGGACATTGGATGTCATTGATAACGGGATCACATCATTGGGAGAATGATGTGATGGACAAGACCCAATCCTAAGCATAGCTCAAAGATCGTGTAGTTCGTTTAGCTAGAGCTTTTCCAAATGTCAAGTATCATTTCCTTAGACCATGAGATTGTGCAACTCCCGGATACCGTAGGAGTGCTTTGGGTGTGCCAAACGTCACAACGTAACTGGGTGACTATAAAGGTACACTACGGGTATCTCCGGAAGTGTCAGTTGGGTTGGCACGAATCGAAACTGGGATTTGTCACTCCGTATGACGGAGAGGTATCTCTGGGCCCACTCGGTAATGCATCATCATAATGAGCTCAATGTGACCAAGTGTCTGGTCACGGGATCATGCATTACTGTCGTGGACTTGTCACGGCAGATGTCCTCATGAAAGGACTTAGTCGTAGGGCCATCGTACGGGTTTACCTAGAGAGGTTAAAGCGGACACAAGACACAGGAATTATACTGGTTCGGCCCCTTCAATGAAGGTAAAAACCTACGTCCAGTTGTGATGTGATTGATATGGTTTCGGCGACTAGGGAGCAATAGCTTTGCCTTAGCCTCGAAATCTCTGTCCCTAACTCGCCGTCGGGTCGTCCCCTTATATACACGGATGGACGCCGGTCGGTTTCTGAAGTCCCAATCCGGCTCATACAAGAGTCCGGCTTGATCTCTCCTTTCCTGTCTTACAACACAAGCTACAACGCTAAGGCGGTTTACATACATAGACCTTAATTAGCCTCTGGGCTCCCGGCGTCCACATGGGCCTGGATCATGATCGAGGGTAAACCGGCCCTCCCGGGGCGGTTCACACTCTGTAGTTGTATCCCCAACATTAGGCCCCTGATTGACTTGAACCGGTTCATGTTAATCTTCACACCCTCAAGAATCTCTTGATCTCTTTCCTCATTTAAGTAAACCGCCAGCTGCTTGAACCGCCCGTGATGTCATCTTCCGATTCGCGTGTCGGGCGTCTGGCGTCATCCTTAATAAAGAAATCCAAACAGTAAGATTCCCTGCATTAAATGCCATTCCGAAATCGAGGCGGCCGCTGCACCTTCCGCCGCTTTTGACTCCTCGATTCTCGCCCGTTGATTGCTCCGGTCCCTTATAAATAGACCGGTCGGGCCATTCTCTTCTTCTTCTTCCTCTCTTCTTCTTCCTCGCGACCCGCCGACCACGAAGCTCTTGCCGTCGCCCTCAACCTTCGACCGATGCTTCCCGCCGAACGCTGCATCAACCTGATCTTACCAGAGTTTCAGCGCTCCTCCGTGGTTCCCGCTCGTCAGGTAAGGTTTTCTTCAAACCCTAGATCTCATCTGAAAACTCTGTTCGTCTCATAGCTCGTGAGCGTTCATGCCGATTCTTCATACCAGTTCCGCCATGGCCGTACGGCTCAGCCGTACCGCTCCTCATATGCAAGCGGCTGCTTTCGCCGTTTACCCGACTCTAGGCATCTTCCCCCTTTGTTCAGATCTTTCACTTTAACATGCCTGAACCTTCCTGCGCTGTAGGAGGTCTGCATAGGTCGCAGAAATTTTCCTTACTGAACCCCGGTAGATCTAGATTATTTCCTTTTGCATGGGAAACCTGTTTCTGTCTACACTTAGCAACTTTTTCAGCTCTGCCTCCTCTGGCGGTTTAACTACTGATATCTAATCCGTCACTCCATTAGTCCTTAGTTAAGCCGGAATTTCCGGTTTACTGAATTGCCGGTTTAACATTATTTGTAACTCCTGACCCGTTCAATGGTGAACCGTTTTCCTTTCTTTCGCAGCCTTAATCTTCCGGAATGGCTCCTCAATTTTCTGCTTGGCTGGGTCGGTCCAAAATCACCGAGACGCAGCTCAACGGCTACGTCACCACCGGGCGGTTTGGCTCCAAAAGACGTCCTCCATTGGCGTGTTCCGAGGGCGAAGTTTCCTCCGAGCATGAGCGGGGAAGTAATTGTGTTTATGCAGCACTGGACCGGGGTTACGCCCGCCCGGTTCAAAGTTTTTCGGGACGTCCTTGCCAGTTTGCAACTCCATCCGCAGGATATCGGCCCGAATTCTGTTTCGAACATATGCAACTTTCAAGTCTTCTGTGAAGTCTATCTTCAAGAAGAACCATCTGTGGAGTTGTTCCGGGATTTTTTCCATTTGAACCGTCGCACAGAATTTTCTGATGGTCCCAACACGGAGCTGGGCGGCGTTTCAATTCAGAAGAGGAAGGAAGCCGATTTTCCTCACGCCAAGCACCACAGCCATCCAAAGGATTGGAACCAAACCTGGTTCTACCGCCGAACACTGCTCACCTTAGCGAAACCCCTTGCCGGGCTACCGTCCTCACCGGCTCAGCAACCATCATCCACTGCCTTCACGCTTAACCGCCGCGAAACGGAAAAATTTCGCACCACAAATAATCAAGCTCCGGGCTTTAATGGCCAATGGCTTAACCGGCGTGGATCTTGTGCGTTCTTTGGGTCTCTTGGGGCGTTTGCCACTAAGCCGCCCGGCCGGATTGATGCACGAGTACACCGCAGCCTCCAAGATCCTCAAAGGCGTCACGAGCTGCCTATAACCGAACAGGAGACCACCGAGATCGTCAAGAAGATGCTCGATGAGCCAATATCTGTCTGCAGCCTCACGGGTTGGCTCCATTTTGTGCCGCCAACAAACCGCCGGCGGTAAGCTCTTCTTACTGTCTTTCAGGCTCGTAACACTGTTGACATATGCTAATGCTTGCTGCTTCCCAGGCTGAAAGCTCCTTCTGGAAACGCACCAGACCGGTCCGGGCGCCGCGTGCAAAGTCCAAGGCCACTAAGAAAGCTGGCAAGAAAAAGACCACCGAGTCCTCTGAACCACCGGAGGACAAAGAATCAGAAGCCGAGGTAAAACTTTGACATTTACGAGGGAGCCGCCATAAACCGGCTTTCCGCTTTGTATTTCTTCTTGCATATGCTTGGCCTCTTTACCTTCTTTTTACCGACACCTTTTCTTCCCAGGATGATCTTTGAAGCCAGTCATGCCGATCCTGTTGAGGTAATCCTTCTTTCTTCCGAATCTGAGCTTGCGCCTGTTAAGAGAATTCGTCGCGCCGTCCGGAAAGTGAAAAAATACCATTCCTGTGCTTATTTGAATCCAAATCTTTCCTTGAAGACACAGCAGACTGAAGAGCGCCGTACAACCCGGCACAGTGGTCAACAGGTTACCTCAGCCGGTTTACCAGACACCCCAATCCGGAAGCGTCGTCCAGAGGTGACTTGCTCTCCTGAAAAGCGTTATCCCTTAAAAGGTTTCTTCCGATGTCCTCTCAATCCGTCTGACCCGAATTATCAGGCCTCTTCCAACTCGTCTGGCTGTTCATCCACCACACAACTGCCTCCGCTGAACATCGCCGCGGGGTATGTAATTACTGTCATCAATTCGATTCCCTATTACCTTGGTCAATTTATCTTGATCCAACTCTGAACATTGCAGTACCAAGGCTCGCTTGAGCAAGAAAGCGAAAACTCTTGATCCTACTCCGAATGTTGATCCGGAAAAAACCCCGAACAGCCACATGAAAATCCACGAAGCCGCCAAGGAAAGCTCTGGCGAGCTGTACAAGGACGATACTGGCGACCCGCTGAAGTTGAACCGGAGGTCCAAGTGGAAACCTCACAGCCTGCTCCATCAAACCCGTCCACCGAGCGGATCGCGACTGCTGAACCGCCGAGCCAAAGCAAGACGACATCAAGCCCAAACAAGACCGCTGAAAATGACGATGTTATTGTGACAGGTACTGGCTACACTGCTCCTAGCCAACCGGTCGCTTTAGCAAAGCACAGCATCAAAGAAAGTTCCACTACTATCAGCAAAGACAAGGGGAAGACTGACATATGCGCTACGACAATTTCTCCGCCCAAGAACTTCATTCCGGCTTTCTGAACCGGCTTTACACAAGCCGTGACCTTGAAGCCGGTCTAGTAAATCGCATGAAGGACCGCTATGAGGTAATAAGTTGACCTTTCTCATCTTTTCACTGCATAGTAGCCCCCAAGGGTCGGTTTAACTTTGCAAAGTTAAACCGGGACTTAAGTTGCGTCTCCTCTTAGCAAATTGAGATCAACTAGCCATTAGCCCCAAGTGCCAAGTTGAATACTTGTATTAAGCTTGGGACTTGTATAATGAAACCACTAACATGCTTTCTTTGTCATCAGAATGAAATACACCAGCAAGCTGTGCAACTCAAGGACCTCCGAACCAATCTGGAAACCCAAATAGCAGAAGCCACCAAAACCAAGGATGAGCTAAAGACTGCCCTGACCACCATGGAGCAGCTGAAGGAGTGGTACAAATCCGAGCGGGTCAACCGACACCGAGAAAGCCGGTTTAATAAAACGGGCGGAGGAAGCTGGCGGCCCTTAAACCGGTGGATCAAGAGCTTACGGACTCAAACGCCAAGTGCATGCCATGACCTCTGCCGTCTTTGGTAAGTAAATTTATACTGAATATGCCTGTGTTTAACGCTTCCGCCGGTTTAACTTGAGCTGTCTAAACCTGGTGTAGGCAAGCGTATTGCTCATCTGGGCTCGGACGTGCGAAAAAAGCTCAAGGCTTCGTACACCCTGATTGAACAGCTATATACCGGTGCCCAGCGGGCCATATGCGCCACTTCATATGACAACACGGCGCCGTCCCTGATCAGAGAGATGCTGGACCGGCTGTCCATGATTCCGGGACAGCTTGAAGAGATGAAGCAATCCGCAGCCCGGGCTGGCACCCTGCTGGCTCTGACTCGTGCCAAGGCATGGATAGCGGATCTTGATCCGGCCGACATAGCGAAAGGTTTTCCCAGCGCTCAAGAGAACGGTGAAGCCTTTGATAACGATGCCACAAACGGATTACAAAGGAGATGCGTCCGTTGGCGAGTCAACTGGCCGGGAAGCCAATCTGGAAGTTCACCGATCTTTTTATGACGCAAACAACAAGCGGGTGGAGTTTGTCATCCCGAAGTGCGAGCCTGATTCCTCCAATCCGTAAGCACACTTACGCCCCGGACGTTGATCCGGCTGAGCTGATAAGTGAAGAAGCTGTCTTCGAGGCCTTAACCCGGATTGACTGGTCTACCAATGACTTCCGGGCTTTGGGTGAAGAAGAAGAGGAAGCTGAACCGGCGCCAGGCGCCGTGCCCTCCACCTCGCGCCAACCCGGGGAAGCAGCGTAATCCGCCAAGCCGGGCGACATACTCACATTTTCAAGGCAGAACTCGCGTGAAACGCCGGCCGCAAAAGGCTTTGTAATAGGATAGCAAGTGTCTTTCTTTGAACAATGCCGGTACAATCTCAGTCTGTAAACTTTTGCATGGCAGTATGGGATCCGTTGGCTTTCGTAGTAAATCCTGCAACATATTTTGCCTGCAATCACAAGTTCTTAAACCGCCGTGGCGGTTTACGCCGCTAGCCAAACTGATACCAATATATTTATATGAGATAATACCGAGGTATATGATCAAAACTATGTGATACGAACATACCTGCCAAGATTAGGCACACGGCTGGCTTTAGTCAAACCCAAGTGAAGGCCTTATAAACCATCACCGTCAAAGGAGAACAGTCCTTCAGTGTATAAAACCGATTTACCGTGTAAATCGCGTCGGGCATGATAAGCCCCCTGTTACTCCATAATGGGATGTTAACAGCAAAATCAAACCGGAACAAAAAATCGCCAGCTTAAAAAGGTACTGAATGCGGAACATAAATCCGGTTTAAAGAATTTTGTCGGTTTAAGAAGGCCAACAAAAACCAAATGACAGGCATAAAGACCCCATGGAAGCAAAATCAATGAGGAAAATCACTTTGCAAGAAAAGGCTGCCTTGAGCCGGATCGGATGGCGCTACCATGGTCGGACATGACCAAGCCCCCTATACGGTGTAGCGGTGGTTCAAGTCAGCCAGGTCCCCAACTGAACTCGTGGCATGACGCCCGATCAAATGGCATTGCGATGGTTCGGGTTCGACCAAAGCCCCAAGTGATTCTATGGCCTTAGGCCGACCAAGAGGTGTGGATGGTTCAGACGTGACCATGCCCCCAAATGATCCTGGTGGCTTTTCGCTGCCAAGAGGTGTTGCATTGGTTCGGACACGACCAAGCCCCCAAATGACAAAAATTTCTAAAAACAAGGCCAAGGGTTAAACCGAGGCCGCTTTCCGACAACATCTCCATGTACCCAAACCGGTCCTTTATGCAGAACAGATACCCGCTTTAGCCGAGGATCCGGTTTATTGCTTTTATTCATAATATATACATCGTCTTGATATGTACATAAGTGGAGCCAATGGCTCAAGTATAATAAGGTCAAGATGAGCTATGTTCCATGGCCTGTTGGTCTCCTCCTCGGCGTGCGTGAGTCTTTTTCGCTCTCGAACATCAATCAGATAGTAGGACCAGTTGTATAGATTCTTACTGACCACAAAAGGCCCCTCCCAAGGTGGGGATAGCTTGTGCATATCTTTCTGATCTTGAATGAGCCGCAGCACTAAGTCTCCTTCCTGAAAGGTTCTGGTTTTAACCCGCCGGCTGTGATACCGACGAAGATCCTGCTGGTAGACCGCCGAGCGAGCTGCTGCCATATCGCGCTCTTCGTCCAGTCGATCCAAATCATCTTGCCGTGCTGCCTCGCTATCTGCCTCAACATAAGCTGCTACTCGGGGCGAGTCGTGACGGATATCATCGGAAGGACCGCCTCCGCTCCATAGACCATAAAGAACGGGCGTGTATCCGGTGGATCGGTTGGGGTAGTATTTATACTCCATATCACTGATGGTAGCTCTTACACCAAACAACCCTGCGTCCTTTCTAAAGGGATAAAAAGCCGGTGTTTGATACCTTACAAAATTTCCTGAATAGCTCGTTCCGATTGACCATTGGATTGCGGGTGGGCTACGGAAGAAACATCAAGCGGATGTGCTCTCGTTCACAAAATTCCTTCATAGCTCCTTTGGACAAATTGGTGCCATTGTCCGTCATGATACTCACGGAAACCCAAACCGGAAAATCACCCGCTTGATGAACTGAACCGCCGTGGCGCATCACACTTGCTAACAGGCTCGCCTCGACCCACTTGGTAAATTTATCCACTGCTACCAACAGGTGGGTCTTTTTGTCCTTGGATCGTTTGAAAGGTCCAACCATATCCAGCCCCAAGTCGCAAAGCGGCCAAGTAATTGGAATCATCCTCAATTCTTGGGCTGGCACATGAGCACGCTGGAGAACTTTTGGCAACCATCACACCGTCGACCAGATCCTCCGCATCGGCATGGGCAGTCAACCAATAGAAGCCATGGTGGAACGCTTTGGCCACCGAGGATTTTGAACCGGCGTGGTGACCACAATCCCCTTCATGAATCTCTCGCAATATCTCACGGCCCTCTTCGGGGACACACAACGCTGAAACGCCTACGACACGCTGCGACGGTGCAACTTCGCCATTAACAATGGTCATAGACTTAGACCGCCGAACTATCTGCCGGGCCAACGTCTCATCCTCTGGTAACTCGCCCCGATTCATGTACGCCAAATAAGGGAGCGTCCAATCCAGAATGACGTGCAAGGCCGCCACCAATTGAGCCTCCGGATCAGGGATAGCCAAATCAATTTCATCAGTAGCTTAAGCGGCGGCTTATGCAACACGTCAAGGAAAGCGTTAGGCGGGACCGGTTTCTGTTGGGACCCCAGCCGGCTCAAAGCATCAGCCGCTTCGTTCTTCCGACGATCCACATGGTCCACCTGGTATCCCTTAAAATGTCCTGCAACAACATCCACTTCCCGACGATATGCAGCCATGAGTGGATCTTTGGAGTCCCAAGTGCCGGATACCTGCTGGGCCACTAAGTCCGAATCACCAAAGCATTTAACCCGGCTGAGGTTCATTTCTTTGGCCATCCGGAGACCATGGAGCAAAGCTTCATACTCAGCTGCATTGTTAGTACAAGGGAACATTAGGCGGAGAACATAACAGAACTTATCACCTCGTGGGGAAGTTAATACGACTCCAGCCCCCGAGCCCTCCAATTGCTGGACCCATCAAAATGGATGGTCCAATAGGTGTGATCCGGCTTCTCTTCTGGTGCTTGCAACTCCGTCCAATCATTAATGAAATCCACAAGTGCACGAGACTTTATGGCCGTCTGGGCACATACTTTAAACCGTATGCCCAAGCTCTATAGCCCACTTAGCAATCCGGCCAGTTGCTTCCCGGTTCAGTATGATATCGCCTAAAGGAGCCGAACTGACCACTGTGATGGGGTGCCCTTGGAAATATTGCTTCAGCTTCCGACTTGCCATAAAAACCCCATATACCAGCTTACGCCAATGTGGATATCTTTGCTTAGATTCAATGAGAACCTCACCGATGTAGTAAATCGCCATCGAACCGGATACTCCTTCCCTGCCTCCTTGCGCTCCACCACAATGGCCACACTCACTGCCTGGCATTAGCAGCAACATATAACAGAGCGGCTCCTGTCAATAGGGCAGCAAGAACAGGCGGTTGGCCAGCTGCCGCTTTAAGTCCTCCAATGCCTCATCGGCAGCTGAACTCCGCATTTAATTGATCCGTCTTCTTCAAAGATTCTGGTACAAAGGGATGGCCTTCTCTCCTAGGCGATCGATAAACCGGCTTAGCGCAGCAATCCGCCTGCTAGCGTTGGACATCGTTGATGCATTTTGGCTTAGCTAAGGAGGTGATAGCTGTAATTTTCTCCGGATTAGCCTCAATCCCCGGTTAGACACGAGAAAACCCAACAATTTGCTCATGGAACACCAAAACGCACTTGGCAGGGTTGAGCATCATCTTGTACACCCGCAGTTGTCGAAGGTTAACCTTAAATACTCAATCAATGTTTCCTTCTGCCTTGATTTCACCACGATATCATCCACGTAAGTGTGCACATTACGGCCGATCTGTTTATGCAAACAATTCTGTACGCAACGCTGATAAGTTGCTTGGGCGCTCTTGAGCCCAAAAGGCATGGACACATAGAATAAGGCTCCAAAAGGGGTGATAAACGCCGTTTTCTCCTGGTCCTTAACCGCCATCTTAATCTGATGATAACCGGAATACGCATCCAGAAAGCTCAAACGCTCACAGCCCGCCGTCGCATCAATAATCTGATCAATGCGGGGGAGGGCGAAAGGATCTGCTGGACAAGCTTTGTTAAGATCTGTGAAATCTACGCACATGCACCAAGTGCCATTCTTTTTAAGGACCAGAACCGGGTTAGCGAGCCACTCTGGATGAAAGACTTCGACGATAAACCCTGCTGCCAACAGCCTAGCAACTTCTTCTCCGATGGCCTTGCGCCTTTCCTCATTAAACCGGCGAAGAAACTGTTTTACCGGTCTGTATTTCGGGTCAACATTAAGAGTGTGCTCAGCGAGTTCCCTCGGTACACCTGGCATGTCAGACGGCTTCCATGCAAAAATGTCCCGATTCTCACGGATGAACTCGATGAGCGCGCTTTCCTATTTTGGATCCAGGTTGGCACTGATGGTGAACTGTTTGGATGAATCGCCGGGCACAAAATCAACAAGCTTCGTCTCAGCCGCCCGATTTGAACTTTAAGTCCGGATCATGCTCAGAAGTTGGCTTCTTCAAAGGGGTCATATCCGCCGGATCAACATTATCTTTATAATACTTTAACTCTTCCGTGGCACAAACCGACTCGCAGAAGCCGCATCACCTTCCTCGCACTCTAGAGCGATCCGCGGCTCCATGAACCGTTATCGTTCCTTTGTGACCCGGCATTTTCAGCTGTAAGTAAACATAACAGGCCGTGCCATAAATTTAGCATAAGCCGGCCGCCCAAAGAGGGCGTGGTAAGGGCTTTGAATTTTACCACCTCAAATGTCAACGTTTACGTTCGAGTCATGTTCGTCCCCAAAGGTCACCTCCGAACTATCTTACCGACCGGCACGCCGACTTACTGTGCACCACTCCGTGAAACACCGTGCCGGACGGCCTAAGATGCCTATCTGTTAACCCCATACGCGGAAAGTCTCGTAGTACGTGATGTTGATGCTGCTTCCTCCATCCATAAGAACCTTGGTAAACTTGTACCCTCCTACCGGGTGCCACCACCAAGGCTAATCGACCCGGATTGTAAACCCGGGAGGATGATCCTCTGCTCCACACAATCGGCTGCTCGGACCAGCATAGGTAATGCGGCGCAGCCGGTTCAACAACACTGACCGCCCGCCTCTGAAGTTTTCGGTCCCGTCGGTCCAAACTGGTGGTAAAGACGTGGTACTGCCCCCCATTCAACTGCTTTGGGTTGCTCTGATAACCCGACTGCTGCTGTTGTTGATTGTAGCCCTTGGTTCTCGACTGTTACGATTACCTTGATTATTCTCGATTGCCTTGCCCGCCGGATTACCACCGAATCCCGGCCGGAATTTCCTCCACCGTAACCCGGAGCGGACCACGAACCGCCACGTCCCTTGATCATACCGAAAGAGTTGGAGTTTTAAACTCCTGCATAATATAACAATCCTTCCAAAGGTGGTTCGCCGGTACCTCCTTCATCCCGTGCTTCGGACAAGGTTGATTTAATATGAAGTTCAAACGATCCAGATTGTGACCGCCCCGGTTTGACTGCCTGCCCTCAAGGCGCTGACCCTTGTCCTGCGCATTGGTGTTGGCCACGAAACCCATGTTGCCGTTCGCTTTGCGCTTGTTCCCTCCATTGCCTGCCAAATGGTGCTGCTGGGCCCTGGAGCTGCCGTTCTGCTTTCCCTTCCCCACTTCATCATTATCAGATTCGGGATCCTTGGTACTATCAGAATCAGCGTACTTTACCAACACGCCCATTAGAGTGCCCATGTCATGGCAAAAACGCTTCATGCGACTCCAGCTTCAATTTCAATGGCTCGAACCGCAATTGGCTTCCAAGGTCAAGATCGCGGAATCAGGGTTGATCCGTCTCAAGAATGTAAAACTTCGAAACGCTGGCGCACCCAATGGGTTGTAGACTCTCCCTCCGCTGGACACAAGCTGCCGATCCACCACCGACATGGGCTGCTTACAGGTGTCTTTGAAATTTTGGATGAACCGGGTTATGGCAATCGGGTCCACGAGCTGATGGAGTTGGGCGGCAAGTTTTTAACCAAGTCCGGGCCGTACCTTCCAAAGCATCATTGTGAAGTACTTCGCACATGCGGCTTCATCCACGTCTAGCATCTCCATGGCCATCTCGTAGCTTTCTATCCACGCCTCGAGCCAAGTCGGCAGTATAATTCGGCACCTTGCGTGGCCCCTTGAAGTCCTTGGGCAAACGCCGCTATGCGTAAAGCGGGAACGAGGCAAGGCACCCCCAAAGAGCCGGACGTGACCCCTGGTTCGAAGATGGTCGGTCGAACCGGCGCGGGCGGATGATCCTCCGCTTGTGCTGCTAACTCGGCCTCCCTACGTGCCCTGGCGCGGTCCACTACCACTTGAGCATCTTCAAAGCCGCCTGCCGGATTGTTGCCGCGAGGCGGACCACGCTGCGCATTGCTCGATACGGCCGGTTCATCGACGCGTCGGCTGTAGCTCCGGCTCGGGCGGGGGGTGGAGTGGATCCGATCTCGACTGTACGAGTACGCTTCTTGCTGAGCCAAGGCCGTCCTGAGGAGCTCCTTAACCCGGCGTGTCTCCACCGCCTGCGGTGAATCGCCTTCAATTGGAATCGCCTCCAACCGTGCTGCAGCCGCCACGAGGTTATCCATCGGGTTGGAGTAGTGACCCGGAGGTGTCTGCACGGTCTGGGGCGCACCGGTATGATGGCGAGGTAGATCTATCATACGGGGCTGAACCGGTGCGGCCGTCCCAGGTGCTTCCGGCCGGTTTACCAATGGCGGCGGATTACTGGTCCCTGCCCCTGGGGTATTGAAAAGCTCCCTTCCCTCAAAAACGGAAGGTAAACGGGACCTGTACTTCCTTTTCATGACTTCCTGTGACGCGCTCTGGTCCAGCCTGAGCCTATAAGCCTGTGCATCCAAAGCGGCCCGTTCCGCTGCCATCCTTTCGTCCGCGGCTGCCAAGTCCGCTTTAGCATTAGTGATCTGTTCCCTCACCTTTGCAATCTCCGCGTTGTGAAGGTCCTGATCCGGCGGATTAGCTTCCGCCAGGAGCACAGCTAACGCGTCAAGCTCGACAAAACTTGAGCCGGCGGGCGACAGGCCTCCTTCCCGGCTGCCATCACCGCTGTTGAACCGGCGACCAGGGCGCCATGGTCGAAGAGTGAAGCACCGCTGCGTACCGCCATGAAGATCCCAACCCGGTTGGGTAGATCGAAGGGTCCGGAATACTCGCCTCGTCGGAACAGCCCCGATCTGGCCATCTTGTAACTGGTATAGAGACTCAGTTTCTCCGGCCGACGATTCGTCACCAGAGTAGACAACAGTTTCGTCACCAGATGCTGATCCGTCCTCGTAGCCTCCGTGAACGACTCCCACGAAAACATGCCTGACCGCCGGTTTAGCCAGGGCAGGACTCTTCTTTGCCCGTTGAGCCGTCTCGACGAGGTCAGTGCAGACGTCCGGCCCAGGCTCTGGCTCGCCGATCTTGCCAATGAACACGTGTATGCCGCCAAAGGGGACCCGGTACCCGTACTCAACCGAGCCGCCTCGGGCCCCAGTCCGCATCGTCGATGTAGAGCTTGCCGCGACGACTCTTAGTCATCCGGCCCACAGCATAGCCTTCGAGTCCTTCGAACTTGCCCTCTAAGATCATCAAACCATCGTGCGATAGCCCCACGGTGGGCGCCAACTGTCGTGGACTTGTCACGGCAGATGTCCTCATGAAAGGACTTAGTCGTAGGGCCATCGTACGGGTTTACCTAGAGAGGTTAAAGCGGACACAAGACACAGGAATTATACTGGTTCGGCCCCTTCAATGAAGGTAAAAACCTACGTCCAGTTGTGATGTGATTGATATGGTTTCGGCGACTAGGGAGCAATAGCTTTGCCTTAGCCTCGAAATCTCTGTCCCTAACTCGCCGCCGGGTCGTCCCCTTATATACACGGATTGACGCCCGGTCGGTTTACAGAGTCCCAATCCGGCTCATACAAGAGTCCGGCTTGATCTCTCCTTTCCTGTCTTACAACACAAGCTACAACGCTAAGGCGGTTTACATACATGGACCTTAATTCGCCTCTGGGCTCCAGGCGTCCACATGGGCCTGGATCATGAACGAGGGTAAACCGGCCCTCCCGGGGCGGTTCACACTCAGTAGTTATATCCCCAACAATTACGGTACGAGTAAAGTGACTTGCCGGTAACGAGATTAAACGAGGTATTGGGATACCGACGATCGAATCTCGGGCAAGTAACGTACCGATTGACAAAGGGAATTGTATACGGGGTTGCTTGAATCCTCGACATCGTGGTTCATCCGATGAGATCATCGAGGAGCATGTGGGAGCCAACATGGGTATCCAGATCCCGCTATTGATTATTGACCGGAGAGGCGTCTCGGTCATGTCTGCATGTCTCCCGAACCCGTAGGGTCTACACACTTAAGGTTCGGTGACGCTAGGGTTGTATAGATATGAGTATGCAGTAACCCGAAAGTTGTTTGGAGTCCCAGATGAGATCCCGGATGTCACGAGGAGTTCCGGAATGGTCCGGAGGTAAAGAATTATATATAGGAAGTCAGGTTTCGGCCATCGGGAAAGTTTCGGGGGTCACCGGTATTGTACCGGGACCACCGGAAGGGTCCCGGGGGTCCACCGGGTGGGGCCACCTATCCCGGAGGGCCCCATGGGCTGAAGTAGGAGGGGAACCAGCCCCTGGTGGGCTGGTGCGCCCCCCTTGGGCCCCCCTGCGCCTAGGGTTAGTCAACCCTAGGGCTGGGGGCGCCTTCCCCAGCAGGGGCAAGCCACCCCGCCGCCGCCCCTAGGAGATTGCATCTCCTAGGGCCGCCGCCCCCCCCTAGGAGGCCTATATAAAGAGGGGAGGGAGGGCAGCCGCACCCATGCTCTTGGCGCCTCCCTCTCCCCTTGCTACACCTCTCCCTCTCGCAGACGCTTGGCGAAGCCCTGCCGAGATCGCTGCTGCATCCACCACCACGCCGTCGTGCTGCTGGATCTTCATCAACCTCTCCTTCCCCTTGCTGGATCAAGAAGGAGGAGACGTCTTCCCCAACCGTACGTGTGTTGAACGCGGAGGTGCTGCCGTTCAGCACTAGGAACATCGGTGATTTGGATCACGACGAGTACGACTCCCTCAACCCCGTTCTCTTGAACGCTTCCGCTCGATCTACAAGGGTATGTAGATGCACTCCTCTCTCTCGTTGCTAGATGAACTCATAGATTGATCTTGGTGAAACCGTAGAATTTTTTTTATTTTCTGCAACGTTCCGCAACAGTGGCATCATGAGCTAGGTCTATGAGTAGTTCTCTTTGCACGAGTAGAACACAAACTTGTTGTGGGCGTAGATGTTGTCAACTTTCTTGCCACTACTAGTCTTTTTTTGCTTCAGCAGTATTGTGGGATGAAGCGGCCCGGACCGACCTTACACGTACGCTTACATGAGACAGGTTCCACCGACTGACATACACTAGTTGCATAAGGTGGCTAGCGGGTGTCTGTCTCTCCCACTTTAGTTGGAGCGGATTCGATGAAAAGGGTCCTTATGAAGGGTAAATAGAAGTTGACAAATCACGTTGTGGCTTTTACGTAGGTAAGAAAACGTTCTTGCTAGAACCCTATTGCAGCCACGTAAAAGATGCAACAACAATTAGAGGACGTCTAACTTGTTTTTGCAGCAATTGCTTTGTGATGTGATATGGCCAAAAGTTGTAATGAATGATATATATATGTGATGTATGAGATCATGTTCTTGTAATAGGAATCACGACTTGCATGTCGATGAGTATGACAACCGGAAGGAGCCATAGGAGTTGTCTTAATTATTGTATGACCTGCGTGTCAATGATTCAATGCCATGTAATTACTTTACTTTATTGCTAAACCGTTAGCCATAGTAGTAGAAGTAATAGTTGGCGAGCAACTTCATGGAGACATGATGATGGAGATCATGGTGTCATGCCGGTGACGAAGATGATCATGGAGCCCCGAAGATGGAGATCAAAGGAGCTATATGATATTGGCCATATCATGTCACTACTATTTGATTGCATGTGATGTTTATCATGTTTATGCATCTTGTTTACTTAGAACGACGGTAGTAAATAAGATGATCCCTCATAATAATTTCAAGAAAGTGTTCCCCCTAACTGTGCGCGCTATGTAAAGTTCGTTGTTTCGAAGCACCACATGATGATCGGGTGTGATAGATTCTAACGTTCACATACAACGGGTGTAAGACAGATTTACACATGCATAAACACTTAGGTTAACTTGACGAGCCTAGTATGTACAGACATGGCCTCGGAACACAAGAGACCGAAAGGTCGAACATGAGTCGTATGAAAGATGCGATCAACATGGAGATGTTCACCGATGATGACTAGTCCGTCTCACGTGATGATCGGACACGGCCTAGTCGACTCGGATCATGTATCACTTAGATGACTAGAGGGATGTCTGATCTGAGTGGGAGTTCATTAAATAATTTGATTAGATGAACTTAATTATCATGAACTTAGTCTAAAAACCTTTGCAAAATGTCTTGTAGATCAAATGGCCAACGCTCATGTCCACCTCAACTTCAATGCGTTCCTAGAGAAAACCAAGCTGAAAGATGATGGCAGCAACTATACGGACTGGGTCCGGAACCTGAGGATCATCCTCATAGCTGCAAAGAAAGATTATGTCTTAGAAGCACCGCTAGGTGAAGCTCCCATCCCAGAGAACCAAGACGTTATGAACGCTTGGCAGTCTCGTGCTGATGATTACTCCCTCGTTCAGTACGGCATGCTTTACAGCTTAGAACCGGGGCTCCAAAAGCGTTTTGAGCAACACGGAGCATATGAGATGTTCGAGAGCTGAAAATGGTTTTTCAAGCTCATGCCCGGGTCGAGAGATATGAAGTCTCCGACAAGTTCTTCAGTTGTAAGATGGAGGAAAATAGTTCTGTCAGTGAGCACATACTCAAAATGTCTGGGTTGCACAACCGCTTGACTCAGCTGGGAGTTAATCTCCCGGATGACGCGGTTATTGACAGAATCCTTCAGTCGCTTCCACCGAGCTACAAGAGCTTTGTGATGAACTTCAATATGCAGGGGATGGAAAAGACCATTCCTGAGGTATATTCAATGTTGAAATCAGCGGAGGTAGAGATCAAGAAGGAACATCAAGTGTTGATGGTGAATAAAACCACTAAGTTCAAGAAAGGTAAGGGTAAGAAGAATTTCAAGAAGGACGGCAAGGGAGTTGCCGCGCCCGGTAAGACAGTTGCCGGGAAAAAGTCAAAGAATGGACCCAAGCCTGAGACTGAGTGCTTTTATTGCAAGGGAAGCGGACACTGGAAGCGGAACTGCCCCAAATACTTAGCGGACAAGAAGGCCGGCAACACTAAAGGTATATGTGATATACATGTAATTGATGTGTACCTTACCAGTACTCGTAGTAGCTCCTGGGTATTTGATACCGGTGCCGTTGCTCATATTTGCAACTCAAAGCAGGAGCTGCGGAATAAGCGGAGACTGGCGAAGGACGAGGTGACGATGCACGTCGGGAATGGTTCCAAGGTCGATGTGATTGCCATCGGCACGCTGCCTCTACATTTACCTACGGGATTAGTTTTAAACCTCAATAATTGTTATTTAGTACCAGCTTTGAGCATGAACATTGTATCCGGATCTCGTTTAATACGAGATGGCTACTCATTTAAATCCGAGAATAATGGTTGTTCTATTTATATGAGAGATATGTTTTATGATCATGCCCCGATGGTCAATGGTTTATTCTTAATGAATATCGAATGTGATGTTACACATATTCATAGTGTGAATACCAAAAGATGTAAAGTTGGTAACGATAATCCCACATACTTGTGGCACTGCCGCCTTGGTCACATTGATGTCAAGCGCATGAAGAAGCTCCATGCTGATGGACTTTTAGAGTCTCTCGATTATGAATCATTTGACACATGCGAACCATGCCTCATGGGAAAAATGACCAAGACTCGGTTCTCCGGAACAATGGAGCGAGCAACCAACTTATTGGAAATCATACATACTGATGTGTGCGGTCCAATAAGCGCTGAGGCTCGCGGAGGATATCGTTATGTTCTCACTCTCACTGACGACTTGAGTAGATATGGGTATGTCTACTTGATGAAACACAAGTCTGAGACCTTTGAAAAGTTCAAGGAATTTCAGAATGAGGTAGAGAATCAATGTGACCGAAAAATAAAGTTCTTACGATCAGATCATGGAGGAGAATATTTAAGTCACGAATTTGGTACGCACTTAAGAAAATGTGGAATCGTTTCACAACTCACGCCGCCTGGAACACCTCAGCGTAACGGTGTGTCCGAACGTCGTAATCGCACTTTATTGGATATGGTGCGGTCTATGATGTCTCTTACCGATTTACCGCTATCATTTTGGGGATACGCTCTAGAGAAAACTACATTCACTTTAAATAGGGCACCGTCTAAATCCGTTGAGACGACACCGTATGAATTATGGTTTGGAAAGAAACCTAAGCTGTCGTTTCTAAAAGTTTGGGGATGCGATGCTTATGTCAAGAAACTTCAACCTGAAAAGCTCGAAACCAAGTCGGAAAAATGCGTCTTCATAGGATACCCTAAGGAAACCATTGGGTATACCTTCTACCTCAGATCCGAAGGCAAGATCTTTGTTGCCAAGAACGGGTCCTTTCTGGAGAAAGAGTTTCTCTCGAGAGAAGTAAGTGGGAGGAAAGTGGAACTTGATGAAGTACTACCTCTTGAACTGGTGAGTAGCGCAGCTCAGGAAGATGTTCCTGTGGTGCCAGCACCAACTGAAGAGGAAGTTAATGATGATGATCAAGGTACTTTGGATCAAGTTACTACTGAACTTCGTAGGTCCACGAGGACACGTTCCACACCAGAGTGGTATGGCAACCCTGTCCTGGAAATCATGTTGTTAGACAACGGTGAACCTTCGAACTATGAAGAAGCGATGGTGGGCCCAGATTCCAAGAAATGGCTTGAAGCCATGCAATCCGAGATAGGATCCATGTATGAAAACGAAGTATAGACTTTGACAGACTTGCCCGATGATCGGCGAGCGATAGAAAACAAATGGATCTTTAAGAAGAAGACAGACGCGGATGGAAATGTTACCATCTATAAAGCTTGACTTGTCGCTAAGGGTTATCGGCAAGTTCAAGGGTTGAGTACGATGAGACTTTCTCTCCCGTAGCGAAGCTGAAGTCCGTCCGAATCATGTTAGCAATTGCCGCATACTATGATTATGAGATATGGCAGATGGGCATCAAAACAGCATTCCTTAACGGCTATCTTAAGAAAGAACTGTATATGATGCAGCCGAAAGGTTTTGTCGCTCCCGAGAATGCTAACAAGGTATGCAAGCTCCAGCGATCCATTTATGGGCTGGTGCAAGCATCTCGGAGTTGGAACATTCGCTTTGATGAGATGATCAAAGCGTTTGGGTTTATCTTGAGACTTATGGAGAAGCCTGCGTTTACAAGAAAGTGAGTGGGAGCTCAGTAGCATTTCTCATATTATATGTAGATGACATACTTTTGATGGGAAATGATATAGAACTTTTGGACAGCATTAAGGCCTACTTGAATAAGTGTTTTTCAATGAAGGACCTTGGAGAAGCTGCTTACATATTAGGCATCAAGATCTATAGGGATAGATCAATGCGCCTCATAGGTCTTTCACAAAGCACATACCTTGATAAGATATTGAAGAAGTTCAATATGGATCAGTCCAAGAAAGGGTTCTTGCCTGTATTGCAAGGTGTGAGATTGAGCTCGGCTCAATGCCCGACCACGGCAGAAGATAAAGAATAGATGAGTGTCATCCCCTATGACTCAGCCATAGGATCTATTATGTATGCCATGTTGTGTACCAGACCTGATGTAAACCTTGTCGTAAGTTTGGTAGGAAGGTACCAAAGTAATCCCGGCAAGGAACACTGGACAGCGGTCAAGAATATCCTGAAGTACCTGAAAAGGACAAAGGACATGTTTCTCGTTTATGGAGGTGACGTAGAGCTCGTCGTAATGGGTTATGTCGACGCTAGCTTCGACACAGATCTGGATGACTCTAAGTCACAAACCGGATACGTGTATATTTTGAATGGTGGGGCAGTAAGCTGGTGCAGTTGCAAGCAAAGCGTCGTGGCGGGATCTACATGTGAAGCGGAATACATGGCAGCCTCGGAGGCAGCGCATGAAGCAATCTGGGTGAAGGAGTTCATCACCGACCTAGGAGTCATACCCAATGTGTCGGGGCCGATCGCACTCTTCTGTGACAATACTGGAGCTATTGCACTTGCCAAGGAGCCCAGGTTTCACAAGAAGACCAGGCACATCAAGCGTCGCTTCAACTCCATTCGTGAAAATGTTCAAGATGGAGACATAGATATTTGTAAAGTACATACGGACCTGAATGTAGCAGATCCGTTGACTAAACCTCTCCCTAGGGCAAAACATGATCAACACCAGAACTCTATGGGTGTTCGGTTCATCACAATGTAACTAGACGACTGACTCTAGTGCAAGTGGGAGACTGTTGGAAATATGCCCTAGAGGCAATAATAAAATGGTTATTATTATATTTCTTTGTTCATGATAATAGTCTATTATTCATGCTATAATTGTGTTATCCGGAAATCGTAATACACGTGTGAATACATAGACCACAAGGTGTCCCTGGTGAGCCTCTAGTTGACTAGCTCGTTGATCAACAGATAGTCATGGTTTCCTGACTATGGACATTGGATGTCATTGATAACGGGATCACATCATTGGGAGAATGATGTAATGGACAAGACCCAATCCTAAGCATAGCTCAAAGATCGTGTAGTTCGTTTAGCTAGAGCTTTTCCAAATGTCAAGTATCATTTCCTTAGACCATGAGATTGTGCAACTCCCGGATACCGTAGGAGTGCTTTGGGTGTGCCAAACGTCACAACGTAACTGGGTGACTATAAAGGTACACTACGAGTATCTCCGAAAGTGTCTGTTGGGTTGGCACGAATCGAGACTGGGATTTGTCACTCCGTATGACGGAGAGGTATCTCTGGGCCCACTTGGTAATGCATCATCATAATGAGCTCAATGTGACCAAGTGTCTGGTCACGGGATCATGCATTACGGTACGAGTAAAGTGACTTGCCGGTAACGAGATTAAACGAGGTATGGGGATACTGACAATTGAATCTCGGGCAAGTAACGTACCGATTGACAAAGGGAATTGTATACGGGGTTGCTTGAATCCTCGACATCGTGGTTCACCCGATGAGATCATCGAGGAGCATGTGGGAGCCAACATGGGTATCCAGATCCCGCTGTTAATTATTGACCGGAGAGGCGTCTCGGTCATGTCTGCATGTCTCCCGAACCCGTAGGGTCTACACACTTAAGGTTCGGTGACGCTAGGGTTGTATAGATATGAGTATGCAGTAACCCGAAAGTTGTTCGGAGTCCCGGATGAGATCCGGGACGTCACGAGGAGTTCCGGAATGGCCCGGAGGTAAAGAATTATATATATAGGAAGTCAGGTTTCGACCATCTGGAAAGTTTCGGGAGTCACCGGTATTGTACCGGGGCCACCGGAAGGGTCCCGAGGGTCCACCGGGTGGGGCCACCTATCCCGGAGGGCCCCATGGGCTGAAGTGGGAGGGGAACCAGCCCCTGGTGGGCTGGTGCGCTCCCCCTTGGGCCTAGGGTTGGGAAACCCTAGGGGTGGGGGCGCCTCCACCTGGCTTGGGGGGCAAGCCACCCCCTGGCCGCCACCCCCCTAGGAGATTGTCTCCTAGGGCCGGCGCCCCCCCTAGGAGGCCTATATAAAGAGGGGGAGGGAGGGCAGCCGCACCCATGCTCTTGGCGCCTCCCTCTCCCCTTGCTACACCTCTCCCTCTCACAGACGCTTGGCGAAGCCCTGCCGAGATCGCTGCTGCATCCACCATCACGCCGTCGTGCTGCTGGATCTTCATCAACCTCTCCTTTCCCCTTGCTGGATCAAGAAGGAGGATACGTCTTCCCCCACCGTACATGTGTTGAACGCGGAGGTGCTGTCCGTTCAGCACTAGGAACATCGGTGATTTGGATCACGACGAGTACGACTCCCTCAACCCCGTTCTCTTGAACGCTTCCGCTCGATCTACAAGGGTATGTAGATGCACTCCTCTCTCTCGTTGCTAGATGAACTCATAGATTGATCTTGGTGAAACCGTAGAATTTTTTTTATTTTCTGCAACATTCCCCAACAGTACCTTGTACACAATATTCGACACAACTCTAACAAACTCCACCATGGCAAATATTCTCTATCACCTTGAATTCGTCTATATGTCAAATTTTCATGTACATTGGACTTGAGCTTATCCCATGAGTACTGGTGCTACTCCCAGACTCCATGTGACTCCACCTGCAACTTAAAATTAAGTTTCTCTTTACACTAGTTTGTGCTCCCAACTTATGGGGTATCCCTTCAACGCCATCACACACTAATCACTGATATACCGGAAAGTGAACAACCCACTTATTAGGTGCCACTTATAAGAGTTACCCGAACACAACATCTCGCTCTTTCTTTAGACCGCCTCAAAAATTTCACTGTCGCTTGTAGTCGTCCTTAGTCAAATCCGCAGTTGCCTCACCACATGTATGACCACCAGAGCCCTGACCCGTCTCCATGTCTCGTGCTAACCACACGCCTTGACATTATTACCGCTTCGAGACTCTACTCTCCCGATGGAGTTTCAAGGGTCGCGAACCCACATCACTCAGTTCCCACTATGGAGTACCACCGATCATCACCGAGCGGTGAGGAGTTACACGTATCCCTCGGACCACTGATCTCCATCCGGAACAATGTTGCTCTCGCTTTTCTCACTAAATAGGCTTTGACTCTTTGTCGACTTACGTTGTAGCCCCTCAATCATCACAGAGTGAAAGTGAAGCGGTCGGATGACATCCTTGCTGAGAGGCTCACGTCTATACACCTCTTCCATGAATCGCTAGTGGAAGTGAATAGGTCGTACTACAGTCAAGATTACCGCCGATGTGTGTGGGGCATCGAGAGAAGAATCCAGTGGAGTATGAGAGGGGCTATTTTTTTTCTTTTTGAGGGAAAACCTTGCCCATATTTATTCCAAGATCGTGGGGAGTACCCAGCCACACATGGCATCCTAAAGCAAGAGAAAGAGAGAACTTAGCAAGGTAATGGGCCTCAAAACGAAAGTGCATTTTTGCTCCCGAGCTCATTTGAGCCTGATGGACAGTAAAATCAAAAAAAATTCAAATTAAATAAATAAATAAATATCCAATTTTTTGGGAAGAACCATTGACAAAAGTTCGAAGTGCTTGCAATAATTCATTACGGAATCACATTCCTGTAAGAAGTGATAAAGAAACAAATTCTATGCTCCAAAATGCTTTCGAAAGTAGTATTTTTAGAGTACCGTTTTTTTGCCACGCCTTCTAAGAATGGGATTTCATGAGGAATTTTTGCAAGCACTTAGAACTTTTGTCAATGTTTTTTCAAAAAAAAATAGAATTTTTTGTTTTTTTTATTTTGTTTCGATTTTACTGTTTACCCAGGCTCATTTGAGATCGGGAGCAGGAACTCTGCGTCCGCCTCAAAGTTGCTATTCCTACTTTCATGGTCAAAACGACAAATATCAACATCATTTCTCCTACTTTTATCTCTCGCACTATGGGTCCATTGTTACCTCCGGACGATTGCTAGCAACAGGAAAATCCGAATAATTGGAGTTACGTATCTGTTCCAGCAGCAGGTTGAAGGGAACAAAGGAATTGGAATCGGGAATAGTTAGCTAGGATTGAAAAGTGAAGCGCACATGGGAGAAGGTGCTTTGAGATTGTGAAGGACACACGTAACGTCTATCCGGATGGGTCTAATTTGCTGGACAATGAGACATGGTCTCATGTAATTTTTCCCGGGGCGCTCATTTCACTTGCAGCTCGTTGGAGTAGCACGACTGCACGAGTTGCACGGGAAGATGTGGCCATGGTATCAGTGTTGAGACCCGGAGTGTATGTGGCCCTATCTTCCATCCTTGGATTGCCACCTTTTGTTCTTTGCATGACATATGCGGAATCTCTATGTCCACTTCCGACTGTATGGTCTCATCTCTCTGTCCCATCCCATCTGCTACTTAATTTTCTCCTTTGGATTGATTAGAGGCCAAATTTCGTGTTTTGACCCTTTTGTGGTATAAAATCGAGATCTGACCCGTTTGAATTTTTTTCGAGATTTGGCCCTTTCGCTACCGCCAGGGGACGTTAGACTTTAGTGATTGTTTTATGGTTTAGGTTTTTACAAGTTTTAGTGATTGTTTCTTTTGTAAAGTTTTATCACATAGTTTTACAAAGAAAGCAAAATATAAGCTCACATATTAATAAAAGTTCCACATAGCAAATAGCAAATAGCAAATAGCAAATAGTAAACTTGTCCACATAGTTTGACAACCCCAACTAACGCAAGTAGTTTCGCAATAAGCTTTCGCAAAGCCAACAAGCGGTGCAACAAGTTTATAGAGCGGGTAAACATCCCCCCCCCCCCCCTCGTATGTTAGGCCTGGCCGTGGAGACAGATATGGCAGCGGATCCACCGGTTTAGGCGGAGGCGGAGTGCTGGTCGGCATCCGACAGTTCAAGCTCTCCCACCTTGCCTTGCTCGCTGGAGTTTTTGCCTCCACCCTTCCCCAGCTAATGATATCGAACGCCGATCCACTTGGGGGCGGCATCCCGACTCTCTCCTTCGCATTGCTCTCGAAGTAGATCCTCCGGCCCAAATTGCATAGCTCCCAGTTGGAGTGCTGCTTGGCAGCTTCAATGATCCCTTCCCGGCGGTTACGGGGGATAGTTGGATCTCCCTCCATCTCTGCAATCACTCTCTTCCACTCCTTAACACTCTGCGACCAACACTTCACATCGTCGGAGATCCGCTCTGCCCTCGTCGCCTCTAGGACCTCGTCTGAGACAGATCCGACCGGCTGCAGAAGCTCGGGACAGGACTCGTACACGTACGGAAGTGGCTAGGCAGACGGGTCGTGTTGGAGATGAATGGGCGATGGTTGTGTCACAGTTGCAGACCTAAACATATGGATGCATAACAAAAGTTCATCATTAACTAAATAAAATACATATATCAAGTTGGGTCAAATGCAATATCATATCATATCATATTTACTCCAACCAAATTCACTACTTGCATCATATAAATTTTGTTTACTCCAATATTCATCATATCATAAATTTTGTTAACAAAAAAATTGAGAAGTTGAGGGTTCAACATTTGTTCTCCAACTATATCCACTACTTGAATCATAGCATATCAACATGCATCATCATATCACAATAAAATTCCTCCAACACGCACCATATCAAAAAAATCCTCCCAAAATAATATGAACTAGGGTTCATCTTCACATAACCATACCAACTAGTTACTAGAGTTCATATTTAACACAATATAACATCTATAATCAACCTAAATCAATCCTAGGGTTCAAAAATTTTACATCTAGTTCAAAAAGGAGATTGATTTCAATCAAGTAATGCGACGAATAGGAACCTATTTGACTAAAACTAATTGGAGGGGTCGAAGGAGCTTACTTTTCTTTCTTCGGGGCCATCTCGATCCGCAAAAACGGTGAAGAAACGACGAAGATCAGAGGTGGGGAGTGGAGGAGATGAGAGAGGGGGCGAGAGGAACAACTCTGTTCTTGGGCGGCTGGGTGGGGGAAGAAGGGGGTGGGGCGGCCGGCCCGCGGCTTATAACTGCCCACACCCTACCGCCAGGGCCTCTGGCGGTAGGATCGCACAGGCTACCGCCAGGACCAGCGGCAGTAGGATGGGACGGAGGGGGGACGGAGGCCGTTACCGGTGCTGACGTGGATAAGTTTCCTACCGCCAGAGGTTCTGGCGGTAGGCTATAGAAACCTACCGCCGGGCCTCGTGGCGGTAGGAAAAAGGGTCAAATCTCGAAAAAAAATTCAAACGGAGGTCAGATCTTGATTTTATACCATAAAAGGGTCAAAACACGAAATTTGGCCTTGATTAGATGCAGATTCATGTCTTACATGATGAGATTGTTTGTCTTTTTTCCTGATAAATATACGCAGCAGAGAACCCTGTTTGTTTCCGTCAATTTTTTTGTCCCAAGTTAAATCTACACGTTCCTATTTCAACTCCCTCCTAACTGGGACGGTTGTCCATGAGAGAGAGAGAGAGAGAGAGAGAGAGAGAGAGTCCAAGATGAGGAGGGAGTGAAATAAACTGTCCTAATATTTCTCCTCTTATTTGAGAAAAAATAAGTTCAAGGAGTTGCTTCTCTTTTACGACTCTTCACCTATAAATGGGAGATACATGAGAAAACTGAAAGGACTCAGAGCTTCTTACCTCCTCTGTTCACATGAGAGATAAAAATTGGTCAAAACTTATAAAAAGATGTTCTGCTGCATACAGCCTCTCATCCGCTTATCTTAGTTTTCCATTTAAGCCAAACTTCATTTGATCATTTCTACAGATCATCTCTTCTCAGAAATCACCTCTGCAAAACTGTCGCTTGTCTATGCCTTTGTGAGGGGGAAGATAATTTTCTTTTTTGTGTCAACATGATTGATTTGACAACATAACCCACCCTTGCACATGGTCTTACTGTTAACCTCCATTATTATATAGGCAGGTGCTTCATCCACATATCACAATGGCCTCTGTCTGGCTAACCAACAAGTTACTGGAAGAAATGGACATTTTCTACTAGTACCCTACCCAAAAAAGGTGCCCTTCGGCTGTCGGTCATGCTTTCACTGATCCTTTCAAGCTTAGCTTATTGGAGTAGCGCTTGTCCAGTCAGCTGTCAAGTTTCTTCCCCACTCGAGTACTAGTGGAAGGCAATAATTGTGCATTAAACGTGCACAATTATAAACGTGCACAATTATTTGAATAATTGTGCTTGTCTAGTCAGCTGTCAAGTTTCTTCCCCACATAAGCAAAAAAACGAGCCCCATCTGTCATAAACGTGCTCAATACAGGCAAATCCGTGAATCAGTGATTTTTGTAAAAAAATTACGCATGTATTTTACAACAAAAGTGTAGCATAGTGTTTTCTGCAAATCTAGCCTTCAAAGTGATGGTTTCTTTCAATTTACTCAATTTTCTGAGATCAATCGGAAGTGCGACTGGGCCTACGTACGCCTGCCTGGAGATGGATACGAGGTAGCAATGGGCTCGCGTCCTAGCTGTTTTGGGCTGCTGCCTTTCGGGTCCTTTTTGCACTGGGGTCAGTTTGGGAGCAACTAGCTGAGGGGCGCTCGTTTGCGCGATTTCCTATTTGACGCATTCTGCGTCTAAATGTCGGGCAAACTTACAGGAGATCGAAGGAATCAACCGAGACAGGTCGGCCCATTTAGAAGCTAGGGTTGCATTAAAGAGATCCCGGTTTTGGGAACCTTCTGGAAGGTTCAATCCGGTTCTTTCTGGTTTTAGGAACCTTCTAGAAGATTCCCAAACCTGTTTATTTTTTCTGTTTCTTTTTGGTTTTCATTTTTTCATTTTTTCTGTTTCGTTTTTTCTTTTCTCACCTTTTTCTGTTTTTCCTTTTTTTTTCTTCTTTTCTTTTCTTTTCTTTCATTTTTCTTTTTTTTCAAGTTTATTTCCTATTTTAAACAAATGTTCAGAAATGTAAAAACTGTTGGCATTCGATCATTTTTTTTTTCTAGTTTGAAATTTTGTTTGAAAATTCTAAAAACATTTAGACTTTCAAATTTTGTTTGCTTCTTTTTACAACAAATGTTCCAGATTTCAACAAAAAAGAATATCAAAATTCAGAAAATGTTTGGTGATTTCAAATAATGTTCCCACATGAAAATTTAAAAAATGTTCATATTTTGAAAAGTTGTTCACAAATTTAAATAATGTTGAGGAATTTAAAAAACATTCCCACTTCCAAATTTTGTGCACAAAATGAAAAAAGTTCATGTTTCAAAAATTTGTTCCCAAATTAATAATGTTTGGGGAATTTCAAAATATGTTCGCATTTTTATTTTTTGTTCCCAAATTCAAAAAATGTTTAGGAATTTCAAAAATATTCCAGCTTTCAAAATTTATTCACAAATTCAAAAAATGTCATGATTACAAGTTTTGTTCACAATTTCAAAATTGTTCAGGAAATTTGTAAATTGTTCATTCTTTGAAAAAATTGTTCATAACTTCGAAAAAAATCTTCCTGTTTTTCAGAAAATGTATGTGTTTTTTGAAAAATTGGTCGTAATTTCAGAAAATGATACTATTTTCAATGGTGTTCCTTCTTTAGAAAAATGGTTGAGAATCCCCAAAAATGATAACAATTTCCTGAAATGTTCGAGGTTTTTAGACGCAAATTGCCAGGAAGGTCGCTAGTGACCTCAGTAGTAGGAGATCCTCTGTTCGATCTCAATTTTGTTTGGCAAACGTTTATAAACGGCGCACCGGCCGAACACTCGGCCGGTCGCGCCGCGTTACACACGCCTCTATCGCTCCATGTGTGCATATGGATCCACCCCACCGCTTTTCCCTCATCCTCTTATCTCTTTCTGGTCAAGTGCAGCCACTCGTCCCCTTCCCAATCCTATATAATCTCAATCTTCTGCCTCCGCAACCACTCTGCACCGGCCATGACCAGCCATGCGCGGGTCAATCTCGCCGGCGAGCTGTCCTGCTGCGGTGCTCGCGCAGCTCCTACCTCCCAGCCGTGCTACAGCCGGCTGACTTTTATGCTGGAACCATGCCGGCGAAGAGCTGCAACCAACTTTCCCAGGGATGGAGATGACGCGCTCCGGTGCTACAACAGCTCACTTTTTTGCTGGAACCGGCTGGAGAAAAAGCTGCATCCACACCGAGCAGCGTTTTGCAATCGGATGACCAGTACATTTGATTCGCTGGTACCGGATTTTTTGTTTTGCTACAACCGGCGAGTTTTTTTGCTGGAACTGTGTTTGTTTTTGCTACAACATGATTTATTTTGCTGGAATGCGTGTCAAATTGTTTGCAATTTGCTACCACCGGCTTGTTGATTTGCTGGAACTGGCTTAATTTTTTGCAACCACATTCATTTTCGGGATTTTTTGCTACATCCTTTCCACGGTGCGATGGGAGAAAAGCTTCATCCGGCGATAGAAAAGCTTCAAGCGGCAACGTGATTTGATACGGCCAGTGACAATACTGGGGCGACGGCGGAAGAAAAGCTACATCCAGCAAAAAAAAAGCTTCAAGCAGCGGCGCAATTGAAGCTTTTTTCATTGTTGGATGAAGATTTTTTTTCGTCTCCAGATGAAGCTTTTTTGTCACCGGTTTTAACTTTTCTTCGATCGTTCATAGTTTTCCGTCATACGAGTTGAAACTTTTTTCATAGCTGGTCGAAGCTTTTTTCGTCACCGATCGTAGCTTTTTTCGTCGTATGTTGCAGCACTGGGCATCTCCCTGGGCGCTCGATTTTTTTTGTTGCAAGCGGGGGATGAGCGCCGGCGAGCACACCGGTGAGCACGCCGGTGAGTTCCGCTCGTCGCCATCGGAGCTACAACGGTTGCCACGGAAGCTACAACCGCATGGGTGGGCTGTTGCATGGGCGAAGCCGGTGACGAGGACGGTCGCCGAGGGCTAGGACCGGCGACCAGGGCGGCCGGCGAAGACGGGCGGCGAGGGCGGCGATCAGAGACGGGGAGGGCAGGCGAGGGGGCGGCGACGACAGAAAACGCGTGCGGCCGGCGAGACGGGGTTCCTGTTCCCGTCTGTGCTCGCGAGAGGGAGAAGACGACCTGATTGGATAAAGACCCAACGGATCGGGACGGGCCGATCTGATGGCTAGGGTTGGACCGGCCGAAGCGTTCGGCCGGTGCGCCGGCGCCTAGCATCGCCCATTTTGTTTTGGGGTTTTTTTGTGAGAATGCTTAAGTTTTTCCCGCTGTAGTTTAGTTATTTCAGTGTTGCGCTGCAGTTTTGGCACAAAGACTAATTTGGCGCAGTGGCCAGCCCAGCTTCCGTGTTGCTAAGAGCATCTCCAGTCGCGCCTCCAGGAGCCCGATTTTCGCCGGCCTGGGCCGAAATCAGCGCCCGCAGACCCAGGCGAACCGGCGCGGCTGAGGCGCCGAAGCGAGCAGTTTTGGCGCGAAAGAGCCGCGGGCCAGACGTGTCAGCGAACCCGCGCCTCGTCTCCCCCCAACGCCTCGGTTTCCCACGGGGAATCAATGGCAAGGCTGCCGCCGGTCAGCCTTGCCACTGATTCCTCAAGGGCGGCGCGTCACGGGACGGCGCGCCGACGCCTCCCCTCCCCCTTCCTCGCACGCGTACACACGGGCGCGGCGCGGCTATATAAGCCGGTGGCCTAGCTCGCCTCTGGCCACACCAGCCCCGCCCTGGCCGCCGAGCTCTACCTCTCCCGTGAGCCGCCGCCGAGCCCTCCCTCTCCCTCCCCCTCTCCTCCCGATGGCCGAGCGTTTCCCCGGAGACGAGGCGGCGCTAACGGCTTCGCCACCGCGACGCCCGCGAACAGAGTCGTGGCTCCTGTTCGAGCGAACATCCGGCGCCCGCCGGACATGCGCCGGGCCGGCGGGGAGGCTCAGCAACGGGGGAGTGCCCATTCCCCCGTTGCCCGATGCCATGGCGCGCCCCTCCTACTTCGCCGACAAGGTCGAGGTCGTGCGCGCCTCCCTCACCGACGCCCAGCTCGCCCTCCCCCAGTACGCCGCCGACAACCACGCGGCTTGGGCGGCGATTGCCGTCGCCACAAGCAGGCTGGCGTCCACCAACGGCGCGCCGGTGGTCGGCGGCCTGAAGAACAGTGAGGGGCGCCACCTGTGGTGGGGCGTCCCCGGCCGCACACTCAAGGGCGTGCTGACGCACCTCGAGGGCGGCAACAACCCGCCGTTGGCATACCCCCCGGCGAGGGCGGCCGCCCGGGAGCACCGCCGACGCGACGGGCAGTGGATGCCAAGGAGGTTCGACTCCTCCTCTTCTTCCTCCTCGCGCTCTTCCTCCCACTCCTCCGGCTCTCCGGCGCTGCTCGGCGTCAAGGCCGAGCCCGCGGCGGAGACACCGTTCGACCGGCGCACTCGCAGCGCCGGCATCGTCATCAACGAGGGCGGCCTGCGCGCCTCCTCGTCGGCTCCTCCTCCGCGCTTCGTCAAGCCAAAGACGGAGCTGGGGCTCGCGCCGGTGAAGGTGGGGCCGTGAAGACGGAGCAAGGCGACGTGGAGCTCGACGACGACGCGGCCCTGGAATGGGTACGCCAGGACTCCCTGAAGATGGCGAGGGAGCGCCAGTGCGCCGCACTACGGCGCTTTGCGCAGCGCCGCCGGGGCCGCGACGAAGGAGGAGTCGTCGTCATCGACGACAGCGACGACGACGACGACGACGCGCCACCGCCTCGAGCAGTCCACCATGGCGACGCCGACGCCGGGTCCAGCAGGGGCGCCCGCGTCAAGGAGGAGAAGGCCGACGATGACGACAGCGGCGACGACGGCGACTACTCGGCGTTCAGCCAGTTTCTTTTTTAGATTAGTTATATATTTGCTATGTAATGAAAATCCGCGAACATGTCTAATATATACCCGAGTTTGCCGAAATTTAGTCATGTTTAGCCGAACTTTGCTGAAATTTGCTATATATTTTTCCTTTTTGAACGCGCCTGGCCGACGGCTGGGGACCAACTCTCCCCCAGGCCTATTTTTTGCGCCAGCTCACCCACTGGTGGCAATTTTAGGCGCCCCCTGGAGGGCCAACGGCTGGAGATGCTCTAAGAAGTCAGCCGTTCGAATCCCAACGCGCTCATTTTTCCCGTGTTTTCCCACAGCGCGAACGCAAAATGGGCCGGCCCAGGTGAGCTACGCCCTGTGCAACGCGTCGACTTTTTGACGCAAAGAGCGTCACACAGGACCCCCCTCGTTTGCAGCCTCCCAAGACTCATTTGGGGTGGGCTGTTGGATGCAACTTCGCCCTCATGGGATATCAATAAGCTAAATGCTACTTTCCTGAGTTTTGATGCAAAAGTGATATCGAGTATCCCTTTATGTACTATGAACGTTCCAGACTTCTGGAGTTGGGCTCATGAGAGAAGGGGCCAATTTTCAGTTAAGTCCTCATACAATATACTAGTAACAATCAAACAAAGGAGATAAGCATGGCTATATGGATCAGCCGGGCCCTCAACTTCTCGCTTGGAAGAGGGTTCATGGAAAACATTGTGGAAAGTTGAGGTTCCTTTAAAAGTCCGTATGTTTCTGTGGAGATTGGCCAAGCAATCTCTACCAACTTAGGATGTGAGGGTGCACTGCAATATGTCAACATCGAACACATGTGGCCTGTGCGGGGCTCCAGATTCGTGGCGCCACTTCCTCCTGGATTGCACAGTTTCCAGGTGCACTTGGGCTCTGGTAGACGAGGAACTTGCTTGCTCTTGGGTAGCGACTACTGAGATGAGAGCTAAGAGCTGGCTGTTCAATCTGCTCGACACGCTTACTCATGAAAAGTTTGTCCTCCTGACGGTGACTCTTTGGCCGATTTGGTCGTTCAGAAGAAAGGCTATACATGAGGCGATCTTCCAAACTCCCCATGATATACATGCGTTCATAAACCGCTTCATCGCCGATCTAGACCAAGTCAGGTTGACCAAACCAACATCAAATACTGCAACAAGGGTTCACCAAGCTGCTCCAAGACCAAGCGGCCCACCGGCCAACTATGCAAAGATCCATGTCGACGCTGCTGTTCGCACTAACAGAGGCGGGTCGGCAGCAGCAATCTGTCGGAGCACCCAAGGAGCCTTCCTAGGCAGCTCAGCTCTGGTAATTGTTGGCGTTTGGGACCCAGCAACACTAGAAGCCATCGCATGCAGGGAAGCAATCGCCCTGGCTCAAGATCTTGGTCTACATCGATTCATTGTCTCCTCTGATTGTAGGCAAGTTATTGAGGATATTGCCAAAGGGAACCAGGGTCCATATGGAGCTATTGTTGCTGAGATCAAGACTAGAGTTGTTCCTTTTTCTTGTAATTTCATTTTTGAAAGTCGGGTAGTTAATGTAGAAGCTCATAGATTAGCAAAATTTGTTGTTTCCCTT
Organism: Aegilops bicornis; assembly: GCA_021605145.1. Classification (NCBI taxonomy): domain Eukaryota; kingdom Viridiplantae; phylum Streptophyta; class Magnoliopsida; order Poales; family Poaceae; genus Aegilops; species Aegilops bicornis. Next base: position 813,555,446 of record CM038673.1, read on the forward strand.
CCTAAGGGACGTCATGTGTGGCTTGGCCAGCCCCATGACCAAGTTTGTATCCCACCTTTTGTGGACTTTGATTAATAAATTGGCTTTCCCCTAAAAAAACGTGTCGCGCTCCCTTCGAATTTTTTTATTTTATTTTTCGCACGTGTTTTCAGCTTTTTAGATAGGTTTTTTTCTTCTTTTTTTTTGGGTTTTTCGGTTTTCCACCGGTCTTTCTTAGCTTTTCGACAAAAATACGAACAAAAACAATTTTACGCGAAAAACATGTTTTTTCCTTTCGCGAGAGGCACGGCCGTACCTCTCAGAAATGGAAAAACGTGATTTTTTTTATTGTGCTTCCGCGAGAGGCACTCGAAACGGAAAAAATGTGTTTTCTGTTTTTCTGCTTCCATGAGAGGCAGGGTTTTGCTTTTGCGAGAGGCACGGTTTTGCTTCCGGAGGCCGTGCCTCTCGGAAAAGAAAAAAACACATTTTTTTTCTTCTGCAAGAGGGACAATTTTGCTTTCGTGAGAGGCACGACCATGCCTCTTGGGAAAAAAAGAAAAAACGTTTTTTTCCTTCCGCTAGTGGCACGATTTTGCTTCCACGAGAGGCACGGCCATGCCTCTCGGAATCAGGAAAAAACGCGTTTTTTTTCTCGCGAGAGGTACGATTTTCTCGCCCGGTTTTTTTCTTTCGGTTTTTCTGAAGAAAAAAATGTTCGTAAAAACATATCGACATGGGATCTAGTTTTGAAGATCTTAGCGCGAGGAATCCGATAGTGAAAACGGTTCAAGATTTGGACGCATGATTTAAGAGATAAAACGTTTGAATAAACGGATCTATGAAAAAAGGGAAAACTCCCTAATTGCGACAAGTGGTGCACATGCGTGGGGAGGGCGGAGTGACCTTCGGAAGGAGTACTTCTCAATTAGTGATTTCGGGTCAGTTTTTTTCCACCGCATCATTTTTCTTCATGGGTTGTATGTTTGTAACAGGGTTTGGACATTTGGTCCAAGGTCACCGGGGTCAATGACCCTGGCCCAACACTATAGCTCCGCACTGCTAGGAACCCCCTCCCCACCACCGGCCGTTGGAGCTATAGTTGAAGGGGAGGCAAATCCACTGACTCGTCGGTGGAGATTGACGGAAGAATTACTTTCCCTAGTGGCCTTGTGAGAGAGTAAAGAAAACTTTAGAGTGTACTCTCCCTCAATTGATTGTGTAGAGGACATAAAATGGAAAAAGAATTGAACCTTCAAACGTTTAATCTTGTTGAAGGATTAAGACCACACTTATCAATAGCACATTCAGTGTAAGGATTAATGACACTACTGGCCCTTACTTTGTAGGGGGAAAGGGACTCAAACAGGGGGATCCACACTCTCCTCTGCTGATTAATCTTGTTGCTGATGTTTTTACAAAGATGCTAAAAAAAGCTGCTTCCCAAAATCTGATTTCTGGGCTTTTGCCCCATGTAATCCCAGGGGGCGTGGTTAGTCTGCAATATGCAGATGACACCATACTCTTCCTGGAAAACTCCACCCAGAAAGCTAGAAATTTTAAGTGGCTTCTGTCATGCTTTGAAAACCTATCTGGCATGAAAATTAACTTCCACAAGAGTGATCTTATGACTATTAACATAGATGACACAGTAGCTAGGGAGTTTTCTCAAATCTTCTGCTGTAAAAAAGGTTCTTTCCCTATTAAGTATTTGGGAGTGCCTTTGCACTATGACAAGTTGAAAAAGGAAGACCTCCAACCTGTTATTGACAGGATCATTAAAGGGATTTCTGGCTGGCTGGGGAGATATCTCACTTACAAAGGAAAAATTATTCTACTTTGTGCTTGCATTATTAGCATTCCGGCCTACCTAATGTCTGTGATCAAATTCCCTAAATGGGCTATTCATGCCATTAACTCTCAAATGGCTCACTTCTTCTGGGGGGATGTGGGTGAGCAACATAAGTACCACTTGGCTAAATGGGGTTTGATTACTAGGAAGAAGGAATTTGGAGGTTTAGGGATTCCCAATATCAAAGAGTATAATATGGCTCTATTGGCTTCTTGAGGTAAAAGATTTTTCATCAACCCTGAATCTGATTGGGCTAAGCTTCTTACCTACAAATATAGAGTTAATTCTCCAAATCTCCTTTGGGCTAAAAGTGAAGGGGGCTCTACCTTTTGGAAGAGCATTACTTGGGCTCTGGCTGCTGCAAAAACTTTCTACAAATGGAAGTTGGGGGATGGTAAATTCATTAGTTTTTGGCATGATGTGTGGGGTGGGGGAGTGTTCCCTTAAAGTGCAATTCTGGGACTTGTTCAAAATCTGTAATCAAGTGGATTGTACTGTAGCTCAAGTGTGGGATGGTGATGAGTTGAAGTTAACATTTAGAAGATGTGTTGACAGGTCTGGGATAATTCTGTGGAACCAGCTTGTCTGTTTGATTAAACAGTACCCTCTACTAGAGGAGCTGGACACCCCCATTTGGGGGCTAGAAACTAGTGGGACCTTTTCAGTTAAATCTTTTTACAATCAGATCAACTTTGGGGGTGTGATTCCTAGTGTTAGTACTAAGATGTGGAAAATCCTTTGTCCACAGAACATTCATATTTTCTTATGGCTTTGTATTCACAACAAGGTTCTGACTAGAGATAATCTGGCAAAAAGAAGGGAAGTAGATGATCCTTCCTGTCTGTTCTGTTCTGAACCTGAAACGGTTCAACATCTGATGTTTGATTGTGTGGTAGCCCAACATGCTTGGGGTTTTATTGCAGATTTTTTCAAAATTGAAAACATATCCTGTTTTGATGAAGTTGTGTCCTTCTGGCATATGCATAAAATTAAAGCTGTTCTGAACATGGTAACATCTGCTACCTTATGGAGCTTGTGGAGACTAAGAAACGAATTTTGTTTTCAGGGGCGCAAGTGGAGGAATGTGAATTGCATTCTTGCAAAACTAAGCTGCTTTTTGCACCAGTGAAAAGTTCTCTGCGACGATGGACAGGCAAACCTACTACAACGATGCATCTTGCTGCTGGACAAGCGACGTGGGGAACTCCTCCGGATCCCCTGGAGATGAGGCTTGGGGAGACCAACTGAGACCAACTGAAATCAGGGTCATCAGAGGGGGGGAGCGGCCGCTATTCTTCTTTTTGTTGTCCTGTTCGGTGTTGGTTTCCCTCTGTTCTATTCAGCCTTAAAACTTCCGTAGTTTTGCTCCTGAACTTGAGTATTAGTCTTTTCTAGCTGTCTTTGCGCTTTTCTTTGAGCTTGAGGCTCTGGATGATCGTCGTTCCTGGTCATGTCATCTCTGAACTGGTTCCGTGCTCTGCTTCAATAAAATGGGGCGGGGGGGTGTGACCCCCTTTCGTTCAAAAAAAAAAAAGAATTGAACCTTGATTCCAAACGAGAAACTATCTTTTTCTGCTGAGAAAACGAGCATCTATCTTGAAATCCTCGATGCGTTATAGCTTAACTATCTCACCCAAACAATTCGGCAGCAGAGTGAACATGGAATAAATAAATAATCTGATGCACAAATAACCAAAAGATGAAAATAAAAATATGTAATTATTCAGTACTTTAATTGCCAAGATGCATGGATGAAAGCAAATATAGGCTGATCTAGTCGATCACTAATCCCTGCGTGCATTTCTAAGCTGACAAAATCAGCCGCTGGACTGGGGCTGACAATAGATTGTGAGCATGCATGTGTGTATAGACACAGAACCACCACTTCGCAAAACATGGCAAAATGCATCGCGTCGAAAAATGATAGTGGCATAAACACAAACGAGAAATTCTAATGACATTGATGACGTCACTAACTGGTCGGGCCTGCCCGCCTGGCTGAGTTGGCAAAAATACTACCACAGTGGGCAAGGCCAGCGCGCCGCAGGCCATGGCCTCGTTCTTTGTTTTTTCTTGTTTTTTTCTCACTTTCATTTATACTTCCAAATATTTTAAATATATAAATTATAAAAACTTGACATAAAAAAATTGAATATTTTAACGAAGCATTAGAAAAATGTTAAATTTATATAAAGAAAATGTTTCTCATTTCTATGTAAAATGTACACAAAAAATGCACAATATGTGTGAAAATAAATGATCATGTATTTACAAAATGTTAATCAAGCATTTGAATGTTAAATAAGTATTTGAAAATGTTAATCAACCATTTGAAAACAAAAATTAAATGTGTATAGAAAAAATGTTGACCATGTAGTAAGAAAATCAAACTTGTATTTGAAAAATGTTAATAAAGCATTTTCAAATTCAAAATGAGGATAGAAAAAAATGTTGATGATGTATTCAAAAAAGTATTATTCTTGTATTTTAGAAACTTTAATCAAGCATTTGAAAAATATTCAAAATTTTGTGTAGAAATAATATTGACCACGTATTAAATAAATATTAACCAAACATTTTTCAAAATTAAATGTGTATACAAAAAATGTTTCTTATGCATACAAAACATTATGTAGAAAAAATGTACAATCTCTGTGGAAAGATATGATCATGTATTTAGAAATTTTTAGCCCAGCATTTGAAAATATATTTCGACAATATTTAAAAATGTTAATCAAGCATCTGGAAATTTTAAATGTGTATATAAAAAAATAATGATCACGTATTAAAAAATGTTAATCTTATTTTTGAAATATTTTAATCAACCATTTGAAAATGTTAGAATCTGTATAGAAAAAATAGCGACCATGTATTCAAAAAATGTTAATCTTGCATTTGAAAAGTCTTAATCAAGCATTTGAAATATGTTTAAAATGTATATAGAAAAAATGTTGACCATGTATTAAAAGAATAGCAACTTGTATTTCAACAAAATGGTAAACGTGCATTAGTAAAATGTGTTTGCCGTATATAGAAAATGTAGAATGTAACCAAAAGAAATAAAGAAAAACGAAGCAAACCAAACCTGTGGTTGGATGGTTGGGAGGACAGTGGTATCCCCAGCCCACCAGAGTTCCAGTGACTTCGTGAATCTTAAGATGATGTGCCGGCTCAGTCTCATGGAGGTACCCACAGCGATAGGGTCTGCGTGTGTGTGTTCATAGGGATAAGTGTATGTGCGTATGTATGAGCGCCCGTGTCTATATCATGTTATAAAAAACATAGGAAAATGAAAAAAAGTAAGAAAAGAAAAAGAAAATAAATAAAATAAACGAGAAAGAAAACAGAAAAATGAGTGCAAAAAAGAACGAAAAAAAGGAAACAAAATAAAACCAAAAAGCGAAAAATGAAACCGTTGAAATGAAATGGAAAAAAATCATTGAAAACTGAGAAGTAAAAAATGAACCAAAGACTAAGGAAAATTTTGAGAAATCCAAAAAAAAGCGGAGAAAACCAATAAAAAACTAGGACAACATAACAAAGAAAATCCTTGAGAAACAATGAAAACTGAAAAAATTGAAAGAAAAAGTAAAACTAAAATTATAAGAAAAATTAGATGAGAACTAGCGAACAGCACACGACCGATCGAGCGAACGAGAAAGAGCAAACGAAAAAAAACACCAAGATGAGAGCTACTCTTTCTGCAAGACAGATATAACTCCTTCGTGGAAAATGTTCGCTCAACCTTTAGAATATATTTTTTACCATTCTATAAAATATATGTGACATTTCGAAAATGTTAACATCATTCAAAAATATGTACGTGACATTTTCGAAATTGTTATGCACGTGTAATTCAAAATAAAATTGTACCATTAAAAAATGTCAAATTTTGAAAATGTTCACGTGCTTCAAAAATATGTTTGTGACATCTTTTTCTAGAAAAATATACAATGTAAAAAGTGTTTGCATACTTCAAACAATTTTTTAACATGCATTTGAATTTTTTAGCATGTTCTAGAAAAATGTTTGAAACATGTATTTCCAAGATGTCAAACATATATAAAAAATGTTTTAGATGTTTATGTAAAATAGACATTGTGTACGAACAAAGTGGACATTAGAAAATATTTGAAAATATGTTAATCATGTATTAAAACTGCTCCTGGTGTATAGGAAGAATGTACAATATGTATTAAAAATTGGAAATTGGTTAAAAAGGAAATAAAATAGGAAAAGAAAAATAAAACAGAAGAACACCAAAGAAAAAAAGAAAGCGGCAAAAGGAAAAACCATAGAAAATCACCTACGTGAAACAGTGATAAAACTAATAAAACAAACCGCTAAAAAAGCATCGCGTGCAGCTACAGTGTTGTACTGGCCCTTATATACATTGTTAGGTCACTATTCTTCATTGTGTGATTTGAAGTCTGCTGGTTTGTATCAGATGGTCCCTCGACTCTAATCCTCTAGATATACATAAGAAGTTGATTCTCATTATCATATTTATCTCAACAATGCACATAAGCCAACTCACCACACACCAACTCACCAAGGCACCAACTATTATTCCCTCTTTCTTAATTGCATTGTCAGTGTGTTTTTTTCCTCGAGGGTTTATCTGAAATTATCTCAATAAATTACATTTGTTTTGCAAAAAAGGTTGCATTTTCATTACAGTAGTTTTACAAGATATGTATCATGTAATTACAGCAAAGTACACTTTAATTTGGCTCTAAAATTATTTATAATGAACCTTTACTACTAATTGTTTAGCTGTCACCTTTTCTGTGTTTGTATGTTGGGCGATGGACTTCTGCCTTGGTATCTATAAGTCTTTCCTTTATTTATTTTAGTAATAGTTTAATTTATTTATTAGTCAGGGTAATTTATTTTTTAGAACCAGCGTAATTGACTTTTTTATTACATTACACCTTTTTTACAAGTTTTGAATATGTCAATAATGGCAAACAACACTACCATTTTTTTTTTTTGCTTCACAGACATCCGATAAAGTAGGAACGGCAGAATAGACTTCATGCGAGGATGACACACACACGAATAAAGGAAACATTGTAATTTTTTGATCTGTTGCTGTAGGCAAACACCCCACAATAACATTGTAATTTTTATTTTGAAATCATGTAGAATGGCTTTTTGCTACTCAGTGCCCATTTTCACTTCTAGTGCAAGACGGTGCCACGTGTAATTCTATGTATGGTGGTAAAATTTGAATGATTGCGAATTAGAAATGAATTTACTCTCAGATAGATAGTCCATACATGAAAGTGGGTTGTTTCAAAAAATAAAATTTACATGCAAGTATACAATGAAGTGGAAGAAAAATATATTAGCATGGCATCTCTCTACTCCTAATGTCTCACTTGGTAGTCTCGCCTCACATCCCACCACATCCCGTCGCTCCTATGTTTCGCTCACCTTCCACATCACGTCACAACATTCTACTTGGGCTGGCCCACAATTCGTCCGACCCTTCTTTCCCTTTTTCCCATGATTGCTTTGGCTGGTGTTGATTCAATATAGTCACATAAATAAATAGGTAATTAACAATTCAGAGGTCATACGGTATATACGAGATCACCTTCCTAAATCTCGACATCATAGAAGGTAATTAAGATCAACTTCTTTCGCGTTTAGCCCGCACATCTCCCAATCCTCTCCCTACTCCGCACGGTTGCCCTGACGCCACTGCGCGCCTTCACCCATGCCACGCCGCCGTCTCCCTTGCGTCGCCGCTGCCCACGATCTCCACTGGTGCAACGAAGTACGCGGCCTACCCACACGTCGCTGACTCACCTCAGATCTAGCCTTCATCGGCGCCCTCTACATCGGTCAAGGGTTGGTGCTAATACAGTGACGCCGTTCATGAAGTAGGAGGAGTATGAGCATGAGCGCCGCTACCTGCCACCGCGAGCTCGCCTTGGTCCCCTTCTCCTCGACCCTCGGCACGGTTGCTACCCATGCCTTCGTCTTCTCCTTCCAGACGGGGCAGCAACCCACCTCATCCTCAGCCCCGCCATGACCGTTCGGTTTTGTGTAGCTCGAGCTACGTGGTACCCCTTATCTTAGCCATTCATTTTGCATCGTGATTCGTGCAGGTACATTTGTCATTTTTGTTTCTCTTAAATGAAACAACATATAAACTTCAAACTTTGCAGGACAACAAAACATTCTAATTATTATGTAAGAAAAAAAATTCAGATTTTTTCATGCATTTTAAATGCTTAAAATTATTTTTTTAATCAAAAAAAAATCCTTATTTTGTATATTTATGTTGGTCCAAAAAATCTGAAAGTTTTTTCACACATTGAAGTTGTAAATTTTGTTTGATCTGAAAAGTTTGAAGTCTATATGTTCTTTCATTTGAGAGAAACAAAAAAAAGAAATCTTCTTGCTGTAAGTTAGTTGAAGAGTACGGATCTTAAAATAATGTTGGAGGACTGAAGATAAGAGGTTCCATGTAGCATGAGCTACAAAGAAACTTTACCGTCGACCTTTGGGTCGCCGTTCTTTGCAAACGCATCTGGTTCACAGACGTACGTTCGTCACGCACACACGCGTCAGTGCTTACGGCTGCCTTCGCTGCCGGCGGTGGATGCCGCTGCATTTCCGATTAGGGGAAGACTGCCCGCACCGCGCCTTTGCCTCGGCTGAGGGGAGAAAAGGCCATGTTGCGGCGCTTCCGACCATGGGCCACAGCCTGTCGGTCTTCGTCCGTCAGGGGCACTATCACATCTGCTACTCCACTCCCCTGTGCGAACACATCGACACAGATTAGCGCTCGACTGTGCCACCAAGCTCAAATCAGGGGCTGCAAGATTCCATCACGAGTCTTTGGTGGGGTGGGGTGGTGTGGTCTTGGTCTTGATTGTAAAGCCCAGTTTGGGATTTAGCTACAACCGCTCATTCAGTGAGGATTCTGATGGGAGACGATCAGAAGGAAAACAGAACTTTTCCCAAGTAACTGCAGCTGGTTATATTGACACACTATATCAAAGTAACACCATACATAGGCATGTTTGATGTGTGGCAGATGTAAGGTTCTATTAGTGTTCTCCTGATCTTTAGCCTCACGATCTGCACCTCTCCAGGAATGAAACTGATGCATGTCTTCTTATATTCTTCTGTAAAGCACTTACATAAAAACAATGTAGTGTATGCACCTCAAGATGAGGTCGTCAAGATTGGCACGCACTTCATTAACGCGCTCGTCTCCCCCCGGACGGTAGCCCGCATTGGTGGATCACCGGCGTGTATGCACCTCAAGATGAGGCCGCCAAGATCATGTTCCTCTCGGACTTGCACGACATGCGTGCCACTTGCAACGGCCCATGGCTTCTCGGTGGGGACTTCAATATGATCATTTCCCCCGAAGATAAGAATAATGGCTGTTGGCACGCGAAATCGCCGCGCAACACCAAGATATTTGTCGTGCTTTCGTGACGACGAACGATTGCTTTACGAGCAAAGCAACAAAGATTTCCTCGCTTTCGTGGAGGAGAACCGGCCGCTTTCCAGCGCAAAACGGCAAAGATCGCCAAACCCTAGGGCTGCTAGGGCTCGGCAGGAAGTAGCGACAGAAAATAGACGTACGTGAAAAATTAGTTTTTGTATTGATAGATCGATTGCCCCTTTTTCAATCGGCCGTGGCCTTATAAATATGGTACGCTGGACTTTGCGTATACAAGGCAAGACCTGGTTACATAGCATGCCTTGCCGTACAGGAATACAACTCCAAATCTAAAACTAAACAGGGCTCGATTCGGTCACGTACAAAATCTGCATGCTATCTCTAGTACGAAACTAGGCCATATTCACTACAAAGACTCTTGGATATATGAATAAAATATTCCGGCAAGGTCGCTATCATACTATATAATAAGGACTGATGACCCACCATCTGTGCTTGCTTTTGTTTAGGTGACTTCATTGCCCAAATTCCTTAATCTTAGCAACTACGTCTAGCCCAGCATATGAGAATTTGTCCATGTAGCCGCTAGTCCATACAGAATTCCATATACTTGTCTTGGGTAAAATAACTTCCTATGCCTGACAAGCCTGCATTTCAAAATAAACAGCAAGTCCAAAAACATATATGTCAACCACACATTTAAATTAATTTGGCCCATAGAATACCTAGCAGCCAAATTATACATTCAACACATGCCCCCCTGTTTTTGTTACAATTGGATTTATCAAAAACACCATAACAATACCTTAGGGAGATGTTGATCAATCCATCGGCCATATTATTTCTTAGGGCGATGTTCAAAAAATACATCGGCCAAAATTTCTTAAGGCGATATCTCAAATAATATATCCGCCAAATTTGCTCAAGCCTCCTGCCACATGCTAGGATAGTACTTCTTCAAATATTTCCCATTGAGAGCTTTGGGCAACTTCTCTCCCTGCAAAGATTGTACAAAATATGAATTTCCAGGAACAATCTCTACAACCTTATACGGCCCTTCCCAACTCGGCGACCATTTGCCGAATTTCCTATTTTTAGTTCCAATAGGTAAAATCGTTTTCCACACTAAATCTCCTATTTGAAACGATTTTTCTCTCACCTTTCTATTATAAGCCTTGGCTACTCTTAATTTCTCCTTCTCAATTTCTCGCAAAGCTCTTAATCTCTCTTCTGAAATGTCATCTATCTTATCCATCATCAGGTCATTATAATCTACAGCCGACAAATCATTTTGTCTGGCCACTCTAAGAGCTTGTAAATTAACCTCTACGGGTAACACCGCCTCCTGGCCATATACTAGATCATACGGTGCTACTTGAGTCGCTCCGTGCTTAGATATCTGATGAGCCCATAAAGCTTCTGAAAGTACCTCATGCCACCTTTTCGGATGTTCCTCAATTTTCTTCTTTATAAGTTTAATTAAAGTTTTATTGCTAGATTCGGCCTGTCCATTAGCTTGAGCATAATAAGGCTTTAATTTAACAACTTAATCCCTAAAGATTCGGCAAATTCACGAAATTGATGAGACATAAAAGAAGCACCTTGATCAGTAGTTAAAGTTTGAGGAATACCGAATCTGTGAATAATATGCTCTAAAACAAAACTAATAACCTCTTTATGGGTCATGTTTTTAAGGAACTGCTTCTGTCCACTTAGTAAAATAATCTGTGGCTACTAGGACGAAGCGATGTCTTTTAGAAGACGAAGGATGTATTTCACCAATAAATCTAAGCCCCATCCTCTAAATGGCCACGGCCTAATTATGGGATTTAACATAGACGCATGCGCTAACTGTACATTGCCAAATTTTTGACATGCCTCACAACCTTTATAGTACCGAAAACAATCCTTTAACAAAGTAGGCCAATAAAACCCCGCTCTTTTTAACAACCATCGCATTTTGTGAGCCGACTGATGCGTTCCACATATTCCTTCATGCACTTCACCCATAGCTATTCTAGACTGATCAGAATCCAAGCATTTTAAAAATAATCCATCTATTGTTCGCGATACAACTCGTCATTAAACAAAGTATATTTTAAAGCTTGTCGCCGAATTTTCCTATCTCTTGTTTGACTTGGATCCTTTAAATGGTTCACTAGAGGAACTCTCCAATCACTTAATTCTAATTTATTTGTTAATTCGGTCGTTTGTGACCCATGCACCGAATCTGCAGTACATTGTACAGCTAGTTGTTCGACTGTACTAGGCCCAAGTGCACCCTATGGCAAAGTATCCATCATTATAGACTCAACATGCATCGGCTTGTCTATTATAAAAAACATTCCTTTACTAATGTGATAACCGGATGCTTGCTGTGCTAAACAATTAGCTCTAGAATTCTCTTCTCTAGGTATATGATGGATGGTGAACGTATCTAGAGACTTAATTATATCTAAACATCGGTCCAAATAACTATTTAATAATCCATCAAAACATTGAAATTCGCCTTTAATTTGTTGTACTACCAAAAGCGAATCCTCAAAAGCATCTACATCCTTTACGCCCATATCAACTAAAGTTTTTAAACCAAACAGCAGAGCTTCATACTCAGCTTAGTTATTAGTGCAAGGATATTCCAAACAGACCGATGTATCATAAAAAACATTATTAGGTGAAACTAAAACATTACCGACGCCTTGCCCGTCCCTACAAACCGATCCATCAAAATAAAGCTTCCATGGACACGCACTAACGTAATTAACATTTTCATCATCTTTAATCCTATGATCAACAATGAAATCGGTGATAACCTGACCCTTCATGGCACGCAACGATTCATATGTTAAATCATATTCTATTAGCGCGTAAGCCCACTTTCCAATCCTACCACTAAGAATCGGTTGTTGCAACATATACTTAATGACGTCGGCCTGGCAAACTACTACGCACGTACTAGAAAGAAGATAAGGCCGAAATTTGGTACATGCATAGTATAAAGATAAGCATAACTTTTCAATAAACACGTACCGACTTTCGGCGTCGAGCAAACGACGGCTTAAGTATGCAATGATGTATTCTTTCCCGCTGACCTCTTGCGCCAACACAGCACCGATCACCCTATCTTCTGCAGCAATGTACAGCCTGAACGGCGCACCGGTCTTGGGCGCCCGCAATATTGGAGGATTCGACAAGCATCACTTTATATAATTAAAAGCATCTCGTTGCTCTGCCCCCCAAGTAAATTCGGCTTCATTCTTTAGCCGAAGTAAAGGAACAAACGATTCAATTTTTCCTGCAAGGTTAGATATGAATCGTCTCAAGTAATTAATTTTTCCTAACAACTTTTGCACATCCCTTTTACACGTGGGCTCCTCCAAATTTCTAATTGCCTCCACTTTCTTAGGGTCAATCTCTATGCCATTTTCATGAATTATGAACCCTAAAAACTTACCAGCCGACACGCCAAAAGCATATTTGAGTGGGTTCATTTTTAACCCATACCGGCGCATCCTTTCAAAAGCTAATCTTAAATCGGCTAAATGATGATCAAACCCATCCGATTTAACAACTATGTCATCAATATATATTTCTAGTACAATGCCTAGAAGATCATGAAAAATTAAATTCATAGCGCGTTGGTACGTAGCACCGGCATTTTTTAACCCAAATGTCATAACGACCCACTCAAATAAACCAACAAAACCTGGGCAACGAAAAGCAGTCTTAGACATATCTTGTTCGGCCATAAATATTTGATTGTAACCTGCATTACCATCTAAAAAGCTAATCACTTTATGTCCCGACGCATCATTAATAAGCATGTCGGCTATAGGCATAGGATATTCATCTTTCGGAGTAGCTTTATTCAAATCTCTAAAATCAACACAGATTCTAATATTACCAGTATTTTTCTTTTTCACGGGCACAATATTAGAAACCCAATCTGCATATCTACACAGCCGGATAAACTTAGCTTTTAACAACCGATCAACCTCTTCTTTGATGCGGTCATATAAATTAGGATTGAAACTTCTACGAGGTTGTTTATGCGGCCTAAAACCGGATTTAATTGGTAATCTATGTTCTACTAAATCTCTACTCAAACCGGGCATCTCAGTATAATTCCAAGCAAAGCAATCAATGAATTCTTTAAGTAATAAACATACCTTACTTTTCTGATCGGCTTTCAAGCTAGCTTTGATAAATGTAGACCTCGGGATACTTCCATCACCAATATCAATTTCTTCAAGTGGATCAGCCGATGAGAATCCCTGTCCAAGCTTTTCCATGTCATCAAAATCTTTAATTGTTTCATGCATATCGCTCTTTCCGGAACGATACTCCTCCGTGCATCTTTGTAGCCACTTAATACTATCGTCTTTATTCATCATTTATATGGATAAATCATTAAGCCGAGCTATGTCAGCCGGATGTGCATTTATAGGTACAAAACCATCTCTACCGATACTGATATAATCATAATCCGATAAATCCCTACCGGTCAGACATCGCATGTCACCGTGTTGCCAATCAACCGGTGCCTCTGTCAAAGCAATGCAAGAAGAATTGTCCGCCTCAATCACCTCGACATCATCATTAACCCACTGAATTAAGCATTGATGAAGAGTAAAAGGGATACAACAATTTGCATGAATCCAGTCGCGTCCCAAAAGAATATTATACCGGCCTTTGACACCGACAACAAAAAATGCAGTCGGCAATGTTTTGCTTCCGACCATGAGCTCCATAGAAATAACACCCTTAGCCTCGGACAATTCTCCTGAGAACCCACTAAGTCCCATGTTGGTCTTCATTAACTCGCTCTCTTTTCGGTTCAGTTTAGAAAATACCGAAAAGGGCATAATATTAACACCTGCACCGCCATCAACAAGCATGCGACCAATAGGCTTACCATCAATGTGACCTCTGATAAATAATGGCTTTAGGTGCTGCCCATGCTTCTCTGGTTTCTCAAATGTAGCATTCTTTGGGCCAAGAATAAGTTCAGCAATTTCTGCCTCGGGCGCGCGAAATTCAGCAGGCAATGCGAACACCATATTAACATCCATATCAGTTGGTACATCTTTATCATTCTCTGAATTTCCTACAATAATGGTGTCACCCGTATTTTTATTTTCCTCTGCTGCGATGCGCTTCTCCTTCCAAGTCTTTGTAGGCATCATTGGTTTATCCTGATTGAATCATCTATCGCGCTTCTTCTCAGCTGTCTCTACCTTTATTTCCAATGTCCGCAATCGATGTACACGTCCTTTCTGAGTGTGGGTAAGTCCATTCGGGCACCACTACGGTGCTGGTTTAGTCCCTGGCGCGACAGACTTAATTTGGCTGCTCCCCGGGTCCTTCGGCCTATACTGACGTACTTCTGTTCTTCTGGCAAACATTTCATCTCTGTTCAAAAAGCTTCTCTGCTGATCATATACGGTACTGGAATTAAATCCCTGGCCGCGTACATTGCCTGAGTCCCAACGTGTAGATGTACTAGTATTAGACTTGAAACTCCTCGGAGGCAAACTCTTGGACGTTCCTGTGCAACAATTCTTTATGATCAAAACAGCTTGTTTACTAGCCGATTTAGGCTCCTGAATAGTACGTGAGGATATAGCATCTGGCCGTGCATGCGGGTTATGCCCAGAATTAGTTGGCTTTTCAAATTGATTAAACTGGCCAGCTTGCCGCAACTTTACGCCATTACTTTTCTTCTCTGTACCGAGAGATTTTTTTGAGACACTGCTTGTTTCTGTACAATTGACAACACCTTTATCTGACTGGTGTTCCGCTATTTTCAGACCATGATCAACATCCAAATCATCTGAATTTTTTGCTGCTTTAGTTTTAGCATGCTTCACCGGCATCCATACGCGCTTGTAGTTGCCCTTATAGTTGTTGCGCTCTGCACTGCGTACCGGTGATCGACCTCCTCGAATCTCGATGACGTTATGTGATCTAGCTTCCTCATTGAAACGAGCCATTTTCTCATGTACGTTTGGTCTGAACATAGGCCTCGGCGGGATCCATCCCGGCTGAAAATAACCTGCTGGCCCTGTAGGATATGGCGCCCAAGGATTAACCCCCATGGAGGAAATTGCGGATACATAGGAGGTGCACAACCCCAAAATGTCGGCTCCATTGCAAAATACGGTTGTTGGTCATATGCACTTCCTTGCCATTGCTCATGACTGTGAGGTCCAGAAGGAGATCTGGGACGCTTATTACCTCCGAGCCGATTAAACACATTGTTGGTCTTGCGTGAGGTATATTTTCCAACAACATGCTAACTGTCGGCTTTGGCCTTGGAGCTTGTCTCCTTCCTCCGTTGACTTTCCACACTCCTATTTCTTTATTTTTTGGTTTGATCATCCTTGGAGGAGCACTGTTATCAACAATATTTTTCTCTCTTGCGGATTCGGTCTGATCCGACCGAATAAGCATTTTTTTACTCTCAAGCTCGACCATATTGATAGGAAAAGGGTCGCTGTCGAGCTTCATCTTAGGACCTTCTGTAAACGTCAATCGTCCTTCATTGATGGCCGATTGCACCTGTCGACGAAACACGTTACAATCATTAGTAGCATGAGAAAAAGAATTGTTCCACTTACAATAAGCTCTTCTACCCAATTCTTCTGGAGGTGGAATTACATGACCCTCTCATACTCTAATTAATTTATTCTGCAATAACATATCAAAAATTCGATCACACTTGCTAACATTAAAAGTGTATTTAATTTCATCTCTTCTAGCAGGTGTAGGTTTCAAAGCAGAACATGCAAAAGGTTTTGACTTTGGCGCTTGAACCCATTCGGCTACACATATATTAACATCATCCTCACTAGCCGAATCACTATCATAATCTAAGGCATTAACCACATGATTATCTTTCTCTTTATTTCTGTTATCTTTAAACTAGCTATATTGTTTAATTTCCTTAGCCCGGTTTTCTTGCGCCAAAGCCTTCTGCAAAACTTGGTTAACATCTAAAAATTCTTGCCCTTCTAGTTTATCCTTAATATGAGCGAGTAAACCCGAAAAGGCAAGATCGGCTAAGTCCTTTTCGGCTATGGTCAAGATGAAACATCGGTTTTTGACATCCCTAAACCTCCTAATATAATCATGAACATGCTCATTATATTTCTGCCTTACCACAGTTAACTCTGAAAGCCGAAGTTCTGTTTCACCGCTATAAAAATACTCATGAAATTTTTGCTCCAATTGTGCCCATGTTGAAATAGAATTAGGAGCAAGCGATGTAAACCAAGTAAATGCAGTACCGGATAAAGATAAAGGAAATAATTTTAATCTAAAAACATCTGATGTGCCGACCTCGCTGCATTGTGCTAAAAATTGTCCCACATGCTCAAAAGTAGATCTACCATCTTCCCCCGTAAATTTAACAAAATCTGGAATTCGAAAACCACGAGGATATGGTGTCGAGTCAAAGTAATCAGGATATGGTTTTTGATATGCACGTGCTCTACCCTTAGGTTCTAAACCAAATTCTCTAAGTATACTAGCAAGCTGATCCTTAAAATTATTATTGGGCTGTATAGAACTGGCTTATGGAGCAGATGAAACACAAGCACGCGGCGGAAACTCCGGCAATGAAATTTGAGCATGTGAAGTTTGCAACGGAGACCCACTAAAATATGAATCGGGTACCGGCCCGTACGGAACCCCGGTACCAACAAGCGGCAGTGGTGGCGTACTATATGCTACTGTTTGATAACTAGGCTGCTGCAAATTAGAATTAAAACCAAAACTTCGGTTATTGTTATTGTGATTTTGTGGAACCGAAGTCGAAACAATAGGAGCAGTAGTACTAGGAACTAAATTATTAGCCGAACTACCAACATAGTTCCGGCCATCCAGATTATTGTTTAAAGGAACATGAGGCTGCATAGCATTAGCCGATGCATTAGGCGTATGTATATTACTTGGAAAATTGTTAAATCTGTTATTGTCTGGTGGCATCGGTCTTTTTCCATAATACTCATCATTGACTTGCAGCACTAATGAGCGTACATGACCAAGTAGACATTTTTCAAGATCTTTATTAAACTGCTCCTTAAACTCTTCAAGTCTATTAGCTACTGCTTGAGTAATTGTACGTGTCGTATTTTCCATATCAGAACCATATTTACTAGCGACGGACACATCAATTAGATGAGCAATTTCTTCGGTTGAGTTTTTTACCTGAGCATCGGAAGGGCTCGGAACTACCTTTTTGATGATTCTGTTCCTCGTCTTCGTGTACCCAGCCAACTTGAGCTTCAACCTCTCAACCTTTTCTTTCTCAAGCTCCTCTTCAAACTCGCGCCGAACATCTTCCGATAGATCGTCGAGTGTGACGGCGATGACGTTCTCCGGGTCGATGTCGCTCCCGTTCTTGGACTCGGTACTCATCGTGTAGCTCTTCTTCTTCTCGTCCCCAGCGGAGTCGCCAATTGTGTTGGCACGCGAAATCGCCGCGCAACATCAAGATATTTGTCGTGCTTTCGTGACGACGAACGATTGCTTTACGAGCAAAGCAACAAAGATTTCCTCGCTTTCGTGGAGGAGAACCGGCCGCTTTCCAGCGCAAACGGCAAAGATCGCCAAACCCTAGGGCTGCTAGGGCTCGGCAGGAAGTAGCGATAGAAAATAGACGTACGTGAAAAAGTAGTTTTTGTATTGATAGATCGATTGCCCCTTTTCCAATCGGCCGTGGCCTTATAAATAAGGTATGCTGGACTTTGCGTATACAAGGCGAGACCTGGTTACATAGCATGCCTTGTCGTACAGGAATACAACTCCAAAACTAAAACCGAACAGGGCTCGATTGGTCACGTACAAAATCTGCATGCTATCTCTAGTACGTATCTAGGCCATATTCACGTACAAAGACTCTTGAATATATGAATAAAATACTCCGGCAAGGTCGCTATCATACTATATAATAAGGACTAATGACCCACCATCTGTGCTTGCTTTTGTTTAGGTGACTTCATTGCCCATCCTAAAATTCCTTAATCTTAGCAACTACGGTTTAGCCCAGTATATGAGAATTTGTCCATGTAGCCGCTAGTCCATACAGAATTCCATATACTTGTCCTGGGTAAAATAACTTTCTACGCCTGACAAGCCTGCATTTCAAAATAAACAGCAAGTCCAAAAACATATATGTCAACCACACATTTAAATTAATATGGCCATAGAATACCTAGCAGCCAAATTATACATTCAACAGGCAACCTCCATCGCGCCTCTATGCGAGGCTTTTGGCATTTCATTGCCGATGAGGAGCTTAGAGACATATATCTCCACGGCCGGCGCTACACATGGTCTAATGAACGCGAGGCTCCCACCCTCGAGCGCATCGATAGAGTTCTCTGCATCGTTGGCTGGGAGCTCAACCACCCGAGCTGTATGCTACGCTGTCTCTCCTCTGCCGCCTCGGACCATGCGCCGCTCATCATCGATGTTTTGCCACGCTCCCTCGGCCACAAGCGCTTCCACTTTGAACGCTTCTGGCCCAAGCTGCAGGGCTACCACGAAGTGATTGCTGAGGCGTGGACAATTTCCCCCGACGAGCCTGACCCATTCCGCCGCATCTATGCGCGCCTACGCGCCACCGCCAAGCACCTGCAACGTTGGAGTGCCAAAACGATTGGCGACGTCTCGCTACAACTTTCTGTTGCCCGTGAGCTGATTGCCCGCTTCGACGCGGCGCAAGACTTCCGACCACTCTCCGCTGCCGAGACCTGGCTACGGCGGCAGCTCAAGGCCTCCTACATTGGCCTCGCCTCTCTCGAGCGGTCCCTGGCAACACAACGCGCGTGATTCAACTTCCTCAAAGGTGGCGACACAAACCCGGCATTCTTCCGCATCCACGCCGCGCACCGCTCCCGGAAAAACACGATCCATCAACTTCAGGTGGGCGGCACCACCGTCTCCGGCAATGCAGCCATCGCCGAGGCTGCGTACAACCACTACTCCGACATCCTTGGTTCTGGCCGCGGAAGAACTTCCTCCATCGACTTGGACGGCCTCGCCCCGCGTTCCTTTGACCTCCAAGACCTTGAGATCCCGTTTTCCGAGCAGGAAATTTGGAACGCCATCAAGTGCATGCCGAAAGGAAGAGCCCCCAGGCCCGACGGATTCACGTCCTAGTTCTTATGTGCATCTTGGCCTACGATCAAGGACGATTTTGTTGAGGCGTTCAACAAGCTCTACTCCCTCAACGGCCTCGGGTTTCAACGTCTGAATGAGGCCCTGCTCACTCTTATCCCAAAAAAGCCCGACGCTGCCGCGCTCTCGGACTAACGCCCGATCAGCTTGATCCACCTATTTGCCAAGGTGCTCTCTCTCCGCCTTGTGCCGAAGCTCAGTGACATGATCTCCACCAACCAAAGCGCGTTCATCACGGGCCGATGCATCCACGACAACTTTCTGCTGGTCCAGCAAACCGCCCGGCAGCTCCACAACCTCAAGCAACCACGCGTCATGCTCAAGCTCGACATTGCCCGCGCGTTCGACTCCGTTTCGTGGGCCTTCCTCCTCGGCACGGCCAACACATGCGTCCTCGTCAATGGAGTCCTAGGCCCCCCATCCTCCATCGATGCGGCTTCCGCCAGGGCGACCCTCTGTCCCCCATGCTTTTCGTCATAGCCATCGACACCCTCAACAACCCGCTTTGCCGTGCTGTGGCCGACGGCGTGATCCAGCGGCTCACCTCGCGACACATGGCTTCGAGCATCTCTCTCTACGTGTTCACTACTTTTTGTGTGTGCGGTGCATCAGGGGTCTAGGGCCGCACTGATCCATACGTAGCTTGTTTTCTTGGTGGTGGGCTTCTACAGATTTAGTATACATGGGCTTCTGAAAATAAACAAGAAATTGGGCTGAGTGGGGGCAAAGTAATGGGCCGAGTGGGGGCACACGTAGCTTGGCACGATCAGTCGAGGCGTACGAGAAAAAATTGAGTGGGGGCAGCTGCCCCCACAACCTTCAACGTGCGTCCGCCCCTGGGTAGCACTACCTATTTTTCTTTGTTTATTATGAGAAGGTTCAAAGGTCTTTAATCATTATCCATGTGACATTTGCTTATAAGGGGAAAATAGTACGGTATTTTCTATCAAAATGTGTAGACGTAATGTCTTAATTGACTATTTGTATCTGAGCTTGCAATAATCTTAACCGTTTTTGTGAAACTGTCATCTTGTATTTCCATATGTGAACCGTCCACCCAATTAGCTACAAGACATCCACAACCGATACAGTCATAAAATTTGAGCCAAGAGAGCATGTAGAAACATCAAATAGTAACTAGCATCCATTAACAATATAAAATATCCCAACATACGGAGCAGGATCAACCATAATACAAACATTGACGGTATCTCTACTCCTAATTGACGAGTCCGTAGGTCGTTCGTTCGTTCGTTACCCACCCATCGAAGGAAATCCCTCTCCCACCGACCAGAAAATCATCCCTCCGATTTTCATTAATAAACACACCTTCCATTTGCGCACCTCCTCTGGTTTCCACGCTAAAAGAAAAGCAAAAGAAAAACGGGAGGCACCTTCGCTCGTGCACAAGGATAGGAAGGTACTGATCTCTCACTACCGGACTCGCGGTCTATGCCTACAGCCAAGGGCCGTCGGCATAGGCCCCTAAGCAGTCGGCATAGGTCTATGCCTACGGCTGCCGTCGGCATAGACCCGTCGGCGTAGATGTCGCCAGCGTAGTCTTGTCAGACCGTCGGCATAGTAAAGCCGTCGGCAGAGGGGCCTATGCCGACGGCCTAAGCGTCGACCGTCGGCATAAATAGTATAGCCGTCGGCGATGTTTTTCGTCGGCGACAGCAGACGGCGCGCCGTCAAAAGCGCCGGACGAATCATGCAATGCCACGTGGCGGATATATGCCGACGGCCTTGCCGTCGGCATACCTGCCACGTGGCAACCGATGTACTCACGGTGGCAGGGCTATGCCTACGGCAAAGCCGTAGGCATAGATGAATCTATGCCGACGCGCTTTGCCGTAGGCATAGCTCTGCCATGTGTCGTCTTCTGGTTACTCCTGGCAGCAGAGGTATGCCTACGGCTTTGCCGTCGGCATATATTTTCATCTAGCCTACGGCAAAGCCGTCGGCATAGATCCGCCACGTGGCGAGCCCTGGTGGCCTAACCCTGTAGCGTTTGACCACGGGATCTAGCCCTTTGACTTTGCACGGACGGGCTTTGACCAGTGGACCTCTCCACCCGGTTGTGTTAGGTCGGCCCATAGGAACACTTTGGAGCAACATCCGGGCCAGCCCTGACTACATCCACTCCGTGTAGACCCGACGCGTCCGTTTCCCCCCTCCGGTCTGTGCGGCGCCGTCTGTCCGTGGGGGCACACCGGAGGCAGCGTCTTTGGCGTTTGCAACCGCCTCAACACTTCCAGACTTGTGAGAGGCCGCCTACGCAAGATTTGACGGTATGCTAGCCCCCGGAGGCCGCCGACCACAGTCGTAGACGTGCGAAGAGCAATCCGCGTAGAGGGAAGTGTTCAGATACTTCTCCATCACAAAAATTATGAAAAATTACCATCAGTCCTATAGCACATGTGCCCACGTTGTGTAAAAACTCATGATTTTATCGCGCTCCAAGTATTTAATAATATTCACGCTGCATCGTTACCGCAGCGCCTACTACCGCTTTCATTGTCATTCGTGAGGGGGGGCCACAACCCGAGACGCTGCGTCGCCTTCTTCGGACATGCCACAACACCACCCCGCATGTATGAGGGCCCGACGACGCCCGGTGGCATTGCTACCCCAGTGGCCCCCTGGCCCCGCCTAACCTCAGAAGGCGTTTGACCACGGGATCTAGCCCTTTGACTTTGCACAGACGGGCTTTGACGGTGGACCTCTCCACCCGGTTGTGTTAGGGTCGGCCCATAGGAACACTTTGGGCGACATCCGGGCAGGCCTGACTACATCCACTCCGTGTAGACCCGACGTCTGCTTCCCCCCTTCAGCGGTCTTGCGTGCCGTCCGTCGTGAGGGGGGCACACCATGGATGTGAGGCGGGTCACTCTCTGGAAGGCAGGTGTCGAGGCGTTTGCAATCGCCACAAAACTTCATCGGCATAGCTGTTTTTGATTTTAATAAAATATAAGGATCTATATTTAAAAGAACATGACCGCACATTATTAACGTGCTCGAAAAAATACAAACTTTATATATATATTCATAATATATAAAAAAATACAAACTACATATATATTCATATGTATGTTCATATTTAACATGTTACATGTTAGTTGATATAATAATACATAAAAAAGCATTAAAAAATATGTACCGAAAAAAATCTAACTATGCCGACGGCCTCCGACCAGCGTGCCGCGGATCACTGACGTGGCGGATATGCCGACGGCAGCCGTCGGCATAGGCTCTGCATGGTGCGGCCTGGATCAATGACGTGGCCTGCGGACCTGTCTGACGGCCCCGTCTGGGCCGTCGGCATAGCTCGACGCCGTTAGCGGGGTGGCGGGCCCCCACGTGTATGCCGACGGCCTTTGTAAGCCGGCGGGAGCTGTCGGCGATATGTAGCTAGGCCGACGGCCATTCTATGCCGACGGGTGCCGTCGGCTTATCTCTGCGTAACCCGACGGCCTTTGTACGCCGACGGCCAGAACCAGGCTGTCGGCATATCTCCGAGGAAGCCGACAGGGGCCGTCGGCATTGTTTTGGCCGTCGGGGTATGGCCCTGTTCCGGTAGTGTCTTTCCCGTTTGTGTTTAGTTTTTTTTCTACTATTTCCCAGTATAGTCTGCAATCTGCCCCCAGATCCCTTTCTTAGCGATATTTTCCAACTCTGCCGCTCCTGGTCTACCGCACCATCGTCCCCGCTAGCCTCCCCATCTAGGCCATCGTCCCTGATCCTCTCCGGCCGCCATGAAATTGAGGTAGTTGTCATCGACCTTGTTGGGGACATCATGTCCCCGCTCGATGTACAGGCGGAGTCTGGCATGAGAGAGATAGCGGCGTCCTTGCCAAGTCCGGCGAAGTTCACGATCTCCGTGTCCTGGCCGAGTCGGACACCACCTCCTTCCATCTTGATCGTGGCCGAAGACAGTAGTGTCGTCCCCCTGCCTGGCATGCCTGTGGTTCGTGAATCTAAGGCGTGTGCGCCCCGCTCAGCCTCGTGCATGTGACCGCCATTGTTGATGGGTCCAGCGTCATGCGTGAGCAAGGTTATATTGCAGGGCGAGGACGGTGTCTGGGAGGACGGTGGGAAGTTCATGGCTTGCGTTGGGGGAGATCGCCGTGTTGTTCTGTATGTGCCAGGCTATGGCATGGAGTGAAGTGGAACAATTCGTCACAATGTGTTTCAACTTTGAAGTGGCTAGGATACCCGGAAGACCCCACATGGACGGTGGATGAGCTCCGCCACCTCAATGCCGCCAAAGCCCCTTCTTCCGCCAACTGCACAGCCACACCGTCGGTCTCCTTTGCCCTGTGGTTGATTTGCTACTAATCTTTCTGCACTAACTACGGTTCACTTGGTTGTGTCAAGGCAGATACTGATAGTTTGGACGATGTGTAGGTCAGTACGAGGTTGCACAGGAAGGCATTTGCCATAGTGTCTCTCGCGGAGATCTCAGGTTCAAGCCCATTCGAACTGCAAAATTTTCGTAAGATAATCGTCATTTGTGTTCCTGCTTGCTAGCTTTTTTATGGATACATTTGAGAGTTGTCTCAGTTCATAGGAAATTACTGCTTTTGATGTTGAACAATGTATATTAATTCTACAGTGAAGGTCGATGGAAATGATTTTACTCGAGCCGACGCTTTTCCTCCCGTCTGATTTACCATCAGTACCGGATGTCGTCCCTACTACACAACAAACTGGGCAAGGCATGTTTGGTAATTGTCGTGCTTTATTTTGATGCTCATGTTATGATTACTTGAGGACACAAATGCATACCGCAGAGCAGTCTCATGTGTTTGACCTCCGAGTACTGTGGATTATCAGGTTCTTTTAGTTTGTTTCCACATCAGTTGTTGCAAGGAGTCTTCTTTTTTCTCTTGTACATGAATCTATTTGCTTTTCTCCAATGGTACAATTTCTCAAGTTCAACAAGAGTGTGGTTTGTGCCTTTTATCCATTCTATCAAAAAATGGATCGGGTTCTACTATCGAAAGCGATAACGGAACAAAACAAGAAAAATCAACGAGGTTAATTCCTTTTTCTGCTAAGTTCCACCATTGAACTCAAATTCGTATTTAATGGAAAGAAGGTCAAACTTTTGTCCGTACTGATTTTTGTATGGTTCGCAGGAGAGAGGGAGGGGTCATGAGTGGTACAAACAGGAAGATGCATGCCCATAGTTCTTCAGTTTACCTTGGATTTTTCAGTTTTTTCTCATCTCATAATTACTATCTTTTATTTATGTGTTAGTGCGGTTAAGCTTCTTTATGTTTTGTTCCTTCCCACTTTAGGCCTCTTGTGCACCTTGATTTTGTTTTGGTGTTTATTCGGTGCCAATGTCTTAGGACAATACTACTTTGATGCATGGATTTATTCCGGTATTCTAATTTCGAAACCTTTGTACCACTGTGTTCATTGCTTCACCTTAATGGATGTAATATAAACTCTTGCTGAAAAACTGGTGTGATGATGGAGGAATGGACGTCAATTTAAAGCTGCGTATTATTCAGCTTGATTCATTGGTCAGGATTTTTGAATATATGGCTTGTAATTCCAGTGACCAAGAACTTAATTCATATTCTAAAAATTGAAGGGGAGGTAGGGGAATATTGCCAATCATGTCCAGAAATAATGCTCATTTTTTATTCCAGTCGATTTATTTCTTGTGTGTCTCATTGATTGAGTATTTGCGTTGGAACTAAGTATATTAGTGTCTTGGAATTTGCTTTATGCTTTATTCACTTGTCATTGCTATGTACAAGACATACATTTATATTTGGCTTACAGATTCTTTGTACTTATCGTTGCACTTCGTGTTTTATACTTATTACTGTGGTACCTCTTGAAGGAGGGAAAGCTAGGAGTCATTGCTGACTAAGGTGCGGAAGCTGGTGGACACGTACAAGGACGAGGAAGTGTGCATCACGGCCAGGGGGCGCAACCTCTGGGCGGCGCTGGCCACCTGAAATTCTAAATCGCCAGGAATGGCCAGTCACGATGTTCATGTTCGACAACACATGTGTGGGCGCAACCAGCTTCAAGAAGCGGTTCGACGTCGTCACGACCTCGCGGACGCAATGTACGGGACATCGTGCCCAGGTACTCGGCGCTGTTGTACCATGAAATGGGCTCTGAGATGGCCATCGACATTTGCACGTCGCCATACCTGAGGCATGAGGACGTCGCCGCCTGGTTCATCATTGCCGATGGGATCGGCACAAGGCGAGTCAAATCAATCTTGTACGTCATGGCGGATGCCCCAAACTCTTTTGATATCCATTGACAATGATTCCTCACATATAAATCACGCAGCATCCATGGACGACCTTCAGGTGAAGAATCTATTGTTTGCTCCAGTGGCAGGGATGTTGGTGGCACGAAGTTGTTTAGTAACAAGATGTTCTAAACTAGAGATTTGAGTTAAAGCACACAAGGAGTTCCTATCATCGATGCTAGCCGTAAAGTTGAATGCATATGTTGGTGAGCTCTGTAATCCAAACACCCATAATATAGCATATGCTATTTTTTAATATTAGCAGGTAAGTTGTTTTTCACATTTTATAAAGTAGCTTGTGACATACCTAAAAACTAAGAGTCATGTAGGCACATGGGGAACTCCTTTTTGGTCATTTTCTGCTCAATTATAGAGTTTTATGGCAGTATCATAATTTTTCATATCTGAGTAAAGTGCATGTTATTTTAGATTTATAGTAAAGTGCATGTCAGTACCAACAAAAGGAAATTTTCAAGAAAATTGTTCTTTCCTAATGGTAATCATTTTCGTACAAACTACTATGGTTTGCTTGTCCTTTTGGAGTTGCGTCGTGTCCATCCGAGAACCTGTAACGAATGCTGTTGAATTCCTACTATTTTTCTATGATTTTGAAGCTTTAATTATTGAATTCCTTTAGGTTAATAGTATGCCCGAGATGAAGCTTTTGGCGGAGATACAGTTTTGATATACAACTTTACTTGCTTCTTAATCCATGTGGTAATGTCATCAGCATACATGATATTTTACGCACCATACACTGTTCTCTCACAAAAATTGATTAGTTTCTAAATTCTAGCATTTGCTTTGATTCAGGTTTCACAATTACATGATGATGAGGATGGAGCTGTCCTTCCAACAATTGTCTCGATAACTGATAGGTAGTAACACTTCAAGTACGGAATCAGCATTGCAACGCGCCTGAATTATGTATGGCATCCGCCCATGTCCATAATTGGAACCTTTGCTAATTAGAAGATGTCTGGTACAATATTTGTCCATGTGTTGTACTTAATTTGTACTACAACGCAAGTCACCATAAGTTAATGTGTGCAGTACAATAAAATGGAAGAGCGATTATGTCCGACATTCAAATACAATCCATCAACAAGCATCCATGGCGACATATTGGAAGGGGCCAAAATCTCACCATCTTTTAAATATGTATATGCAATCAGAAAAATATATTTAAAAGGCCCGTAGCAACGCACGGGCTTTCTACTAGTAACTTTTAATAAACCAGATGAACCCGTAATAAGCACCACCATAAAAATATTGCAGGTTCAGCTTTCGATGCATACCTAAATATGCTACTATGTATCCTGCTCTACAATCTTATTAGTATGATGCAATTACGCTATTTGTAGGAAGGTGAAACAACAAAAGCATAAAAAAAACATATGAAACTATACATTCTCTTAACAAAACCTAGAACAGAGTGTACTCATCCAAAAATTATAAAACACAAATTTCAGGCACATATATACATGTAAAAATATCCAGCCAAGTTTCAGGTACATATATACATGTAAAAATATCCAACCAAAGCATACCCCAGCCTCGCAAAAAAAAAAAGGCTTCGGCATACTCACATAGTTATCTTATCGATTCATCAGACAAAAGAACCTTATGCATAGATTTTTCCTCAACAAAACAATTTCATTTGATGGAATAGCTTTAGTACATTTGTATTGTCATCCAGCAGATGAGTTAGTCGTAAATTCTCTGCAAATAAACTAAAGCCTGAAAAGGTATAATAGAAATGTGAAGCCAATAGATTATTTTGTACGTAAGAGAGGGTGAATATAACAAGCATGGTAATCAGTGCTCTAGGAGAGCCCGAGTAGTCTTGTTCCATTTAAGAAGAGTAATGCTCCTCAGAACAAAGAAATACGGGAGTGGACATCAATAGAAGCAACAAATAGGCAGGCCTCTATCATCTAGGTATTTCTTTTTTTTTTTTGAGAAAACTTTCGGTCTATTCATCTTCAATCATGAGAGTACAGCGAACACCAGAAATAATAATAATTACATCCAGATCCGTAGACCGCCTAGCGACGACTACAAGCACTGAAATGAGCCGAAGACGCGCCACCGTCATCGCCCCTCTCTCGACGGAGTCGGGCACAACTTGTTGTAGTAGAGAGTCGGGAAGTCGTCGTGCTAAGACCCCATAGGACCAGCGCACCATAACAGCAACCGCCGCTGATGAAGAATAACGTAGATCGGAAGGATCCAACTCGAAGACACACGAACATAGTCGAGCAATAACCAGGTCTCCGAGCAAATCCACCGAGTATAGATCCGCGGGAGACACACCTCCACATGCCCAACAACGATGCTAGACGCACCATCGAACGGGGGCTAGACGGGGAGACCTTTATTCCATCTTCAGGGAGCCACCGCCGTCTCACCTTCATGAGCAGAGCACAAACCCTAACAAACATCAAAGGAACGACTAACAATGGAACCCTCCCGCCGGCCCTTGCCAGGATCCACTACGCCCCCATGGTCCTAGGGCCACCGGAGGCGGGGTGGTCATGCGGCGGCACCGGCGAGAGACACGAGCCCTAGCTTTTTTTAGGAGGGGGGGGGGGGGGGGGGTGGCGCCGGCTGTGTTATAATACGGGATGGCGCCCCTTCCTCTAACCACCACCCCTTGTTTTATCTAGGTATTTCTTGCGCGTGCACGCGGGGGTGAAATTATGATAACCAACATCAGATATTCTTACTTTGTTACGTAGAAACAAAAAAGGGCAATCAAAACTTATCGACTTTTACACGGCAGGAGGTTCATACAAATAGGTGTTTCACTTAATGCATGTTGCATACGACAATAAAAATTGCTATCTTTTGCAGATCATGAATAGGATGGAGATGGATTGTATTGACGTTTAGAAAGAACTCACCAACAAGGGTCGCCAGGAGATGTTGTTTGAAGGGGCCGAAAATACATTGAGTTTTATACAACAAAATCGTGTGCATAATAGCCACAACATCGAGTTTTGCAAAGAAATGGCATTAAATAAGAGATATTCTTCAAAAATACTATTTATAGCACCAATTTTATCTGTTTTGCTCAAAATACCACAAATCTTATTTCTTCTGGTGGCCGCCGCACTCGGATAAGGTGATGGTGCTACGGTGAGTAGCGGGACGTGTCGTTGTAACGTTCGCCCTCAACTTGACGATGTGTATTGGTTGGCACCGGAAATCAACTCGGGATGGCCTCATCATGGAGATCGATGGCGCGACAACGCGACCACGCTTAGTGCAACTCGGCTGGGGTAGACCACCGGGCCCAACGATGACGGCGTCGTCTCTCCTCCTCGCCATGGCAAACTGTTGTGCCTGAGGTTGTCCAACCCACATATGAATGGTTTAGCTATGTGGCTGGCACTGAGAGCTGTGAGCCCTTCTGCACCTCCTGGCCGGATTTGGCTGCCCAAGATGCCAGACCGGCGGGCGCACTGGCTCATTGCCGAGGCGGCGACACGAGAGGTTGTTGGGGAGAGAAGGAGGTGGAAGACGTCGAGAAAAGGAGAAACACGCAGCTGTTACGTGGTGACCTAAATGTCACATAACCTAACAAGTAGAAATACCAACCAAGTGATATATAGGTAGCCAATAATTTATAGCTCACTAAAATCGGGATGTGACTCGCATTGTATCATGCAAAATGCAAATGAACTTGAAGATAACATTTCTCACACTATATGAATATCTTAAACGCATCAAGTAGATTTTAGTATATATGTACTCGCTCTGTGCGCTTAGATCATTAAAATAGTGATCTAAACACTACTCCCTCCGTTCCAAAATAAATGATCCAACTTTATATTAACTTTGTATTAAAATTAGTACAAAGTTGAGTCATCTATTTTGGAACGAAGGAAGTATTATATTAGTTTACGCAGGGAGTAAGAGATAATTATTTGGACCATTGCTCTCTATGTACACATCATTTTATAAAATTGTTTATCAACTTACATTGTAAAGTGAAATGGGTTTCAATTACTTCTCCATTGTTATGGGCTATCATTTTTATACATGCAAAATTTGACATGCATTATATATACTCCCTCCGGAGTATATATGCAACCAGCAAACATATATCCATGGCCCGTGGCAACGCACAGTCATTCTACTAGTCACTGTTAATTCCCAAGATTATTTTTATCGCACAGTCCCTTGCAACAGCCTGAACACAATCTAATCTCACTGAACTTTTTTGTTTTTTGAGGGAAATCTCATCGAACTACTCGTGTGTAGGTAACGCGTCAACACTGGCAATGCCCTGCGAGCTCTGCCTTCTCGTCTCGGCACATGGATGCTCCTCGCTGGCAGACGGAGCAGGGGCCGCGCTCTGACAGGGAGAGTCGGAGGAGGCCGGCTCGTCGGAAAAAACGATCTCCAAACGCGTGGACATCACGTCCACATGGTCTGTGCCCACCGCCGCCGTCGCCGACGCCGCGGCTGGGTTTGCTTCGCGCAGCGCGTCGTGGTCCGACGAAGACGTCGGGACCTGGAATGGCGGAGCAAGGGTCGCCATCGGACAGGTGGCGCCGGAGGAGGCCGACTCGTCGGAAATAACGATCTCCAGCTCCATACGGGTGGACGTTTCGTCCATGTGCTCCGCGCCCGCCGCCGCCGCCGTGGCTGCGTCTGCTTGCTGCAGCGCGCTCTGGTCTGACGAAGATGTCGGCGCGGCCATGGCGACGGCGTAGTACAGGGGCGGCATTGTCCCGGCGGCGGCGCGGTGCTTGGTGGTGGAGCGGCAGATGGGGCAGGTGGGGTGCTGCCTGAGCCAGGTGTCGATGCAGGCGGCGTGGAAGGCGTGGCCGCAGTAGGGGAGCACGCGCACCACGTCCTTGGCCTCGTACTCCTCCAGGCACACCGTGCACCTGCACTCGCTTGCGTCAGTACACCATTATTTTTGGACATACGCCTGCACTGAAGCAGAGTAATGTGCTGAACTCTGAACTGAAACAGAGTAACGTGCTGTGATTCCTCTGGTAAACAGAAAATGTGCTATTCTTCTAGTAGTCAGAAAGAAACGAGAAGTGGAGTTGTCTTAACTGCGACTCCTCCTGAGCTGGCGGCCGCTGCGAGTCGTCGCCGGTCCCGAACTTGGCCGTCGGGAAGGTGGTCACCACGGACGGCTCCATCCCACGGATGCCGCGCTCCACCTGCCCAAGAAATACAATCGTAAATTCGTAGTCG
The DNA here is from genome assembly GCA_021605145.1 of Aegilops bicornis. Lineage (NCBI taxonomy): Eukaryota > Viridiplantae > Streptophyta > Magnoliopsida > Poales > Poaceae > Aegilops > Aegilops bicornis. The sequence continues at coordinate 813,586,400 of CM038673.1, forward strand.
AACGGTAGCGTGCATGCAAGAATCAGCTGGCAAGGAGAGGAAGGATGCTTAACGTGAATGGCCGGGAAGGAGGTGACGTCGCTGGCCTGGGCGGCAGCGGCTTGCTCCGCCGCGGCGGCCCTGAGGTGGATGCGCGCGCAGAAGAGCCTGGTGAAGACGAAGAGCACAAAGAAGGCGCTGACCGAGAAGGCCATCACCGTGGTCACCGTGTTCATGCCCATGCCGCTCGGCCCCGCCGGCGAGGTCATTCCTCCTCCTCTGCTCCTGCACGCTTGCTCGGCTTGTTTCTTCCACACGTCTTCCTGGCACAGGAGAAATCCACCTCGGCGCGCGCTACAGAGAATTAATCTCTGAAAAAAGAATTTTGGAAGAATCCTAGTATCATCCCCCGTCTCCCTCCGTCTCCCTCCGTTTGTTCTTGCGTAATAAAGAGGAAGAGGACATGGAAGAAGAGGAAGAAGAAGATGCGTTGCGGATAGAGGCCAAGCGTAGCGACAGGGAGCCCGCCCTGCCCCCTGATGCCCGTCTCGCCCACAGAGATTGTTTAATCATGCGCTAACTAATAATCTATGCTCGCCTGTGGACTAATCCTGGAGAATCTAACCTAGTTGCTCATGCGCTAACTTGTTCTAAGTAATTAACTAGTCAATTATAGAGTAGGCCGGCCGTCGGCCTCATCCGTGGTGGCGCCCGCCCGTCGTCGCGTTATGAATTTGCAGCGTGAGCGAGCGGGTGAGTGCTTGTCAGTGTGTCCCTGCGGCCTTTTCCACGGAACCAACGCCGTGGCCAAAACGCCCTGCTTGTTCGTTCGCGTTGGACTCCAGCCAAACGGCCTCAGTTTCTTAGGAGTGCGAAGAAGGATGGTGGTCTACGTGGTAGTAGTCGACGCACCGACCTGCCGGGGAAGCAAGATGTGTGTACTCTTGGAGCAGATAGCACGGCACGGCGCACCGGGGAAGAAAATCTAACGCGGCCTGGTCTTTATAGGAATTATGTAAGTGATATGTCATATAATTTCTATTGTGGGACTCGTATTCGCATGATGTTATGTAAATGTATGAACAACTTTGCCTCAAATTGTGGGAGGGCCTAATAATTCCGGAAGAAGGGAGTTGTATGCTAGGAGCAACTTTGTCACATTTTAAGGTGATTTTTTTTCATTTACACCGTTACTAAGTCAACCAAAAATATAAACATGATGATCAATATTGGGTAAACTAACAACATAAGTTTTGTCAGTCAGATTGATGGTCAAAGTTAGACTCAAGATGAGTTAACCATGTATAAAGTCTATGAGTATGAGGCGTATAAATTAAGAGTAAGAGCACCAACACGAGTGCAGCGTTTCGGTGCCCAGCCACATCTGCACCTGGTCAGTAAAAATATCAAAATAAATATTATAAGAATTCAAAAAATTCCAATTTTTTGTGTGGTAGATAATTTGATGCGTGAGGTTCGCTCAATTTTTAGAGCATTTGGACATCTGAGCAGCTCTGAGCAAAAAAGACAAATCGGGTCAGAACAGTGCGTGAACAGCAAACATTTTTACAGACCCCGGATTTGTCTTTTTTGCCGAGAGCTGCTCAAATGTTCAAATGATTTAAAAATTGGAGCGAAGCTCACGCATCAAAATGTCTACCGCACAAAAAATTGATTTTTTATTTTTCTAATATTTGTTTTGATTTTTTTTCATCGGGGTGGGTGCAGCTGAGCCCGGGCTTATAAATGGATTACCGCACCAATACAGCGAACAACATTACTACCAGCGTGAGAAAGTAGTCACTAGAAAACGAACCAATAGTACTAAGCCACACATATGTTCGTACAAAAAACATTTTGCATATTCCCTTTGTTTTTTTACTTTGCATATTTCTGCCATAAATCAAACTTTATAAAGTTATCAAGTTTATAGAAAATAATATGAGTATTTATAATAAAATTATATATATATAATGTGAAAATATATTCAGTAACAAATCTTAAGGTATTTATTTGATACTGAAGGTGTTAATAATTTTTTCTATAGACTTGATCAAAGTTTATAAAGTTTGACTTAAGACAAAACTAATATGCAAATTAAATAAAAACAGAGGGAGTATGCAAGAACACATTTTTTAATTGATGTTACCGCGATCTGACTCGAAAATTTAAAGACACACCCACACCAAGTGTGTTTCAGGAACAAAGAGTACTTTTTCAATTGTTAGAAAAATCTAAAAAGAATATCCTAGTTCCTCTTCTGCCTGTAAAATTTAATGCGAAAATATGTTGTTTGCCTGCGTCTGCATGCTAATTTTTTGCCATTTTAGTGTCGCAATTTATCTTTCATTCGGGCTGTAAACATTTGTTTTGTTTATGTAAATTTACAAGCATGTGGTGAACATGAACGGTTATATGTAAATTTTTTCTTTGAAGCATCTTAACAAATGTACTATTCATCTACTACATGGTCCAAGAGCCATTTTTCCCGGTCCTCTATTATCTTTTCGCTGTTGTGAAGCTCTAAAAGTTACAAATGAGAGGAGTTTTTTTTTGGAATATAAGACGTTTTGGTGGGGATGTAGAGAAGAGATGCCTGAGGGAGTTAGTGATGTATAAAAAAGTAGATCTCCTAGGATCATAGAAAACTATGAGGTAGAACTTACTAGAACCTGCCATCATACCCCATCTAGGGGTAAATCCACGTCGCGTGGGGGAGGGGGGGGGGTATCATTAGGGGTTAACAATACAGTCCTTGATGTGATATTCAAGAAGATGAGGATTACTACATCAAGATGGGGATCTGGTGTTGGTCATTGGAGAGGCCCGGACTGAAAGGAAAGCTAACTTCCTTACTGATCTATCGAGATTTTTATAGAATAGCGTTAATCCTATTTATATAGGGGGTATATTAATATAATTAGGAAAACTTTGGAGAAAAATAGACTATGCACCCTGGACATATATAGAAGTTTTATTTACAATGCCATCCTGTAACAAGTAGGGCCAAGGGAAATTACTGTGAATAGTAGACGGATTACTTGGGGGACAGTTTGCAAAATCTTACTTTTGGGAAAACGAGATAGGGTCTTATGTTGAGAATTATCCCTTGACGATGGTTAATGTTATGAACTTATGATTAGAGAGAATTCTGATCACACCCCGTTGTTTCTAGATACCGGGGATCCCAAAAACTAATCTAATTTTTAGGTTAGTTCTCGAGAGAAGCTATCCAGAAAATTGTTATGAGATTTGGCTGGAACCAACTATGCCCAAGATAGATAAATGGTAGAGAAAACTGAGAAAGCTCATGGCAAAATTAAAGATGGAATCAAAATATGAATTTTTGGTATAGAGATTTTAAAAGATGTATACACTGTGAGGTTTATTGACTGACTGCTGAAATAAGACAAGGTAGAAAGATCTGAGAGCACAGTTACATAGACTTATGAAACAAGAAGAATTGAAATGGAAACAAAAGGCTAAAGCACCATGTTGTGTTTATTCAATAGTTTATTATGGTTGAATAGATGTATCTTGTTATCATCATTTGCATTATGTCATCAAATATACATGGTGTATTGCATCTGCATTTGTACTGTGTTAAAAAATATACATGGTGTATTAAGACTTTATTTGCTAATTTAAATTATTTTCAATGTTTATACACCATATATATCGCATAATAATTTTCGTGATATGCGATATATATCGGTGAAAGTATTTATGTTATTGTGTTATATTTGTTAGGTCCCTTGTATCTCATTTGCACTAGGTCATCCATAATGCTAGGGTCGGCCCTATGTTCATGGCACAATAGAATCCACTACCCATGTTCATATGGTCGTGTAAAATGTGTCAACAAATAAACGATGCATGGTTCCATCACTATCTATTCCAATATGTCAAATACTACCAACCGACAGATCTTGACACAAGAAAACAATCAATAGTAGAACCCAAAGACAAGAACACTGGAGTGAATAAAACAGAGATAAACCCAAACACAACAACAACCTACACAAATCCCCGGGGGACGTGTTGCGGGTCTAGCTATTCTTCCTCAAGAATCAACAATTTTGTCCTCAACTCCAGCAGTGTCAGTTGTCCATGTGACTAACTTCTAAAGAAATTACATCACCTAAGTACAAGTAAAAGCATGAGCGGCCCTCCAATGGATACAACCAACAAGATTACATATGTGTAAGCATGAGACAATATACATTACCTCAAAAGGGTCTTTCATCGAGTAACTGGCTTCAGTGGGCTTGGGCACCGTCCAGACCGCCTTGATGAGAATGCCAAATCCATAGCCCTTCTCATAGAGAATCTGATTGTAGGAGAAATTGTTAGTATTAGCCCTTCTCACGGAGCTTTCCCTATTGAGATTCGGAAGCATATACCAAAATAGATGATCCACCGCATCCCCTTTGTCAAACTTCACCTTTGGACGAACCTCTCAAACTTATATAATTACACACACAACAAACCTATAAAAGGGCCTTAAAGGTGCGCCGGCCTAGGGACCATCTTAAATAAGGCCCCACTACATTTGCATACCTAAATAAATTACAAAAATATTTTTTTTGCAAAATATAGTGCCAACACTATGGGATGCAGAGGGGGCAATTGCCCCCCCCCCCCCCCAAGCACTTCATCGTGTTGTATTTATTCAATAATTGTTTAAATTTGAGTATATTTATCTTATTATCATCATATAATCAAATATACATGGTATATTAAGACCTTATTTGCTAATTAAAAATAGTTTTCAATGTTTATAGTTTTATAATGAGTTACATGACATGCGATATATATCAATGAAAGTATGCATGTTACTAGTATGTTATAGTTGTTAGGTCCATTGTACCTCATTCTCACTTGGGCCTTCATAATGCTCGGGTCAACCTTGATAAATAGTTACAACTCACTATCTATTTTTCCTAGCCATACAACCATGCCACATCAGCAAGCCATGCATGTAAGTTATACGTTATATTTTTGTACTCCCTCTGTTTCTTTTTAGTCTGCATATAAAATTTGGTCAAAGTCAATTTGTGTAAAGTTTGACTAACTTTATGAGAAAAAAATATCAACAATCAAAGTCTGAAATCAACATTCTTAGATGCATCATGAAATGGATTTTCATAGCATATAGCTTTAGTATTGTAGATGTTAAACTTTTTGGTACAAATTTGGTCACAAATAAATCTTATATGCGGAGTAAAAAGAAACGGACGGAGTATATCCATGCAACGCTGTCATGCCACATTAATTTGGTTGCACCAAGTTTTGTGCTTGGACACAAGTTTACGTATTCGATGCTTGAAGCAAACCTATATAGTTCATGTTTCACTGTTTTATATGAATGGCACTGTTTTAGTTGCAACATATTTTTCTCTCTCCTTCATGCATGCTTTTGTTATATGCTCAATTTTTTAACGTTTTTAAAGTGTATATCAAGAAGTACTCTTATGTTTTATTTTCAACAATTATAATTTTCACATAGCACCTAATAGCGGGACGAGGCGTTTCGGCGGTAGGATGCATTTGCACCCGTGGGTGAATAGTAAATTTAAAAAAAATAGAGAAAATCCAAAAATCTAAAAAAATGGCACGGAAGATGTTTGAGTGTGTGATGTCTGTGGCAAATTTTATCATGGTTGGACATTTGAGTAGCTCTTAGTAAGAAAGATAAATTTAGGGTGTGTGAGGAAGTTTACAGTTCGTGCACTGTTCGGACTGATTTTGTCTTTTTTCCACAAGCTGCTTAGATGTCCGAACACATTGAAATTTTACCTGGACATCAATCATTTGAACAACTTTCATGAAAAAAAACTGATTTTTTTATTTCTTATGCTATTTTTTTAGGTAACTATTCATCAGGTGCAAATGAGCCGGGACTTAGAATATTCGTTAATAATGCATTTACTTAAACAAGATTACCGTGTGCCACGGAGTATTATCTCTCTCCGTCCCATAATATAGTACACCAATATTTTTAACACAAACATTCTTACATTATGGAAATTTGAGAAGTAGTCCAAATTGGGTGAGCATTTGTGTGCAAAACCACTCAGAGGGGCTGAAACGCAATTAAGGCAGCCATTTATGCTTACGCACACGCGACCCTGGTGGTCCTATGCGGCTTCGTGTTCTCCTCTCCTCTCTCTTTCCTCTGACTTCTTTGCCTCCTCCTTCTCAAGTCCTCGCCTCCTCCTCGTCCTCTCCTCCCCCACACTGATCCGACCTGTCGGGGATATACCCCGCGGTATGACCCGGCCGGAAGTATGACCCGGCCGGACTTGGCGCTTCATCGTAACCCACCGGAGGATTGGCGACTTTCGGGTCTGGCGGTTCTCTGGTGTGACGACTCACGAGCCTGGCGACTTAATGATGGCCCATGCAGGTCAGACGGATGGATGACAAAGGCTTAAGGCCCAGTAGGCCCACTCATGTTATTGTGGGCCGGCTTAAGACGGAAGGCATGAGGAATATTTTCTTTACGAGGAAGCAAGACCCGTACTTGTATCCGACCTGTAATAGAGAATAAGTTAGTTCTAATCCTACTAGGACTCTACATGAAAGCCGCCCCTTCAACTTATATAAGGAGGAGCAGGGCTCCCCAAAAGGCAAGCAACAAGAAACAATCTTTAGGGCTAGACATAACTAGAGGAGAGCCGGATTTACGGCGTCTCCCTCATGAGCATAATGAGACCTAGCCATAAACAGCATGTAGGGTTGTTACCGATAATGTTTCCCGGGGCCCGAAGCTGTCTAAGTCTTTGTCTTATGTTGCGTCTCTCGATTCCGCCCGACCCCTCTCAAGCTATCACAAAGATGTGTTGGCCTCGCGACTAAGTACTCACACTAAAGACATCTGCCGTGACAATTCCACGACAGTTGGCGCCCACCATGATGCTTGCGCATGGTGGTGTTGAGTTCTTGAAGGGATCTTTCTGAGGAATCGAAGAGTTCGCAATTTTCTGGATGAAGAGAGAATTTACATGAACGACGAACAGTCGTAAGACCATATACAAGATTGTGATCAGGAGAAAAATCATTGAGACCGAGATTAAACTTTTCGCTACAGTTTCTTCTTTCTCGGATTACGCGGCGGACACACTAAGGCCGACGAGCCGCCGTAATCCTTGTTTTCCTCCCATCGACCGAGTTAGGCACCCGTGCATGCAAGGGGTCAGGCCCGCTTCCGTATCCTCACGTGAAACCTGCAACAATGGGAAGAGCCAACAAATAGCAATGGTGCTATTTCAAGGCCTTGCTTCGGTAGACCCCTCCCCCCCTCAACAAAACGGAGAAGGGCAGAATAGGCATACGAAAGAAACGTATACCCACCTCGTATTGTATAGCTCTGCCGGGCATACGTATACCGCGTGAATGAAAAAAAAAGTACCCATGATCTAAGCCCGGCCCCATCTTCTCGCCCGCCCGCCGATCACGCGGTACTTCCATAGTTGGCGATCGCCGCCGTCCGAACCCCGTCCGAGGCCACCCTCGCCATCCCAACGTCGCCCGTCGCCGCCCTCGCCGTCCCAACGTCGCCCGTCGCCGCCCTCGCCGTCCCAACGTCGCCCGTCGTCGCCGTCCCAACGTCGCCCGTCGCCGCATCTCACCGTCCCAACGTCGCCCGTCGCCGCATCTCACCGTCCCAACGTCACCCGTCGCCGCATCTCACCGTCGTCCGACGACGCGGACGTGAAGGGCCCGACGTCTGACGCCGCCCGAACCCCGTCCGACACCGCCCTCGCCGTCGCAACGTCGTCCGTCGCCGCATCTCACCGTCGTCGTCCTACGCCGGGGACGTGAAGGGCCTGACGTCTGACGCCGCCTCCGCAGCACTGTCGTCGAACGCCGGCGACGTCTACACCGCAGGCCAAGGTTTCTCATGTAAACCTAGCTAGGGTTTAGAAGTGAGGGCTAGTTCATGCATGTACGGATTTAGGGTTTAGGGTTCATCAAAACCTCCGCAGCGCCTCCTCTACGGACTAGGGCATGATTTACAGGACTAGCGTTGCTTTGGGCATGATGCATTGTACTAAACGTAACACACGATGTTTTGCAGTTCTGTGAGATAGGCGTGTTGACATGGACGAAGAATCCGCATTCGGGAGGGACGAGAATGGTATTGATAAGGTGACTAAGACCGATAACGATAATTTGAATGAAGATGATGACAGCAGCGACAACGATTCCGTCTCGTCATATGATATCTTACCTCCGGAGGATTTTGATAATAATGAACATGGCGCAAATAGCGAAAACGTAAGTGGCATATATTTTGTTTTTATTTTTGAATTTGCAAAGTTAGGCATGGCTAACTGTATATCTTTGTGTGCAAATTTACAGGAAGATGTGGATGTTGACAATGTGCAACATAGTTGGCAGGAATCATTTGCAGATAACTTGAGCCAGGTTAGTTGATAGATGTTGTACATCGATAAATAATATAATTTAAATGATAATAATTGACATATATATATTCAAATGAATGTTGTAGGAGGAGTCAGATGGTCCGAGCGTTGATCACGATGAGGGAGAGATCGATATTGAGGAGGCTCAAAGGCAGCAGAAGATGCTTGAGACACATTGGAAGGTCATGGCTATGACCTTTCGGTCGCAAGGGGATGCATACATATTCTACAACAATCACGCCAGAGAGCACAGGTTTAGCATCGAAATGTAAGGTGAAACGAGGTGCTTCGGGAATGATCCGATCTTGGCGGTTTCTTTGCTCCAGGCAGGGAGAAGGCAGAGCAAGTTCATAACCATGGAGGGCCGCAAGCGCAGGCTTAGACCGGAGACTCGTTGTGACTGCGGTGCACATATGGTGGTGAAGCTGGACAGAGAACGTGGCGTTTGGTTCGTCGCATCATTCGTGGATGATCACAACCACACGATGGCTCGGCCCGACGAGGTTTGTTTTTTATGGTCACACAGACGGATTGGAGATGGCCAGAGGGCCGAGATATTGGCGATGGAAGCGGCGGGATAAGAAAGCATATTATAATGGACAACTTCATCAGCAGATACGGTTAAATGCGATAAGTGCGGGCTTATCAGGAGGGACATTTACAATCTTTGCAGAGAAAAAATGAAGCTCATTGCAAAGGGTGATGCAGAGACGGCAGTTGGCATTATAAGGAGCAGGAAGGAGAAGGACCCTGAGTTTTCTTTTGAGTATGTGAGTGACAAGGAAGGGCGACTGAAGAGTATGTTCTGGTGCGATGCACAGTCGCGGAGGGACTATCAGGACTACGGAGATGTGGTCGTGTTTGATAGCACGTATAAGATGAACAGATACGGTATGCCGTTCGTCCCCTTTGTAGGAGTTAACAACCACCGTTGCACCACAGTGTTTGGTTGTGCCATCATTGCTGACGAGACGGAAGGGACATACGTGTGGCTGCTGCAGACATTTATGAAGGCAAACCGTCGGTGAAGCCAAAGTCAATAATTACAGACGGTGACGCTGCAATGATCCGGCTATTCGGACCGTCCTTTCAGATGTTTTCCATCGTCTTTGCTCCTGGCATATCGAGAAAAATATGCAAAGGCACCTGCATTACAAGTCACTGGATGAGTTCAGATCGCTCCTGTACTATGCCACCTCTCAAGCGAACTTTGAGCAGAGATGGAAAGCTTTCTATGATAAGTGGAAGACGGATAGAACCGAAGAGTGGCTTGACAGGATGTACAGGAAGAGGAGACTTTGGGCAGCTTCATATCTTTCCGATGGTTTTTTCCTTGGTATGCGAAGTAACCAGAGGAGTGAAAGCCTCAACTCCTGCCTTCACCTTCACCTGGACTACGGTATGACAATTGTTGATTTGGTGGTGCATTATGAGAATCTGTATAGTTCGCTGCGTGAGAACGAGGCGTCACGATGACTGCGAGGCATTCCGGAAGGAACCACCGTCGGTTCTTGAATATAAGGCCCTTGAGGAGCATGCCGCCAAAGTATTCACACTGCTAATTTCTACATCCCGATGATTTGCATAAGATGGGTCAGCTGGAGATATTTGAGGCAGCTAAGTGGGAATTGGGCGTCAAACATTCATGGTGACATGGAAGGATAACCACAAGTTCAGCTATAATGTTGTTTATGAACCAGGTAACTCAGAACAAACTATTACATGCAGTTGTCTTAGGATGGTTCGGAAAGGGCTGCCATGCAAACACATTCTGTTTGTTCTCCATCATCTGAATTTAACTGAAATACCAAAGTGTTGTGTCCTTCATCGGTTGTCCAAACATGCAAGAGATGGGTTGCCTGTGTAGAGGAAGAGTAATATGTTTGGATGGGGTTGGTCAGGGCCATTGGAGAGAGAATGGTATAGTGCAATAACCATTAAAACCGCAGAAGCTGCTCATGTTGCAGCAAATGATCCCTTCTTGTTCGATGAGTTGATGAAGTGTCTGGACAACATAATAGCGCATGAAAAAGATTTCAGAGGAGGAACTTATAGGAAGTAGAAGGTATGCTATGCTGAAGAAGGAGGCAAGTCAAGCACAACAAGTTGAGCCTGGTATTGGTGATCCTCGAAAGTTTCGACGAAGGGTGCACCTAAGAAGGCGGTCAAAGGGGGGGCCCGGCGTTACAAAGAATGGTAGGCCAAAAGATTTTACAGAGAAGAAAAGTGGTCCTTTGTGCAGTCTGTGTAGTCTCCCAGGTCATAATAAGGCTACATGTCATTTGAACGAGAAGTAAGATGCTACCTTCTTATTTTCTATTATGTTGGTACTTCGGTTTTACAAACTATATTTTCTCACCCATATTTTTATGTTATGTTCAGGAATTGGGCGTAGAGAAGCATCTTGCTATGTTGGAAGAATAAAAATGGTCGCACGAGTTTGTACTTGTGTGGCAGAAAACTTTGTGTCTCGATTTGTTTATGTGTGATGAAAATATTTATGTGAACATATGTGATGTGACACATCATATTTGTTTAAAGAATTGCCATATTATTTGTACTGCTATGTGAAAGAGTTCGCAGTTTTAATATACTGCGTTTTTGTTACCGTACCTGTTGCAAAAACCATGCCCGACCGTCGTTGTACAAAAAAACATAGCCGACCGTCGTTGTGCAAAAAAATGCCCGACTGGCAGCTGCTGGACCGCAAGTTGGGATATATTCCCAACCCAAATCAAGCCGACGAGGCGACTCGGGAGGTCCATATAAAGCCCAACAAGGGCCCAGCAGCCGGGTCCAACGGGGCATCGATATCAAGCAGTACTAGCACAGGAGTTCAACCTGTGTAGCACGCCGGCATATTTAAGCTGGTCCTCACCCCCGTCAGCTTTCGAGGTGGGACTAAAATCCTTCGTCGGGCGAGCGAGGCGACGGTGACTGGGACGGGGAGGGGCGAGGTTGGGCCTGTCGTATTGGGCCGACTTGGGCCAGGCTGCGACATTGCAGAAATGGAGCCTCGTCAGCGTTGCGTCGACCGCATCGCCTTACTTAGTCCCACCTCGCCAACGGAATGGCGCACCGACCGGCTTAAATAGCCGTGTCGGCTGTATCTCTCGAACTCCTCTCTTACAAGCTCCTTGTCAGCCCCGTTGGGCCTCCTTGTGGGCCCTTGTGGGGTCCGCACCGACCGCCCGAGTCGCCTATCAGCTAGATTTGGGTTGGTTGCACAGTCCCTGGGTCCACAAGGCAAGGTCGGGCTGTTTTTTTTCCTAGTCAAAAATTTTGTAGCAAACGAGGAGGCGTCCGCCTGCATTTACATGTGCATGTAAGAGCCAACATACGGCGGCTGGCATTATCATCAAATAATAATATTGCACGTACTGGCAGCCGTCTGCCTCCATTTATATGAAACTCTACGAGCCAGCAGACGGCGGCATCATCATCACATAAGCATATAGCACATAGCAGCTGAACATATATAGTTGGAAAATAAATATTGTAGCTAGTACCGACGACGACACCTTTATTTAGTTGCGGACGTGCATAATCGTGCCCATTACAATAAGAAAGGTCATAATATCGAAATTGTTCCTAGTGCCGTCAACGGCACGTTTATTTAGTTGCGATAATAAGAAAAAGAATGTCCTTGTAGCCAAAAACCCATCAACAAACTAATTTCTTGTCCATGATCTTCAAAATCTTCTCTTTCACAGTTTCCATCGTGTTGCACTCTGAAAAAAGTATTTCAGCTAAAATGCGTCCCCTTGAAGCATTCACCTCAGCTTGATCAAAGTCAAATATCCATTCATCTCCGTTCCAGTTTTGAATGCATTTCACCATAAACAGACCACAAGAAACTCTGTAAAAAACCGCAAGTCAGGCATTGCTATGTAAGAGAAGTACTTAGAACTTAAACAGTTGAACATACCCATCCTTTTGTAACGGCATATCGTACTCCTTTATTGGCCACGAAGAGACGTCTGGATGTTCCATTTGTACAAGGGAGTTCACCTCCAACGTATCTTTAGCTATTTCTGCCCTCTGAAATATAAATGTGAAGTTCATATGAAGTACATAACTAATTACTACTATCTATCTTGTTACATGTAAAGAAAGAAGCTTACCAGCTGCCTTATTTTTTAAGAACTCCCTTGCTGCATTTACCAGTCAATTTAAAACTTTAAACTATTTTTACTTGTTGTGCATGAGAATGGTTATCCAGTGACTTTCTTCCACATGAAAAGTAAAGTATGACTACAACAAAGTTTAGTCAAGTTCTTGGACACACAAATAGTTATGTACTACGAAGGATCATACAAAAGTGAAGTACCTTATCTGTAATGAAATACTCCTCATTAACTCTAGACACCATTTTAGTTTGGTTTGTGAAATGCTCCATAAAATGGTGCTTAGAGTTCTTAACCTTTCCTTCAGCACGAAGAATAAGCCAGTGTGACACCCAAGATGATAAAATGTGACGGTCAGCACGAGGATTATGGGTCTGCATATGGTTGCAATAACTATTGATGACCTGAAAATAACATAACAGCAATACTCCTGTTAGAAAAAATTAAATATGACATGTAGAACTTCATATAAGTGTTGTAAGGGCTACTTACACCGCCATGCAACCATTTTTCGCAATGATGGCTTGAAGCATATTAGGTGTACATGTTTCCCCAGCAATTCCTGTCATGTGCACGACAGTTTTCCTACTAAGCTTCGCCGAGTCTGATAGTGTCTGGATATAAACCTTGGCCTCTATGTGATCCTCAGTAATGTAATCGGTATTAATCAGAACGCGTCTCTTATACCAAACAAACCTAAAATATAATCAAACAATGAGTAAATAAATTGTGCATGGAAGGACTGAAATATCTTCAAAACAAAGTACATAACACTTACTTTTCTTTGGACGTTTACGTCCACCGATCTGCTGAAAGGGTGAAAGAACGTACTTTGACTTTTTTCTCTTGCGTTTCCCATCATTCTCCTCAGTGCCACTTTCTTTCGCATTCTCATCATTCTCCTTAGTGCCACTTTCTTTCGCATTCCCATCATTCTCCTTAGTGCCACTTTCTTTCGCATTCCCATCATTCTCCTTACTGGCACCTTCTTTCGCTTTTTTAATACGTGTGTTCAGACTATCCATACTAATCTCCTCAGATTTATCGGCGCTAGACCCGTCTGACACTGCATTTATATTCTTGGGGTTGAAGTAACTGCTGGAAAGTCATTCGTGTCTACCGTTGCAAAAGATGGGTCGGTTGCATTACCATTCTCGTCAATAACGAAGGGGTCCTCTTCATCTCCTATACCGGATGTGTTGAGATGCATACCTTTATCACGTGCGGACTTCTTCCCGTTCCCATTGGTGAAGGATGCGTCCACCCCGTTGTCCATATCGTCCTTTGCAGGAGTTGATTTTACATCTGGAAAATATTTTGACGGACCATACCTCCTCATCCAGTTCTCACTGTGCTCCACAAACTCAACATCACAAAACCCTCTATTTGTCTTGAAGACAAGACCTTTGTTCTCCAGCTCCTCTTGTACTATCTGCAATAACACATGGGAAGCATTAAGTACATGCAAAGAATATGAATAATCTCATGTAATTTGAAGAACACATCACTAATTACCTCAGCACATTTTTTAGGGACAAGGCGAATTTCTTTCTGCATATCTTTGATGCTTTTAATAATTTGATCTAAGGTCGTGTCCTTGCTTGATGAAGCCTCATCTCTATTATCCTTCTTTTTCCGCGAACGACCTGTTCTATCAACTGGCTCAGATTCTTCCTCCACAAATTTCCCCTCATTAGCAATTATCATCTGTCTGTGCTTCTCACTTGTTAATTCATCAACCTGTGCCATGTTAAATCATTTTAAATTACTCATCATGAAAAACGTTCCATAACTCCATGCATGCAAACCATAAATACTTACCCTCCCATTCCCGCGGCCGTACGATGTGTCGTACGCATCACGCTTCATAGCCTCGACTTCTGGCCAGTTAAGCATCAGCGGATACTCATGCGCCAGTGGATCAAACGTCTCGTCATCAAGTGGCTGCACTTTCTCCCAAAACAAGTACTGCATGAACATGAAATATATTAGCAATCTTAACAGTCCAGCCTATAGTTCGAAATAAAATATATAACATACAATTTACCTGTATGAGGGCAAGGTTTCCCACCGGCCATGTAAATTTTGTACGATCCGATAAAGTCTTCGTGATGCCATCGACGCAAACGCGTAAAGTAAACGCGTTCCAGTTAAATGATTTAATGCTCTCCACATCCTCCACTAGCTTGTAAAAAGCATTAGGAACTTCTACCATGGAGTGTGGTGCAAGAACAGTGCCTAGAAGAACCAACATAATTCGACGCAGGAAATCATCATCATACAACCCACTAGTAGTGATGTCCTGTATAAGCTGGTCTATCATTATTTCATTCGTACTCGAATCTATGAAACGACTCGGCACCTTCACTTTCGCATTTAGCCCCCCTTTACCTAAAGCTTTCATGGCATTTCTGCCCTTGTTCACTAGGCCAAAAATATCAAACACATCTTGAGCTGACAATGATATCGCACCGTTTCTTGATGGCATAATGAACCTTTTTGTGTCCAATGCGTATGATTTAATCATAAACTTTAGCAGACCCTTGCGCATGAGGACACTAGGAATCATCAACATTTGTCCTAGTCTAGTGCTTGCAAATCGTTTTTTTTTTTTTGCCTAGAGGTCAGTTTGCTGACGAGGAGACGCCACTTCTCAACAGAACAGAAAATATGTCCGTAGTCCTCCATCACTACGAATAGGAGCAAATAATATATTAGCTACTTTTCATGTGTACATGATAAACATGATGAATGCACCGTTCAAAAAACATAAAAATTACCTCCCATCGGTATGGCCGTCGGTGGCGAAGTCTTCTTGGTGATGACGACGCCGATTGCGTCTTTGTGGAACCATGACCGCCCTCGTCGAAACTTCGTCAGAAATTTTGGTATTGCAATGCAACACTACGCTGCGCTAGGAAGTAGGCGGCGGCGGCGGCGGGGGGCAGGTTTCGGGCGTTACCTCGAAGGTGGCGTCGGGGGCGTAGGTGCGTCGGCGTTTCGGGCGTCGGCTCCAAGGTGGCGTCGAGGGCGTCGACGTCGGGGGCGATCAGCGTCAGGTCGCGTCGGCGGCAGATGGCGTCGGTGGTGTAGGGGGCGTCGGCCTTTCGGGCGTCAGGGCGTCGGCGTGAGGTGGCGTCGGCGGCAGATGGCGTCCGGGGCGGCGTCGGGGGTGGCGCGAAGGGGGCGTCAGGGGCGTCGGCGTCGGCCGTGATCGCTAGGGTTCGGGCCGGTAGTGGAGATCGTGTAGGCGGCGTGCAGTTGGGCTTTGACCCCCGATAGAGGCGGGGTCCACTTGGGCTTTGACCTCCTCGGATCGGCCGTGTCGCCGGCTGCAGCCGGGACACGTAGGAGGGCAATTCCCGCCCCGCCACGTCATTAATTATTTTTTGTTATTTTTCTAATAATAACTCAGACAAAAGACGTGACGCGACTACTTTTTTCTACTCCGCCAAATGTCACAAAACTTGCTAAATGGCAAGAAACTTTTTCCGCTCGTTGGCATCACCCTTGACAGCACCCACGCCAGTTTGCATATTTTTCTGGCGCTCGATGCATTTCCTAGGATTTTCCCTGTGAAAATACCGTAAATCACTGCCCGGACGTGACGCAACATCCGTTTTGTGTCCGTTTTCGTTCCAACCTTGCGCGGGGGCCTACGTTGGCCGTGCGCACATGTACGCACACTTTGGTGCAATTGCATGCATGCGATCACGTAGCCCCAGTGCAACCAGCTACTTGTCGGTCTGCCGGGGAGGGGGTTCCCAACTACGGTTTTTTTTCCTACTCCGTCAAACGTCGCGACACTTTTTCCACACGTTGGCATCACCATCCACAGCACCCACGCCAACTCGCGTATTTTTCCGACGCTCAACGCATTTTCTAGGGTTTTCCAGGTCGAAAATCGCAAAAACACTGCCCGGACGTGACGCAACGTCCGTTTTGTGTCCTTTTTCGTTCTAACCTTGCGCGGGGGCCTACATTGGCCGTGCGCACATGTACGCACACTTTGGTGCAATTGCATGCATGCGATCACGTAGCCCCAGTGCAACCAGCTACTTGTCGGTCTGCCGGGGAGGGGGTTCCTAACAACGGTTTTTTCCCTACTCCGTCAAACATCGCGACACTTTTTCCACACATTGGCATCACCATCCACAGCACCCACGCCAACTCGCGTATTTTTCCGACGCTCAACGCATTTTCTAGGGTTTTCCAGGTCGAAAATCACAAAAACACTGCCGGACGTGACGCAACGTCCGTTTTGTGTCCGTTTTCGTTCCAACCTTGCGCGGGGGACTACGTTGGCCGTGCGCACATGTACGCACACTTTGGTGCAATTGCATGCATGCGATCACGTAGCCCCAGTGCAACCCGGCTACTTGTCGATGCCGGAGGGGTTCCCAACTACGGTTTTTTTTCCTACTCCGTCAAACGTCGCGACACATTTTCCACACGTTGGCATCACCATCCACGGCACCCACGCCAACTCGCGTATTTTTCCGACGCTCAACGCATTTTCTAGGGTTTCCAGGTCGAAAATCGCAAAAACACTGCCCGGACGTGACGCAACGTCCGTTTTGTGTCCGTTTTCGTTCCAACCTTGCGCGGGGGCCTACGTTGGCCGTGCGCACATGTATGCACACTTTGGTGCAATTGCATGCATGCGATCACGTAGCCCCAGTGCAACCAGCTAGTTGTCGGTCTGCCGGGGAGGGGGTTCCTAACAACGATTTTTTTCCTACTCCGTCAAACATCGCGACACTTTTTCCACACGTTGGCATCACCATCCACAGCACCCACGCCAACTTGCGTATTTTTCCGACGCTCGACGCATTTTCTAGGGTTTTCCAGGTCGAAAATCACAAAAACACTGCCCGGACGTGACGCAACGTCTGTTTTGTGTCCGTTTTCGTTCCAACCTTGCGCGGGGGCCTACGTTGGCCATGCGCACATGTACGCACACTTTGGTGCAATTGCATGCATGCGATCACGTAGCCCAGTGCAACCAGCTACTTGTCGGTCTGCCGGGGAGGGAGTTCCCAACTACGGTTTTTTTTCCTACTCCGTCAAACATCGCGACACATTTTCCACACATTGGCATCACCATCCACAGCACCCACACCAACTCGCGTATTTTTCCGACGCTCGACGCATTTTCTAGGGTTTTCCAGGTCGAAAATCGCAAAAACACTGCCCGGACGTGACGCAACGTCCGTTTTGTGTCCGTTTTCGTTCCAACCTTGCGCGGGGGCCTACATTGGCCGTGCGCACATGTATGCACACTTTGGTGCAATTGCATGCACGCGATCACGTAGCCCCAGTGCAACCAGCTACTTGCTTTGGCCCGGGAGGCGTTCCCAACTACGGTTTTTTTTCCTACTCCGTCAAACGTCGCGACACATGTTCCACACGTTGTTATCACCATCCACAGCACCCACGCCAACTCGCGTATTTTTCCGACGCTCGACGCATTTTCTAGGGTTTTCCAGGTCGAAAATCACAAAAACACTGCCCGGACGTGACGCAACGTCCGTTTTGTGTCCGTTTTCGTTCCAACCTTGCGCGGGGGCCTACGTTGGCCGTGCGCACATGTACGCACACTTTGGTGCAATTGCATGCATGCGATCACGTAGCCCCAGTGCAACCAGCTACTTGTCGGTCTGCCGGGGAGGGGGTTCCCAACTACGGTTTTTTCCTACTCCGTCAAACGTCGCGACAGTTTTTCCACACGTTGGCATCACCATCCACAGCACCCACGCCAACTCGCGTATTTTTCCGACGCTCGACGCATTTTCTAGGGTTTTCCAGGCAAAAGTACCCTACACCGATGTCCGGACGTGACGCGACGTGTGTTTCCTGTCTGTTTTTGTCCATATCGTGCGTGCAGGACGTACTTTCACAATAAGCGTCCTTACTATTTTTTTATGTTTTAGCAAATATTTATGTACAAATGCATCATCAAATCAAAACTCTCGTATGAAATGGACAAAAGAAATTTCACTCATATTTCATTCAACATAGATAAAATATTTTTCATAGTCGAGCTCACTCAACGATTAAAAGTTCACCACATAAAGTCTACTACTTAGGCTTACAACTACATAACCAAATTAAATAAAAAACACAATAAAAAAACTACTCGTCGTCGCTATCATCGAGGTCAATGACGGCCGGGCCGTCGCCGCCGTCATCGTCGCTGCTGGACGGTTCGCGAGGTCGTCCCGATCCACCGGATCGTCGTCGGAATCCTCCTGCTGCCACTCCGCCGGCGCCTGCTGCCACTCCGGCGCCGCCATCGCCCCCTGCTGCGCCGCCATCACCGCCTGCTGCGCCGCCTCGGCCGCCTGGATTGCGGCCGCAATCTCGGCGGCCTCCATCGCCTCCGCGGCCGCCGTTGCAGCCTCCGACGCCCGTACGGCGACGTGGTACCCCAGCGTGTCATCCGGATCGCCGTCCTCGCGGAGGATGACCTGCTCCGGCGGCAAGTCTATCCCCGGCGGCGAGGGAGGCGGCGGTGCCGGTGCACGACGTGGCCGCCGCCACGTCTGCGCGGCGATCGCGGTGGAGGCGGTGCGCGAAGACGGCCGCCGCTGCGGCCCGTCGGTCGAAGTCTCGCCCGGCAGCGGCAAAGGCGGTAGGCCGCCATGACCTCCCAGTAGTCCTTCCAGCGCCAAAACCGCTTCCGGCCTTTGATGTTGTGGCGGCCGCCGCCAGTGGTTCTGGCTCCTCCTCCGTCGCGCCGGGACCCGGCGTCGCAAAGCCCTCCGCGTCGATCTTCCAGTTGCGCGGAAGACGGCAGCCCGGCGGCACGGGGAGGCAGTAGTGGTGGAGCTCCTCCGTCTCCGGCACTCCGATGCTCGTCGGCCATGCGCCGGGGGCGTCGTCGGCTGCGCCGCCACCGGTGCTGCTGCTGCCGCGGAAGAACCCCATCGGGTGCGGGAGGTGGCGTGGAGGTGGCGGAGGGATGATGGGCGTCGAGAGGAAGGTGTGAGCGCCCGGCGGCAACTTGCCGTTTATAGCGGGGGAGGCGGGCAGGCGGCACCGTGGTTATCAACGCCGACGCGTTAATGCGCGCGGCAGGCGAGGCGACGTTTGACCGTCGGGCGCCGCATAACGGCGTCTGGAGGCGAGCAGCCGGCGGGCGGTCGGGTGGTAGCAACGGCGCGGCGGCGAGGGAGGCGGCAGCGGTGGCGTCCGGCAGCGGCGCGGCAAAGAGGGCGAGGCGGCAGCGGTGGCGTCGCAGACGCGGCGGCAGCGGCGGCAAAGCGAGCGAGGCGGCAGCGGCGGCGTCAGCGCGCGGGCCGCAGCGGAAGCGGCGCTGACGCGAGGCACGCGTGGAACCGCCAGTGCATGCAGCGCCTCGGGCGCCGTGATTGGCGGGCGACACGTCACACGACGGGTGCGGGATTGCGTGGGGTCGGGGACGTGGGGGTGGGGCGGCGCGCGGAAGGCGATGCGTTGATCGCGGCGGCGTTCAATTTTTTCCCTCCCAGGCAGGCGGCCTGTATTCATATACGTATACCTCCGTCTGTTTTTTTTTTCGGGCAGGCGGGCCGGCGGGGGAATCTTTTTTAAAATATGCCCATCCTACCCTTTGTTATGAAGGGGTATTGGGCAATCTCAGCCCTCCTTGTGTTTACAGGGGGCCTACCGAAGCGGAAGTGGCTATTTCAATTAGTACTCTGTCACGTGATGGCCAAGTTGATCTACAACTCCAAATTTTTTATTGGGCCAATACTGCTACGTGGGGAAGCAAACCAGTGTTTGTAAATGTCTGAAGAAAGAAAAGACAGCAAGAATTTCTTTAGGCACACAGATCGAGGAAGTAACCAAGCGGCCGGAGTAATTCTTCCGTAGATGTCTGTGCTAGCCGCTGGTAAAAAGTGATCTATCGTTGTCGACGTTTTAATGCTATACGGACATAGGTTCTGCAAATCAACTGCGAACCGGAGAAGGAAAACTCACCGAGCCGGATGCTGTTTCGCCAGGGTCTGTTTCAACTGTCTGACACGACTCGGCCCTCCGCTGCTGCATCACGAGTCATCACCAAGTCTGAGATATTGATAAACCGCCGCGCGTCCGTTGCAAACCGCCGCGCGCTTAAACCGCTACCTTCGCTGTGGCCGCTATGACATTACGCGGAGCCACCTTCGACTGGCGTTTGTTCATGGTCACCGCACGTCCGTTGCGAGTCGCCGCCGCTATCTCAAACGCGCTGTCGCTGCAGTTTTTGAGCCACCGCCATGGTGATGCTTCTGTTTCGCTACTGTGTTAAGCCGCTGGGGGCCGCATTGAGCCGCCTCTGCCGTATTGAGTCGTCTCTATTGCGCTGAACGGATTAACCGTCATCCAAACAATCAGGTGATATTTTCCATTTAAATTTATTAGCATATATTGTTTTTTGTCAAAAAACAATTACTCTGGTTTGCGTTGTTTCAACAGCATGTGCGCCCCGACCCTGCCGTTCGCCTCCGGGCCGTTTTTGTTGCCTCTGCGAGTCACAGTCGCCATCCCTAACAGTCACCGCGAGCCGCCTTTGCCTAAGCCTGGAACATATAGTTAATACGGGAGAAGGTCACTTCAGCAATGGTTATACGAAAAGCTGGTTATTGCACACAGAGCTTGTACGAACACATACCGGAGAAAACATCAAGTATTCACATGGAAGATCAAATTGAAAAATCAACCATATTATCAGGACATATGTGTTGGCAGTACTTGATGGTATGGTCACGTGTATGGCTATTATCAGGGAAGGGTAGCTGCTGGAGATGTTCAGATGAGCTGCTATCAACATCCGAAAAATACCAGGTGATGTTTGCCCTATTTATTTTTAAGCACATATTAATTCATCCGAGCAAAACTACTTTGCCCTGCTGTGTTTTATATGCAGGAGAATTATTCAATACAAAGTGGCATTATACTGCGGAGATGGAGGCGTGCCAACATCATTCGGCACAGGTGGTCGTCCTTACTCAATGGACTCCCGCACCGGCTTACAACGCCGTGGCCGACTCGCCCGTCCGCTCCGCCTTACCACGCCACGGACGGCTCGCCCATCCGCCCTCGGGGCCGGTTCACGCGTCCGCGCTCACGGCCGGTTCACACGTCCGCACCGGCTTACAACGCGGAATACAACTTGCTCGTCCGCACCGGCTTACAACCCCGCGGCTGACTCATCTGTCTGCTTTCACGGCCGACTCGCTCGTGATTGGTTTCAACTTCACCGTAGTGATCATCAAATCCATGGCGGATAATTTCCAGCCTAATATATCAGGTGAAATTCATCCAGTATATTTTTATATTACATATTACTTTGGTCTGTATATTTTTATGTGCAGCAAAGGTGGTGCCGTGTTGTGCCTATGAAGTGTACGTCAGCACCGTCACGCACCGGCGTCTGCACCCGTTTACTGATGGAACAGGTATGGCAAGTCGCCGCCCGTGCAGCTTAATCTACATCAAACCGCCGGAGCTGGGTTGAGCCGCCGGGGTTATATTAAGTCGCCGGGCTGCCTGAGCCGCCGGAACTATATCGAGTCGCTGGTGTGCCTGAGCTACATCTGTCGCGATACATGGGTCATCCGTCGTCCAAACAAATCAGGTGATATCCATCCAAGTTTGTTTTATTAGCACATGTTGTTTTTGTCAAAGAACAAGTTTGTCTTTGCCTTGGTCTGCAATGTTGTTTATGCAGGGCAACTATTTATGACAAAAAGTGATATTATACCACGGAGATGGAGGCATGCCAACATCTTTTGGCACAGGTGGTCGTCGTTACTCAACGGACTCGCGCACCGGCTTACAACGCCGTGGTCGTCTCTCATGACCACGTCGGCTTACAACGCCACGGCCGTTCTGTCTGTGCCGCCTCAGATGTTGCGGTCTTCTTTACCATCCGTCTCTCGCGGCCTGGTCTACATCAACACACCGGACCGCACCTGTCTGCATGAGCTGTTTATTGAATATAAGCGAGTCACTGCTTGGGAAGCCCAGTTTTCTTCCAACAAATTGGAGGCGAATTATCATGTATTATCAGCCGTCGTCTGTACTGGATGGCTCAATGGGCAGGCGCACAAGTCACCGCCACTACAAGTTTGGTTAAACTTCAAACAGCCAGTTGGAAGGAACCATTGGCCGAGTTGCTGACACGGCTCATACGGGATCATTTATAACCCGCCGCAGTCACTTCAACCTTCCGTGGATTCACATCGCGCTATCAACGCCAATGATATACACCTTCTGCTATGGTCAAATATGGAGAATCTCAAGCCAACTCCTCGAGTTGTCTTGAGACTCGGGGGCTACAATGGTATAACTCGGCAAAATTAACCGGTTTCAATGAATTCAAGAACCCCGGGTCATTCAAGGGAAATTTATTTACCACAAAGCTTTGAAGCTCTCAAATCCGGTTCAAAATCCGGCTCAAGGTAAATTTATCTCTCACAAAGTTTTGAAGATTTCAAATCCATTTTAAAGTTCCGGTTCAAAAATAATTAATCTCTCGCAAGTTCGAGTTCTCAGAAAGATTAAAGGGTACCAAAAAAAGCTTGTTGCCATGATGCGCGGTTCACACATGGGTATCCCGCCTTACGGCTTATCTTATTATGGTCACTTGGGGGCTTCCTGCTCATCGAGCATAGCTGTCAATACCATCTTGATAGGTGCGATGCCAAAAATTTATATGGTCACTTGGGGGCTTCTGTTCAAACATAGGTTGTATTCGAACCAAAGAGAACATAGCTGTTGAAACCCTTTTTGATTGGCCCACTGCCAAACTCACTAGGGGGCTTCTTGATCGTATCCGAATCATAGCTTAACTTCTTTTGGGTCCGACGTGGATCGTATTCGAATCAGCGTCGTTAAACAACTCTCAAGGTCATTTGGGGGCTTCCTGTTCAAACATAGGTCGTATTCAAACCAAAGAGAACATAGCTGTCGGTACCCTCTTGATCAGCAACGCCAAAGCCGCTGGGGGCTATATGATCCTATTCGAATCTTAGCTTAACCCCTTTGGAACGGTTTTCTGATCGTATTCGAATCAGAAGCCTAAAAAAAATTAAGTCTTTTTTGCAAACAACTTTCTGGATTTTACTTGAAGCTTTTTTGATCATATCTAAGGTGCATATGAGTGGTTTATATTCAACCCGGCTGGACTTTAAGCTATAAGTCGCCAGCTTATGACAATCATCATCAATGTGGAAGCATTGGCTTCTAAAGATTGGGTTATCACCCTTACTGCACAGGTCATGTAAACCGGCAGTACAAATTCAATATCACAGTGGTTATATATGAGATATTATGACCCGCCCAGCGGTAAACCGCCAAGGGATCTTGTGATCTACTTGTGTGCAGGATAAGACTACATTTGGGTGGTTACCCGCCCTGGCTTTTGACGTTAAGTCGCCAGGGCATATGTTGTTTAAACTCTGTGCAGGATTTATAGAGCTATGACTTACATAAATGATTAAGTTCAAGCCCATCATCAAAGATTGAAATTGGTGTCTCAAAAGGGTTATCAATTCTTGATTTTCTCAAAGGCTATAATGTTGGGGATCGTAGCAGAAATTTAAAATTTTCTACGCATCACCAAGATCAATCTATGGAGTAATCTAGCAACAAGGGGAAGGGGAGTGCATCTACATACCCTTGTAGATCGCTAAGAGGTAGCGTTACAAGAACGCAGATGAAGGAGTCATACTCGTAGCGATTCAGATCGCGGTTGATTCCGATCTAAGCGCCGAACAACGGCGCCTCCGCGTTCAACACACGTGCAGCCCGGTGACGTCTCCCACGCCTTGATCCAGCAAGGAGAGAGGGAGCGGTTGGGGAAGACTCCGTCCAGCAGCAGCACAACGGCGTGGTGGTGATGGAGGAGCGTGGCACTCCAGCAGGGCTTCGCCAAGCACCGCGAGAGACGAGGAGGGAGAGAGGTAGGGCTGCGCCTTGGAGAGAATAACTCATGTCTTGGGCAGCCCCTAGACCTCAACTATATATAGGGGGAAGAAGGGGGCTGCGCCCCTCTAGGGTTCCCACCCCAAGGGGTGCGGCAGCCCCTAGATCCCATCTAGGGTGGCGGCCAAAGGGGGAGAGGGGGAGGCGCACCTGGGGTGGGCCTTAGGGCCCATCTGCCCTAGGGTTTGCCCCCTTCTTCTCTTGAGGCGCCTTGGGCCTTGGTGGGGGGGCGCCCCAGCCCACCTAGGGGCTGGTCCCTTCCCACTATTGGCCCACGCAAGCCTCTGGGGCTGGTGGCCCCTCCCGGTGGACCCCGGACCCTTCCGGTGGTCCCGGTACATTACCGATAGCACCCGAAACTTTTCCGGTCACCAAAACATATAAATCTTTACCTCCGGACCATTCCGGAACTCCTCGTGACGTCCGGGATCTCATACGGGACTTCGAACAACATTTGGTAACCACGTATATCTATTCCCTATAACCCTAGCGTCATCGAACCTTAAGTGTGTAGACCCTACGGGTTCGGGAACCATGCAGACATGACCGAGACGTTCTCCGGTTAATAACCAACAGCGGGATCTGGAAACCCATGTTGGCTCCCACATGTTCCATGATGATCTCATCGGATGAACCACGATGTCAAGGATTCAATCAATCCCGTATACAATTCCCTTTGTCTACCGGTATAGTACTTGCCCGAGATTCGATCGTTGGTATCCCGATACCATGTTCAATCTCGTTACCGGCAAGTCTCTTTACTCGTTCCGTAACACATCATCCAGTGATCAACTCCTTGGTACATTGTGCACATTATGATGATGCATTACCGAGTGGGCCCAGAGATACCTCTCCGTCTCACGGAGTGACAAATCCCAGTCTCGATTCGTGCCAACCCAACAGACACTTTCGGAGATACCCGTAGTGCACCTTTATAGCCACCCAGTTACGTTGTGACGTTTGGCACACCCAAAGCATTCCTATGGTATCCGGGAGTTGCACAATCTCATGGTCTAAGGAAAAGATACTTGACATTTAGAAAAGCTTTAGCATACGAACTACACGATCTTGTGCTAGGCTTAGGATTGGGTCTTGTCCATCACATCATTCTCCTAATGATGTGATCCCTTTATCAACGACATCCAATGTCCATGGTCAGGAAACCGTAACCATCTATTGATCAACGAGCTAGTCAACTAGAGGCTTACTAGGGACATGGTGTTGTCTATGTATCCATACATGTATCTGAGTTTCCTATCAATACAATTCTAGCATGGATAATAAACAATTATCATAAACAAGGAAATATAATAATAACCATTTTATTATTGCCTCTAGGGCATATTTCCAACAGTCTCCCACTTGCACTAGAGTCAATAATCTAGTTCACATCACTATGAGATTGTAATGAATCAACGCCCATGGGGTTTGATCATATCTCGCTTGTGAGAGAGGTTATTAGCCAACGGATCTGAACCTTTCAGATCCGTGTGTGCTTTGCAAATCTCTATGTCATCTCCTAGATGCATCTACGCTCTATTTGGAGCTATTCCAAATAACTGTTCCACTATATGAATCCGGTTTACTACTCAGAATAATCCGGATTAGTGTCAAAGTTTGCATCGGCATAACCCTTTACGACGAACTCTTTTACCACCTCCATAATCGGGAAAATTCCTTAGTCCACTAGTTACTAAGGATAAGTTTGACCGCTGTTCTGTGATCTATTCTTGGATCACTCTTGTACCCCTTGACTGACTCATGGCAAGGCACACTTCAGGTGCGGTACACAGCATAGCATACTATAGAGCCTACGTCTGAAGCATAGGGGACGACCTTCGTCCTTTCTCTCTCTTCTGTCGTGGTCATGTCTTGAGTCTTACTCAATATTCACACCTTATAACACAGCCAAGAACTCCTTCTTTGCCGATCTATTTTGAACTCCTTCAAAATCTTGTCACGGTATGTATTTATTTGAAAGTACTATTAAGCGTTTTTTGATCTATCCTTATAGATCTTGATGCTCAATGTTCAAGTAGCTTAATCCAGGTTTTTATTGAAAAACACCTTTCAAACAACCCTATATGCTGTCTAGAAATTCTACATCATTTCTGATCAACAATGTGTCAATAACATATACTCATCAGAAATTCTATAGTGCTCCCACTCACTTCTTTGGAAATACAAGTTTCTCATAAACATTGTATGAACCCAAAATCTTTGATCATCTCATCAAAGCGTATATTCCAATTCCGATATGCTTACTCCAATCCTTAGAAGGATTGCTGGAGCTTTGCATACTTGTTAGCATCTTTCAGGATTGACAAAACCTTCTGGTTGTATCACATACAACCTTTCCTCAAGAAAATCGTCGAGGAAACAATGTTTTTACATCCTATCTGTAAGATTTCATAAATAATGTAGTAACTGCTAATATAATTCCAACAGACACTTAGCATCGCTACGAGTGAGAAAGTCTCATCGTAGTCAACTCCTTGAACTTGTCGGAAAACATCTTAGCGACACGTCGAGCTTTCTTAATGGTGATACTTACCATCATTGTCTGTGTTATAGAAATTCCGGCTTACAATGGAGGCGTATTAAATCGCCATCGGCCAAGAGCCGTCGGGTATTTAAACTCCGGATTTAATTATCAACAGATGAGGTATTCAAAGTCGCTTTGGCGCAATGGCTATTATTTTGTCAATGGATATGATTTATTCTACAATGAAAGGAATAGTCCTGAGTCGCTGCAGGCTTACGACCCGGCACTTGGGGGCTACATTATTTAAATTGAGATTACATCAAATATGCAAGTCCCATGTCACTGCCAGCATGCACCATGGCACTTGGGGGCTAATGCAAAGTCATTTTTTGCTCAACTTATTGAAGACCCGATTCATCACATTCTAAATGAACCGGCCCTTGGGGGCTACACGTTGCTGCTCAAGTTTACATGATCATATTTACAAAGTTCCTGTTCATTATTGCATAATGACCCGGCCCTTGGGGGCTACACTGGTTGAAATTTTTATGAGCATAAGGCAATTACAAGTCCCAGGTTGCTGCAAGCATGACAACCCGGCACTTGGGGGCTATAGGTGATGTGCATATAAGGGAGGAATAACTTCAAATTCTCGGTTTTGAGAAAATTAGGTATTATATTATTATCGGAGAAATCTGCAAAGTTTATGACCCGGCGTCATTATAAGGTTAACGCGACATCATTTGTTTATAACCCGACAATTTTGGCAATCATAAATCGGCAAGATCTACATCTTTAAGCCGGTTGAATATCAGTTGAATATTTCAAGACCAATATTTTTGTCAAGTCATAGCATTGAAGGCCGACTCAAATGGATTATTCCTTATAGTATTTCTTTACAAAAGCCAATGTCAGCAAATTGGTTATGAAGCTGGCCTATTGACCCTGATTTTTTAGAAGAAGTGCCTGGATTTTTTTTGCATTGGCAAGGTTTGGACATATCTGTTAAAAGAGATTTGCTATAAGATCTTGAGTAGGCATCCAGGAGGAAATGGCAAGGACTTAAAGATGATCAAGTGCCGGTTCAGGAAAATATTTAACCCATAGCAGAACCTATCAAGTTTGTTCTTGTGTTTATTTTACAGGATCAGTTTAACATGAATAAATCCAAATTAAACTGGGGGCTAATGTCGGGGATATACCCCGCGGTATGACCCGGCCGGAAGTATGACCCGGCCGGACTTGGCGCTTCATCATAACCCACCGGAGGATTGGCGACTTCCGGGTCTGGCGGTTCACTGGTGTGACGACTCACGAGCCCGGCGACTTAATGATGGCCCATGCAGGTCAGACGGATGACAAAGGCTTAAGGCCCAGTAGGCCGAGTCATGTTATTGTGGGCCGGCTTAAGACGGAAGGCATGAGGAATATTTTCTTTACGAGGAAGCAAGACCCGTACTTGTATCCGACCTGTAATAGAGAATAAGTTAGTTCTAATCCTACTAGGACTCTACATGAAAGCCGCCCCTTCAACTTATATAAGGAGGGGCAGGGCTCCCCAAAGAGGCAAGCAACAAGAAACAATCTCTAGGGCTAGACACAACTAGAGGAGAGCCGGATTTACGGCGTCTCCCTCATGAGCATAATGAGACCTAGCCACGAATAGCATGTAGGGTTGTTGCCGATGATGTTTCCCGGGCCCGAAGCTGTCTAAATCTTTGTCTTATGTTGCGTCTCTCGATTCCGCCCAACCCCTCTCAAGCTATCACAAAGATGCGTTGGCCTCGCGACTAAGTCCTCACACTAAGGACATCTGCCGTGACAATTCCACGACACGACCCGACCTGACTCGCTTGCTTCGCTTCCAAGTTCCAATGACGATGCAACTGCTTACCACTAGAAGGGTTGTGCGCGTTTTACTGCGCCGTTTGTGTTATTAGGATTCTTAAAAATCTAATCACCCTGTTTCATAATATAAGAGAAAAGTCAAACCTTTTAAATTTGATATATGTATCAAAATTCATAATATCAAATCAATATTTTTAGATTATATATATATGATATATATAGGGAAAAGCATATATATATATATATATATATATATATATCAAAATTCATAATATCAAATCAATATTTTTAGATTCATCACAAAATGAATTTACATAATTTTTGTTTAATATTGTGAATGTTGATATTTTTGCTCTGAACTTGGTCAAAGTTAAAAGAAATTTGACTTTCTACAAAACTAATACCCTTTATATTTTATAACTGATGGAATATTTAGTTAGGCGGGTGCGGGAGATGACAGAGTGTGTTTTATTTTTATTTACAATGCGTTGATTTGATGGGTCTTTCGTGGTGTGATTTCGTGTTATGCGCTAACCAACCTATATTTATGTGGGAAAATTTATGTGTCGGTGGCTGCATGTACTATATTGATGCTACAATATCATATGGTGATGCTTCTTTTTTTCAGGTGGTGGGAGGATGTGTGGGATTGATATGTTTTTATAGGTTGGTTGCAGCTGATAGATTTGAAAAAAATTATTGGCCCAGTCAAAATCGTAAACCAAATCAAAATTGAATACCTCAATTGAATGAAAGAGATACAAAATTTGGAAACTTAGTGAATTAAAAGAATTCAATGGGAGAGGTTGAGAAATTGTTGATCCAGTCAAAATCGGATGACCAATCCAAATTGAATACCTCAATTAATTATGTGCCTAGGAAACATAGGCTATAGTATAAATAATTGAATGATGGAGCTTTGAGAAATTGTTTACCGGTCAAAATCGGATGACCCAATTCTCATTTGAGACCTCTCAATTGAATGTGGGCTCTTTAAAACTAGGAGCTTAGTGTTATAGAGGATTAGTTCATTATGATAATTAAATGATAATCTCTGTTTTGTCTTAATCTGATACACCAGGTTGTTGACCTGCACTAATTCTAGTTCTCTCAGCATGCAGCTTTATGTCAATTAAACATGCCATCATTTTTTTGCAAACACATAAACCTTGCGGATTTTTCCATTGATACAAGAAATAATAATGAGTACAAAAAAGAATACAATACATGACACAAACGCAAGAAGACGTGAGTATGATGCCCAGAGTAAAGAGAGACAAGGATGCTCGACCCAAACATAGGATACAACACAGCTAAACCCACCAGCCCAGACTCCAGCCATGGAAGGCGAGGAGACCAGACTCAGGATACCCAAACCGTGTCACAACCATCACGAGGCACATCTATCGTGTTGTCACGCCTCCAAACCCGACTACATAAACATACCCCTGTCAAGAACACCTAGAAATCAACAAGTGGGCTGCACGACCTGACCAGGTTGGACGTGGGAGTAGTGGGGGAAGCACCGACGACATCGTTCATTGCCCCGGGATGCCCACACCTAGGGAGGTAGAACGAACCAACACGGGTGTCTAACATCTAGAAATCCAATACAAGGGACACCCGTGAGAGAACAAAATCTTGTGTTACAAAACTATGAAATAACTTTCCGTGGTATGGATGATGGTAATGCATCGTCTAGCTAGCCCTATCTATGAAGTACTGCCACTTGGTAAAAACACATGTATGTCGTGAGAGAAAGTAATATCTAAAAACATTTTTAGATTTCTACACATGATGCTTCCTTGTAAAGTGTGCCATTGTGTTTTTCTACAATAAGAGGACTTTACTCCTCAAATGATGTTCATATCCTTTACAATGAGGTGAGAAATAAGGACATGGTTTGAAGATTCTGAGAAACTTGAAATCTAGTCCTAAAAGAGTTTTTTTTGCTTAGCTATCCACTTCGTATGCCCTTGTGCATATGCAAAAATTGTACTTGTTATGCCAATTATGTTCTTTAGGGTATATACATCCAATCAATTTATGTTGAAATTTCCACATCATGAACTAGATTATTGATGTTTCCTTGCTACCCGGTTAGTTGATACTAGTTGCCTTGTTTTTCGTTGTTAAAAATGTATGTACATACAAAAACATCTACGGTGATGCATTCAAAGTGTTGGAATTTTTTTCTGCTAATAATGTTGAAACATTTCCATGCACACACATAGTAAAGAAATTAAAATATGAAAGAAATGTGAGATGTATCCAAAATTGAAGACCCTATACAAAAGTGCTAGTGCCTTTGTAAATGTGGCGGCACCCGACATAGAGAGGTTGAATCCAAGGGCCGATAAGTCAGGTGCGCTAATTATGTCAGTGCATAAACTAGAGAGCTCCCATATGGCGCGTCTAGCACCCGTTCCCAAGTTGGCGCTCGTGTTCCACCATAGTGGGTCGTCTATCAATAGCGCAATTGTGCGCAGACACTCGTGAATGAAATTTGCCCTAGAGGCAATAATAAAATTGTTATTTTATATTTCTTTATTCATGATAAAGATTTATTATTCATGCTAGAATTGTATTGATCGGAAACTTAAATACATCTATGAATACATAAACAAATACCGTGTCCTTAATGAGCCTCTATTAGATATGAGTTAAGGTTTCCTAACCATAGACATGAGTTGTCATTTGATAACGGGATCACATCATTAGGAGAATGATGTGATGGACAAGATTCATCCGTTAGCTTAGCATAATGATCTTAAGTTTTGTTGCTATTGGTTTCTTCATGTCAAATACATATTCCTTCGACTATGAGATTACACAACTCTCGAATACCGGAGGAATACCTTGTGTGCTATTAAATGTCACAATGTAACTGGGTGATCATAAAGATGATCTACAGATATCTCCAAAGGTGTTTGTTGAGTTGGCATAGATCGAGATTACGATTTGTCACTCCAAGTATTGGAGAGGTATCTCTGGGCCCTCTCGGCAATACACATCATAAGCTTGCAAGCAAATGACTAAGGAGTTGGTCACGAGGTGATGTATTACGGAACGCGTAAAGAGACTTGCCCGTAACGAGATTGAACTAGATATAGAGATACCGACGATCGAATCTTGGGCAAGTAACATACCGATGGACAAAGGGAATTACGTATGTTGTCATATCGGTTCGACCAATAAAGATCTTCGTAGAATATGTAGGATCCAATATGGGCATCCAGGTTCCGCTATTGGTTATTGACTAGAGAGGTGTCTCTATCATGTCTACATAGTTCTCGAACCCGTAGGGTCCGCACGCTTAACGTTCGTATAGTATTATATGAGTTATGTGATTTGGTGACCGAATGTTCTTCCAAGTCACGAATGAGATCACGAACATGACGAGGAGTCTCGAAATGGTCGAGAGGTAAAGATTGATATATAGGACGATGGTATTCGGACACCGGAAGTGTTTCGGAGGGTACCGGGTACTTATCGGGTCACCGAAAAGGAGTTTCGGGCACCCCCGGCAAAGATATGGGCCTTATGGGCCAAGAGAGGAAACGCACCAGCCACAAGGGCTGGTCGCCCCCCATAGCACGCCGGCCTAAGGAGGAGAAGGAAAGGGGAAGGGAAAGGAAAGTGTGGATTAGGATTCCCACTTCCTTCCCTCTCCCCCTCTCTTTCCTTCCCCCTCGGTTATATATGGCAGGGGGCGGCTTGTGAGGGACTCCAAGTAGGATCCCTCCTGCTTGGGCGCCTCCTATGTCTAGTCCTCCCTCCCTCCCACCTATATATATGTGGGAGGGGGTGCCTAGCACACCGCAAATCAATTGTTAGCCGTGTGCGGCGCCCCCCTCCACCGTTTACACCCTCGGTCATATTTTCATAGTGCTTAGGCGAAGCCCTGCGGAGATCACTTCACCATCACTGTCACCACGCCGTCGTGCTGACGGAACTCATCTACTACCTCGACGTCTTGCTGGATCAAGAAGGCGAGGGACGTCACCGAGCTGAACGTGTGCAGAACACGGAGGTGTCGTGCGTTCGGTACTTGATCGGTTGAAGCGCGAAGAAGTTCGACTACATCAACCGCGTTGTGAAACACTTCCGCTTACGGTCTACGAGGGTACGTAGACACACTCTCCCCCTCGTTGCTATGCATCTTCATAGATAGATAATTGTGTGTGTGTAGAAAAAGAATTGTTTTCCATGCAACGATTCCCAATAACTCACCCCTTGACGGATGGCACGTTGGACAATCGCCGTTGCCATCGGTTGCTGAACTCTGGCCATTGACAATTGACCATAGGAAATCGTTGACTTTTGCAACAACATGAATATAAAAAATCATAAATTTCAACATAGTTTGTCGGGGAGGCTGATCTGACCCACGAACACCTATGGGACCGGCGGACCGAGCCCCTTTTTGGTTCGGCGGGGAGCGGAGGTCGCACGAAGAGCAGATCGAGGCGATGCATACGAGCAGTTTACCCAGCTTCGGAGCTCCCCGGAGAGATAACACTCCTACTACTGCATGTATGTGTGTATTGAGTTCTTGCTCCAGAGAGCTAAGTGTTTTCTGGCTTCGAACCTTCCGAACCCCTCTCTACGTTGCGCATGGGCCTCCTTTTATATGCTCAAGGGGTCTCCGACAGGTGGCAACGTAGACAAGGGTAGAAATGGAAAAAGAGTGCGGTTGGTACAGCTACTTGTACAGTGTATCATACCTAACCCTGACGGCAGGGGACAAAGGCATTAAATGCCCGTCTACGTCGCCTAAACAGTGCAAACAGGGACCGTCAGGGGCGCCACCGCTTGCCACGATGGCAATCTTTTCAGCGCCGCTTATCACCGCGCTCCGCTGGCCGCACAGCCTCTTGCCACGCGCGCCTGGAAAGGTCCCATGGCGACACGTTGGTGGATGTGCTGGAGCGGAGGAAAAGAGTGGTAGTCTGCTGCGGCAAGCGCCTTGCCGCGGTTGTTGCCTTGTCGCGTCCGGAAGCTTGTCGCTCACCGGGCCTTCCCGGCAAGCTCCTCTTTCCGAGGCCTTGTCTCTTAGGTGCCTTGGCTGGCCTTCCCGGCAAGCTCCTCTTGCCGGGGCCTTGTCTCCTTGGCTTAAATACTTTGTTCTTGAATGGTTTCAAAGGAACCACGGAGGACCTTGGCGGTCACCTGGCAAGCCTTGCCGTGGGGTGCTGCAACTGCCCGTGCACGAGTTCGGGATACTAGGGTACCCCTACTCTAGTACACCGACAGGAGCCCCCGGGCCTGGGCCACACACGGTGCCGAGCGCTGTTGGGCCAGGCCCAAAACAGGGCACGGGCACACGCGGCCTGGGTTACGCCGTAACTCACCCCGGACCCACCACGCCCTCCACGAACGGCACGCGTCGAATGCGGCGTCGTGGGAGAGATCGTGGGTGAGATCGTGGGTGGTTTCTTTATTCGGAAAGGCGGAACGTCCGCCCCCTCCCTCTTTATAAGCAGGGGAAACAGGGGCAGTCCGCCCACCTCGCCGATTCTTGTCCAATCTCGAAAAACCTCCGCTGCTCCCCCTTCTTCCCAAGGCTGAAAAGAGAGCAGCGCTCCACTTCCATCGCCACCAGCTCCACCAACGCCGTCGATCTCCCCACCACCTTCGCCATGGCTCAGCCGACAAGGGAAGGCCGTGAAGTCGGCCGAGGCGCAGCTCATGGCGCCGCGAAGGAGCGGGCCATCTCCCCCCATTTCGCCGCGAAGGACTTGAGGGAGTACTACTACCTCTTCGTCGACGGAGACGCGAGCGCATCCAGCGCACGAAGGTACTCCCAGCTGCTGCTTGAATCGGCTCGAGCGGGTACCCCTTCTTCGCGCTGTTCTTCTACTGCGGGCTCTGCCCGCCCTTCTCTGAATTTTTCTGCGACATCATGAACACCTACGGGTTCCGCCTCCTTGATTTCACCCCCAATGTTGTTCTGACCATGGCAGTTTTCACACATCTCTGCGAAAACTTTGTCGGAGTCCATCCCAACGTAGCTCTTTTCCGCCACTTCTTTATGCCTCGAGTTGAGAGAGGGGAGCCTCTTGCCGGAGGAATCGCTTGGATCTCGAGGATCGGCAAGAAGGAACCCTATCTGGAGGGAGAGCTCCGCAGCAAGTGGGAGGAATGGAGGGCAGACTGGTGTTGGATTGTTAAGGAGAACCCGCAGCCCTTTACTGCCCAGCGCCCAACCCCAATAGTGTGCGGCAACGATTGGAGCAACGTGGCCCCGGAGGATGCTAGGCTGAAGATTGTCGTTACCCGAATCCTTCGCCTTAGACTTGGCGGGCTCACCCTAGGCACCGTTGGCGCAGACTTTCTTCGCCGCCGCATCGCCCCCCTGCAGGAGAGGAGGAGACCCGCCTGGGAGTTTCAGAACGCGGCAGATATCATGAGGCTGCGCCCAGGCCTCAACTTCAACTTCACCGTCTTGGAACTTGACGCGATGCTCTTGGAGCTGTTCAAGCCCGATCCTGATCATCCCGAGAAGTTCAGGTTGCCGAGAGGTGTCGTTCCGCTGTGCAACAATTCCTCGCTTGACCGCATCCGCGCAATGATGCCGCTGTGCGACTCGCATGGAATTGTCCCAACTTGGCAAGAGCCTGCAGATGACGTCGTGCGGCAGTTTTTTGACAGCCTGGAAGAAGTAACGATCCGCCCCGACGAACAGAAGAGCCTCACCCGCGACACCACCGATGATGAGATGCAGCGCATCGCCACCAGGCTGGAAGAGGCGGCAGCAGCTGCTGCCGCGGGTGAGTTCAGATTCACCGTGGAGGAGGCAGAGGCAGCAGAGGCGGCAAGCCTTGTCGAGCGAAGGGAGTTCGCCGGCGAGGAAGAACTCGTCGAGCCTGAAGCTGAGTCGAGCGAACCCGCCGAGGGCGCCTCCTCCCCACCTTCAAACTGCTTGCCGCGAGCGGAGCCCCCAGCTAGCAAGGCCGGAGACGTAGCGGGGCGGCAGACGGGCCAACAGCAGCCGCGCCGCGTGACGCGCTCCACCGCGGCAAGCACTGTTGCCGCGGGAGCACCTCACGCCGCAAAGAATCGGAGTGGGGTCCTCCCAGACCACTGCTTCTGCACCCGCCAAGCGGCCAAGGGAATCCACTCTTCCGCCTCGTCGCACCGAAGGCGAGCCAGAATTCGATCTCTCCGCGCTCAGCTCCGACGAGGAAGAAGAGTAAGATTCCTTGCTGTACTTGTAGTTCTTCGATTCTGTTGCTTTGTCTTGTATCTGATTTGCTTCACTCTGAAACCATTCCTTTTCAGGACGCTGGCCCAGAGAGCGTCGATGAGAGCCAAGGCCCCGGTGATTGTCATCGAGGACGAACCCACCGCGACAGCAGGAGGCGCGTCCGAGACCACCTTGCCGGACGCGGCAACTCTTCCTCAAAGCAGCCCCCAGCGCAGCCCCCAGCGTAAGTATATGGTTCACTTCCTGCTGTTAGGCGTGCATGGGTGCTCTTTCTTTGCTAATATCTGACTGTTGATTTGTGTAGGAGCAGAGCAGCCCCACCAGGAGTGCCCTGAAGCCGCTCCTGACACGCCATCTGCTTCGACTACACCGCCAAGGGAGGATTCCCCGGCAAGGGAGCGTTCTCCGGCAAGGGTCAGCTCTCCGGCAAGGGACAGCACCAGCGATCCCCCGGCGGCGGAGACCATGACTGTAGACCCTAGCACAAATAATCTCCTCGCTTGAAAACTTCCGTTGTGTTCTTATTCTTCTGATCTTCTTTTTGAATATTTGCTTGACTTTTCTTTTTTTTTCTGGTCGCCAGATCCATCTGCCACGGAGCCAATGGAGACCGAGGTCGCCGGCGAGGAGGACGCGCGTGGCAATACTGACGATGCCGCCGCCATCGAAGAAGAGGGTGGCACTGATGAGCCCGCCGACGAAGAGGCCGCCAAAGTTGCCGCCGCAGAAGCTGGCGAGGGGTCCGGCGATCACACTGATGGCCCTGAGGCCGCAGGAGCGTCTGGCGCTACGCCGACCGCTGATCCCTCTGCCGCTGCTGCAGCGTCAGGCTCCGAAGAGCCCCAGCCTGGCGCCTATTTGAAGGCCGGCGATGGCGTCTTCATCAAGCTCCCCTGGGCGTCGAGCTCCAGGGCTCCGGTCGAAGGAGAGACCTTTGACGAAGAGCTGCTCGCCTCCATTGGCCGACGCTGGTCGACGCGCCAAACAAAGCAAAGAGCGGCGAGTCCGAGGAGGAGGTGCCGCTGGAAGCTGTTGTCGCTCTACCGCGCCCGGCAAGCCAAGCTGGAATCCCGGAAGCGCTTGTCGCGGCGGAGCAGACATCGAGAAGCGCGCGGAGGAGCTCCGGGGCCTCAATCAGGAAGCTCTCCGGTCCTTGGCAGAGGAGCGGGAGCGACTCGCCGAGGAACGCAAAGCCTTCCTCCTCGAGAAGGCTGAAGCTGAAGAGCAACAAAGGCTTGCCGCCGAGAAGCTGTCTGCGCAGGAAGGCGAGTTGGCGCAGCGGAAGGTTAATCTCGACAGCCACGAGGAGGATCTTGCCACGCGCGAGCAAACATTTGGCGGGGCTATCAAGGAAGCAAAGGATGCTGCCGCAGCTGCCGAGGCCGCCAAGAAGGAGCTGGAGACGAAGGTGACGCAGCTGGAGGCCAATCTGAAGGAGAGCGGCGAGGAGCTTGCTGCACTCAAGCATGAGCGCGAAGGACGCCTACACTCTTGGCGAGCTGCAGGGCCGTCTCGCCGAGAGGAGCAAGGAGCTCAGCGCCGCCAAGGACTCCAACGCAGATCTCGAGTTGAAGCTGACCACCTTGACTCAGACGCTGGACGGCGCCAGGGAGCAGGAGGCGGCCTTGAAGGAGAAGATCAAGGCCGACAAGGCGCTGCTGGCGAGGGCTGCTGCCGCCCAGAACACCTTTAGGGAGAATGTGGAGCACTGGACCGAGGGTCTCGTGGACGTTGCTGCAGCCATCGACAGGGAGCTGGCGCAGCTGGGGATGGTGGACCTTGGGTATTCCTCCGACGAGCACCTCTAACCCAGAGCCAAGCTCAGCTTGTTCTTCAAGGGCGTGGTGACGGCCCTCCAGCGACTCCGGGAAGAGATCCCAAAGCAGCTGGCCAAAGAGTCGCGCCGGATCTGCGCGGGAGCTCTCCAAAAGGTGCTGATGAAGGTGGCCTTCCGCAATCCAGGCCTCAACCTCACCAACGTCCTCAAGTCCTTGCCGCCGGATGCTGATGTGGAGGCGCTCAAGACCCTTGTCGCCCCCATCGTGGACAGGGTGAGCGGGATCAAGAGGGTTGATGGCGACCGCGTAGATTAGGCCGCCCGTTTTCTCTTTTTCTTGCCGCTGCTGGTCATGTTATGAGAACAATCTATTAGAGCTGCGGCAAGCTATCTTGTACTATAACTTTATTTCGGGTGGAGATTGCTATGTTATTTCCTTTACTTGATTCCTTTCTTTGTATGTTTTTGCCCTACGCTTTTAGGGAACTTGTCGGCCAGAGCACCTTAGTCATGAAGCGCTGAGTGCGGACGTCAAGAGCTTCTTTGGCGGTGCCGCTACCGACAAGAAACCTTGTCGCAACTAGTCGCAGCTCACTTAAGTTGTTGAGCGGACTCGAAACAAAGTAAGGGCGCAACTAGCTACGAGTTGGTTCCTCTGCGCACAGGTTTTCCATACAAAGCACGGTCGTTCGAGGAGAATAACTTAAAAATTTTAAAACTGATTGCTCAAACTTTGGCAACTTAGCTTTTCTGTCGTTTGCTTCCCGGTAAGGCGAAACCTCCTCGAGCGACGCTTGGTCCACACCGTTTTCTTCTCCTTTCCCCCCAGCAAACTTGTGTGCGAGGGAACCTTCTTTTCTTTGCGAAAGAGAAAGAAGAGAAAATAAAGATATGTGGCCTTATGACTCGTTATTGCTTACCGGGGTAGGTGCTGCACAAAGTGTCAGATAACGCGTGCAATAAAAAGAGTAGAAAGCATGAAATTGACAAGATGTGCGGAGCACATGAGCTTTACTTATGCACGGGGTCTGCGCCCGGCTTTGTACAAAGGATTACATGCAACATCGGCAAGACTTGTACAAAAGGTGGTTGCGGAACAGGTTCCGCAACCGCGCTTCTATGGGTAAAACTTACGAAGATGCTCAATGTTCCAGGAGTTGCTCACCGAATGCCATCTTCGGTCTCAAAGCGGACAGCGCCCAGCCTAGTGACTCGTTTCACCCGGTAAGGGCCTTCCCACTTCGGCGTCAACTTGTTGGAATTCTTGGCGGACTGAACGCGCCGAAGAACAAGGTCGCCTTCCTCGAGACTTCTGGCACTAACTTTGCGGCTATGGTAGCGACGCAAAGCTTGCTGGTATCGAGCAGCTTGTACAGTGGCCTGAAGACGGTTCTCCTCAAGGAGCAGTGCGTCATCTTGTCGCAGCTGCTCTTGCTCAAGCTCATCATAAGCGAGCACTCGAGGTGACCCGTATACGAGTTCCGTGGGGAGAACCGCCTCTGCTCCATAGACTAGAGCGAAAGGTGTCTGGCCAGTGGCTCGATTTGGCGTCGTCCTGATCGACCAAAGAACCACCGGCAGCTCTTCAATCCAGTTTCTTCCGCACTTGTGCAACCTATCGAAAGTTCTGGTCTTGAGCCCGCGCAGCACTTCAGCATTTGCCCTCTCCGCTTGACCGTTACTTCTCGGATGAGCAACAGAAGCGAAGCAGACCTTGGCGCCAAGATATTGGACGTACTGCATGAAGGTGCGGCTCAGAATTGCATGCCATTGTCGGTGATGATCCTGTTAGGAATCCCAAACGGCAAACAATCGACTGAAGAACTTGGCTGCCGACCGTCTTGTCACCTTCCTCATCGCTTCCACTTCCGGCCACTTTGTGAACTTGTCGATTGCAACGCATAAGTACTCAAAGCCCCGATAGCTCGGGAAAGGGGCCGAGGATGTGGAGCCCTGCATCAAAAATGGCCAGGATAAAGGGATCGTCTGGAGAGCTTGAGCTGGCTGGTGTATCTGCTGGAATGGAACTGCACGCTTCACACTTGGTTACTTGTGCAGTTGCATCCGGAGGCTGTCGGCCAAAAGAAACCTTGCCGAACGCTTTGCGGCAAGTGCTCTTGCGCCAATGTGGTGACCACATATGCCTCCGTATCTCTCGCCAACAGCCTCTGTCCATCTTCCCGGTGAATACACTTCAATTTCACACCGTTGAGTCTTCTTACATGCAGTGTCTTTGTCGACAAACTGGTACATACTTGACTGTCGGGCTACTCTTTCCGCTTCTTCTTGCTCTTCGGGAAGTTCTCCTGTCTGAAGGAAATGGACAATCTGTTGTGCCCATGCTGGAGCTTGCGGCTCGACAACAAGGACAAAAGGCACATCTGCTGCTGCGGGAACATCCGCTTCTACGGCAAGAACCTGCGGCTCAGCCGGAGCTTGACGTTCCCCGGCAAGCTTGCCGGAGCAAAACTTGTCGGGAGCGTCTGCTTCAACGAAACAAACCCTAGGGCTTGTCGGAGCAGACTGCTCCTCAGCATTCTTGGTGTTGACTTTGGAGACCTTCTTGGCGGCGGCTTCGGGGAGCTCGGCCGAAAATAGTCACCGAAACCAACTTCCTTTTCTTGTTCTGTCCGATTGATGGCACTCTGATCGGTTGAGTCAGCTTGAGCACAAAGATCCCTGGTTCCACAGGTAACTTAAGTGCAGCGCACTTTGACAGGCCATCGGCAATGTCGTTCTGAGCTCTTGGAACATGTTCCATCTGTAGGCCGTCAAAGTGCTCTTCTAGCTTTCTCACTTCATCAACGTAAGCTTCCATCAACGGACTCTGATAATTCTTGTTCACTTGGCAGATGACAAGCTGTGAGTCACCCCGACAATGAGCTTCTTGATCCCAAGGTCTCATCATGCGATCCACGAGACCGGCAAGCAAACCTTCATACTCTGCGGTATTGTTTGTTGCTTGCTCTTTGGGAAAGTGCACTGGACTACGTGATTTGAGGTGCTCTCCGGTGGGTGCAACAAGTAGTACGCGCACCGGGCGCCTTTGCAGCGAGAAGGCACCATCAAAGTACATCAGCCACTCTTTGCTTGCTTCCTTGACAGGATGCTCGTTTCTGGAATTTCTTCATCTTGTGTTGGCGCCCATTCTGCTATGAACTCTGCCAATGCTCGCTTTGGATAGTTGAAGTGCTCTCAAACTTGAGGCCAAAGCTTGATGTTCCAAAGGCCCACTCGACAATCCCCGCCTGCTTCTGGATTTTGCAGTATCCTCTTCAGCGGAAAGCGAGTGACGACTGTGATCTTGTGTGCTTGGAAGTAATGGCGCAGCTTTCTCGAGGCCATGAGAAGGCCGAAAAGCAATTTCTGCACACCAGAGTACCTTGACCTAGCCCCCTGCAGAAGGGAACTGACAAAGTAAACTGGGCGCTGCACCATTCTTTTCTGCATCTTCTCACACGCCTGCGCAGATCCATCTTTGTCGGGACCAGAGCTTGTCGGTGAAGTGCCTTGCTTGTCGCTGGATGCATCTGCCTTGGTTGCTAGCTCATCATCCGCCTCCCTCTCCGCTACTAACGCAGCACTAACCACTTGATTGGTTGCCGCTATATATAGCAGCAACTTCTCTTGTGGCTTAGGTGCGACAAGTGTTGGAGTGGAGGATGTATCTCTTTAAGTCCTGCGGTATAGCCTCCGCTTCGAGTCCATTTCATTGGACCTGCCTTTTTCAAAATTTTGAAAAAGCGGCAGCCGCTTCAGCAGATCTAGAGATAAACCTGCGAGAGCAGCTACATAACCGCAAGTCTTCGTACATCCTCGACGCTTTTGGTGCTTCAATCTGCTCAATGGCCTTGATCTTGTCGGGATTGGCTTCAATTCCCGCTGAGATACGAAGAACCCGAGAAGCTTGCCGGAGGGGACTCCAAACACGCACTTCTCGGGGTTGAGCTTGAGGTTGATCTTGCGCAGATTTGCAAAGGTTTCGTCTAAATCTTGAATCGGAGTTGTCTTGTCCTTGCTCTTGACCACTATGTCATCCATGTAGGCTTCTACATTTCTGTGCATTTGTGGCTCAAAAGCGTCATGGACTACTCTTGCAAATGTTGAACCAACATTCTTTAACCCAAAAGGCATCCGTACAAAACAGTATGTGCCACATGGGGTGATGAATGCGGTTTTCTCCTCATCCTCTCCTGCCATGAAGATCTGATGGTACCCTGAGTATGCATCAAGAAATGAAAGCAAATCACATCCGGCCGTGGAGTCAACAATCTGGTCGATGCGCGGCAAGGGAAATGGGTCTTTGGGACAAGCTTTATTAACATCGGTAAAGTCGATACAAAGTCTCCATTCCCCGTTTGCCTTATGTCACGACTACAGGATTGGCCAACCATGTAGGATGGAGCACTCCTCGACAAGGCCTTTGCTTCCAATTTCTTGATTTCTTACGCAATGAATTCTTGGCGCTCCTTTGCTGTTTCCGACTTTCGCTTGACGGGCTGCGCATGAGGATGAACAGCTAGGTGGTGCTCAATTACTTTCACAGGAACACCGGGATGTCGACGGTTGCCATGCAAACACATCGACGTTCGCCCGCAGGAAAGCAACGAGCGCGCTTTCCTATTTAGGGTCGAGAGTGGAACTGATGGTGAAGGTACCACCAGTGTCGTCCTCCTTGGCGGACACCTTCTTGGTCTCTGGTGGGGCTGCCATCGTCTTCTTACACTTGCCGGTGGAGCTCGATGGTGCGTCCTCGACGGTAGCGCAGCACTCAAGAGGTGCGCTGACGGAGTGGGCATCGTAACTCTTGCCGGACTTGGTCTTCTTCTTCGCCCCGGGAGCTTCAACGGCAAGTGACTTGTGATCTGCTGCGGCTGCTGCTTCCCGGTAGATCTTGTCGGCGCAGATAAGAGCATCCTTCTTGTCGCCAGGGACAGAGATGACGCTTATCGGGCCTGGCATCTTCAGCATGTTGTAGGCATAGTGAGAGGCCGCCATGAATTTGGCGAGTGCTGGACGGCCAAGTATCCCATTGTAAGGCAATGGAAAATCAGCAACGTCAAAAGTGACCCTCTCAGTCCTGAAGTTCAGCTCGCTGCCAAATGTTACCGGCAACGTGATCTTTCCCTTCGGCTTGCTCCTTCCCGGATTGATCCCTTGGAATGTACCGGTCTCTTCGAGCTCGTTGTCAGGGATTTGGAGTTTCTGGAGTACCGCGGAGGAGATCAGGTTCAAGCCGGCCCCGCCGTCAACTAGCATCTTAGTGACCTTGAGGTTGCGGATAGTTGGTGAAACCAACATCGGCAAGCACCCGACCGCAGTTATTATGCGATCGGGGTGGTCCTCAATATCAAAGATGATAGGCGTCTTTGGACCATTTCGAGGCTTGCGTGACTCGACGGATGGTTCTGCCGCATTGACTTCCCGCATCCACCGCTTGAGCTGGCGGTGTGAAGTATGCGAGAAGCACCGCCGTCAACGCACAAGACCTCTCGTGGCTTCTGAACTCCTGCTCATCGGTCTCGTCATCATCCATGTCTTCATCCTCGTCGTCATCTTCATCCTTGTCGCGGCCGCGGGAGGTCTGTCTCCTTGTCATTGCTTGGCCTTGCCGCGGCGTCCTCCCGGCGGACGCTTCTTGCTAGCTCCTCCAGCACCTTCCTGGGCTTTCTCCTTGTCGCGTCGCTCGTATTCAGCCTTCTGCTGCTCGACAAGCTGCTCGACCTTCTTGCAGCTCTGGAGGTCATGGCCCTTGGTGCGGTGGATCTTGCAGTACTGCTTGTTGGCTCCGTCCTGCTTGTCGGCGACCGCCACAGCCTGGCAGTTGGTGCCCGCGGCAACCTCCTTGCCGGAGTTACCAACTTTGGCTTTCTTGGCGGCACCTCCGTTGCCGGACTGCTCGACAACTAGCACATCTTTGCCTTTCTTCTTTCTGTTGTTCCGCCGCCGGCTTTTCTTTGCCGGGGCAGCCTCCTCACTATCAGATCCTACTTCTGTATTCTCTCCGGGGAGTCTCCTCCCTTCCTCAGCACGTGCACACTTGTCGGCCGGGGCATACAGCTCATCGACGTCTCGATCTTGCACATCGCCATCTCCTCCCGCATCCTCACGGTTCCGCACGTTACGATGGAACGCAGCTGATTACAGCGGCGGGGTGGACATCTGGGATGTTGTGTCTGTACGGCTGAATCTCTGAATATACTTGCGTAGGGGCTCTCTCCTTCCTTCAGGCGGCAGATGAAGATCGCTCTCTTGGCCATGAGGTTTGTGGCACTTTGTGAAGGCGCCGACAAACCGATGGCATAGATCTGCCAAGAGGATATGGAGTTGTCCGGCAAGTGCATGAGCCAGGATCGACATTGGGCTTGAGTACCAGCCGGGAAGTAGTTGGCGGGATCTTGTCGTCGTCCCCGGCAGCTTGCACCGCGATGGTGTAGATGCTGAGGAACTCTGACGGATGCGCCTTGCCGTCGTACTTCTCTGGCACGTCTGGCTTGAAACTCTTCTTGCTGGGCCACTGGACTTGCCGCAGCTCACGAGTGAACGCAGGGAAGCCTACCGCGTACGGAAAGTCGCCTGGTTCCCCTAGCGCATGCATGTCGACAGAGGGCCCAGCGCGCTGGTCTGATTGACGCCGCGCTTCTCTTCGGCGCTCGATGCGAGTTCGAGCGTCTTCTTGCTGTCGTTCGTGAAGAACTTGGCGCTGGTCGCGACGAGCTCGTGGATCTGATGACGCAGTGGAGTCGCTGTCGAGGTGGATCCGACGAGTTGGCGATCTTGGCCTTCGGGGTGGAGAGTGCATGGTAGTTGCACCCCCACCGGTTTCGTCGCCACCAGCTCGTGCTTGGCGGTCCTGCCCGGCAGCGATGTACTCGGCTGCCGCGGAGTGTCGCCGTTGGCAAAGACGATGAGACTCTGGATGGTGGCCCTCCATTCATCGACCTTGTCGGCTGTTGGAGGGTAATCTAGGAGCAGTCGAGCTCTCGCCAAAGCTTCTGCTGGAGTGGTGGGTGGCAGTGGCGAACGATGCGAGGAGCGGGATATGCTCGGACTT
This sequence comes from Aegilops bicornis, assembly GCA_021605145.1. Lineage (NCBI taxonomy): Eukaryota > Viridiplantae > Streptophyta > Magnoliopsida > Poales > Poaceae > Aegilops > Aegilops bicornis. Next base: position 813,631,267 of record CM038673.1, read on the forward strand.
CTAACTATGTTAGAAGGAGCAGTATCCCGTCCAGGCGACCGTGCCTCGCTCGTGCCAGCATGTTGGCGTGCACGCTGGTCTTGAGGACCCCGAGATCCACCAGCTCGATCTTGGTCCAACGAGCGTATGGTACTGTGAATACCATGACGCTGTCGGTCCCGCGCCTCCTGAGATGGGCGCGGTGCATGTACGGACGCTGAGGTCTGCGCAACCTTGTCTTTGGACTTGGCAGCGTCGTGGGCTCCCTCGTCGACGCCCGTTCTTCCGCCGGCGTCTACCCCACCACCCGTTTGCTCCGGTGGTGGTGGGTTCGACGCGGACGGAACATCTGCCGCCGAAGCCTTCTTCTTCGGTGGCATGTCGATGAAGATGTTGAAGATGTAGCTCGTGTGAACGCCGGACCAGGTTCACACAATCTCGACGCCCCCTACCTGGCGCGCCAAAGATGTCGGGGAGGCTGATCTGACCCACGAACACCTATGGGACCGGCGGACCAAGCCCCTTTTTGGTTCAAGGGGAGGCGGAGGTCGCCTGAAGAGCGGTCGAGGCGATGCACACGAGCGGTTACCCGGCGAGCTCTCCGAGAGATAACACTCCCATCGCTGCATGTATGTGTGTATTGAGTTCTTGCTCCAGAGCTAAGTGTTTTCGGCTTGAACCTTCCGAACCCCTCTCACGTTGCGCATGGGCCTCCTTTTATATGCTCAAGGGGTCTCCGACAAGTGGCAACGTAGACAAGGGTAGAAATGGAAAAAGAGTGCGGTTGGTACAGCTACTTGTACAGTGTATCATACCTAACCCAGACGGCAGGGGACAAAGGCATAAAATGCCCGTCTATGTCGCCTAAACAAAGGCAAACGAGGGACCGTCGAGGCGCCACCGCTTGCCACGATGGCAATCTTTTCAGCGCCGCTTATCATCAAGGCTCCGCCGCATGACCTCTTGCCACGCGCTACCGAAAGGTCCCATGGCGACACGTTGGTGGATGTCTTTGGAGCGGAGGAAAAGAGTGGTAATCTGCGCATGACAAGCGCCTTGCCGCGGTTGTTGCCTTGTCGCGTCCGGAAGCTTGTCGCTCACCGGGCCTTCCCGGCAAGCTCCTCTTTCCGGTCTCTTAGGTGCCTTGGCTGGCCTTCCCGGCAAGCTCCTCTTGCCGGGGCCTTGTCTCCTTGGCTTAAATACTTTGTTCTTGAATGGCTCCAAAGGAACCACGGAGGACCTTGGCGGTCACCTGGCAAGCCTTGCCGTGGGGTGCTGCAACTGCCCGTGCACGAGTTCGGGATACTAGGGTACCCCTACTCTAGTACACCGACATAGTTCATAATTTTTTTCTCAAATTTTAAAAAGTTCATAAATTAAGAAAAAAACGCCAAATCGAAAAACATTCACAAATCTTGAAAAAGGTTCATCAAATTTAAAACAATGAAAATTTGAAAAAAGTTCTTAAATTTTGAAAAGTTTCATGAACTTTGGAAAATATCACGCATTTGGAAACGTTCATGGATTTGAAAATATTCAAAGAAAGGGAAAAAGTTTGAGAATTTGAAAATCATGCATATTTTCAAAAAAGCTCACCAAATTGAAAAATCTCATGAAATTTTAAAAAATTAACACAAAATGAAAAAATAGAAAGAAAGAGAGAAATAAAAATAAAATTAAAATCAAACAATAAAAAAAGAAAAGACAGAACAAACCAAAAAACTATAAAAAAACACGTGCCCAGAAAACTGGAGGGAACCTTCTAGAATGTTCCCAAAATAATCTGGGGAAGAGATAATGTGCCGGCAGCCCATTTAAGACTTAGAGATAGAGGGGGCCGAGTGCGGGTCCCGGCCATTACTCGTTTATAGTGAGCCAGATGGCAATCTTGACGAAATATCCTATTTGCCGCTCGCTGCGGCAAGTTCTTGGGCGGACGCACAGGGAGATCGAACGAGGGTTCGCGCGTGCGCCGGCCCGTAAAATGTTTCGACGATTCCGGTCTTAGGAACCGTCTCGCTTGTTCCCAGCCGGTTTTTTCTGGTTTTGGGAACTTTCTAGGAGCTTCCTAACACATTTTTCTGTTTCTCTTTCGCTTTTCATTTCCCTTTTTCCTTTTTATTTTTTCTTCTCTATCTTTTCCTTTTCTACCTTTTCAAGTTTTCTCTTTCATCTTTTTCCTTTCTGTTTATTTTCTTTATTTTTCCTTGTCTTCACTTTTTCATTTTTCATAATTTTAGAAATGTTCAAACTATTCAAATTTTGTTTATATGTAAACAATATTCGTTCTTTACAAAAAATGTTCGAAGTTTAGAAAAATTGTTATCTTATGGAAAAATATGTTCAAATTATAAAAAATATGTTCTGTTTTTCAAAATATTGTTCATGTATTGAAATTCTTTTCGAATTTCCAAACTTGTTTGAGATTTTTAAAAAGGTTCTAAATTTTCAAATTCTTTCTTCAATTTTAAATAATGTCTGTGCTATCTAAATTCCTTTCTTTCAAAAATTTATTCTACTTCTCAAATTTTGTTCACAAATTCGAAATATTCATAGTTCTCAAATTTTGTTCACAAAAGTCAAAAAAATTTCATCTTTTCAAAAAAATTAGGAGTTTGAAAAAAGTTCCTCTTTCAAAATTCATTCACAAATTTAAAAATGTTCATGTTTTCCAATTTTGTTAGGAAGTTTCAAAAATTGTTCCTATTTCAAATTCTGTTTGCAATTTTCAAGAATGTGTCTATTCCTAATTTTGTTTGGGAGTTTCAAAAAATGTTAGAATTTTTTAGAAAATGCTAACGAATTTAAAAAATCTTCATCTTCTTTTCTCGTTTTTCCTGCTTATTTTCTCCTGTTCCTTTTTTCTTTTTTAGAATTTTTCAGAGTTCTAAAAAATATTCTTGATTTGATAAAACTGTTGATAGTTCAAAAAAAATGTTCGAAAATTTTAAAAAATGTTTTCCTTTGCAAATTTTGTTTTGAGTTTGAAAAAAGGTTCTTGTTTCAAAAATTGTTGACAGATTCCGAAACTATTCTCGTTTCCAACTTATTGTTCAGAGTTTCAAAAAATGTCGCCATTAACAAAAATTTGTTTACATATTCAATAATGATCTTCATTTTCAAAAAAGTGTTCATTTTATCAAGAAATGTTCGAGCTTTTTTTTCTTCTTCTCAAAGTTGAAAAGTGTTTGCTTTGAAAAAACATATGTCAAAAATAATGTTCTCGTTCAGAATTTGACAAAATGCTCGGATCTATATTACCTTTAGCTTCGCGTGCCGTAGTAAACCAAGAAGATCATCTATCCCATTGGCTAGGCTCGCGCAGAAGCAACAGGTGGTCCCTGGTTCGATGCCTCCCTCGATCAATCTTTTTGGGGATTTTTAACAGTGTTACGCTAATGGGCCGGCCATCTCTAGTCGCGCCTGTGTGTCCGCTCGGCAATTCGTCGCAATGAGCGGCGCATAGGAACTCCCTATCTTGACTGCATGCACATTACAGAGATTCGATTTGGGCCGGCTCAGTGGAGATATAGGTTGACGTGATGACAACATGTTAACTTCATACTAACGTCACACTAATGTTTCTTTTTTTCCTTATTTCATTTTAATTTATATTTCAAATGAGTGTATTTCATAAACATAAATTTAGTTGAAAACCTTAAATCTGAAAAAAATGTTACCACAGTATATAAATGTTAGCGTAACTTCAAAAAATATTGATAGCATTAAACAAACTGCTCGTCACAATGAAAAATGCTTCTGTTTTCAATGAAATGTATGTGATATTTTTGAAAAAGACAAGTACAATGCACAAAAAATGGTTTGCGTAGTAATAAAAAACGTTTCATCGTTCAAAACAATGTATGCGATATTTTAAAGAAATGCTCCGGTATTTCAAAATGAGTTTGTAACATTCTAAACAATGTTTATAGAATGCAAAAAAATGTTTGAATAGGATTAGAAAAGTATTAAATTTCATTAAAAAAATGTTTCAACGTGTATTTGAAAAATGTTGACCTTGTTGTCAAAAAGGAGTTCAAAACATATAATAAAAGACAAATGTACATCATTTATTTGAAAATCTTTAATGTGTATGTATTTGAAAAAATTATACTGTGTCAAAAAATAAAACCAAAACAAACCAACAGAGAAACAAACGAAACCAAGAAAAGCCAAATAAAACCAAAATATAACAAGGAAAAAACCCAAAGAAAACCGATGAAAGGCAAAGAAAATCAAAGTATAATGAGAAAAATGACAACATAAGAAAACAAGTGGAGAAATAAAAACCAAAGAGAAAATAAAATAACAAGGTAACTAAGAGAGAAAATTAACCCCAAAGAGTGAAAGCCGGACAGGGAAAAACCACACAGAAAAAATGACCCAAACAGTGAAAAACAAGACAAAAAAGAGAAAGCGCAGATTTAAAAAAACATGATCTGCTGCAGTGCTGGGCAAGCCCGGTTGCGTCGCGCTTCATGCGAGGGGAGTTACCATCTCACTATAAGCGAGATATAGCTCCCGTGGGTGTGCGCCGTAAGCGTCAAATAGGATGTGACCACAAACCACGCCTTAAAATGGCTTGCTCATGTATCTATTAAAATTCAATCTATTTTTCTATGTGTTTGTTTGCTGGATTTTTCATTGGTCTTATTATTGGTTTTCTCTCTATAAGTTTTTGTCGATTTTCTTCTCGTATTTTCAATCAATTTTGCTTTTCCTTTATTTCTTTTTCTCACATTTATGTTTTCTTTTTTCTTTATATTTCTTTTTCTTTCTATTTTTAGTTGTTTTTATTTCTATTTTTATTACTTTCCTTCTATTTTCTGGCTCTTTTGCTTTTCCTCCAGGGTTTTGTTCGTTCATATTTATAATTTCACCTTTATATAACCTATTGTGTACAATAAACATTCTCCCAATAACGGGAACACCTTCTAGATAGACATTGAACATTAATTATAAGTTGTTTTTTAAATACATAGCGAACCTTTGTTGAAATACATGCTTAATTTTTAAGGGCAATGTTTTTTTCAAATACATGGTTAACATTTTTAAACATATATTGTTGTTTTATGTTTTATAATATTTTTATCTATAAAAAGATCCATCATCCTATTTTGGGAGGAAAACCTGATGAACCCGCTAAGGGAGCACACCATACATTGTCAAAGTGTGTCAGCCCAATACACTTGACCATGTGCTTAGCTTCAACTATTTTACCCATAAAGCGTCAAATAGGAGGACTCAGGGCAACTCCAACGCGGATCTCCAAATCGCCCGGTAATGTCAGGGTTGGATGATCCGGACACTTTTAACCATCCAACATGGCTCACCAAAACTGTCTGAACTAGTATGGACTTCCTATATTCCATAAACTGGCACCAAATCAAGTGGGAGGCGTGACGAGTGATATTTTTACACCCATTCAACTTTTTTTTTAAATCAAGATATTTCGTTCAAACTTTTTGGGGATTTTTGACAGTGTTACGCTAATGGGCCGACCCATCTGCAGTCGCGTCTGTGCGTCCGCTCGGCAATTCGTCGCAATGAGCGGCGCATAGGAACTCCCTATCTTGACTGCATGCACATTACAGGGAGTCGATTTGGGCCGGCTCAGTGGAGACATAGGTTGACGTGATGACAACATGTTAATTTCTTACTAACGTCACACTAATGTTTCTTTTTTTTCTTATTTTATTTTAATTTATATTTCAAATGAGTATATTTCATAAACATAAATTTAGTTGAAAACCTTAAATCCGAAAAAATGCTACCACAGTATATAAATGTTAGAGCAACTTCAAAAAATATTGATAGCATTAAACAAACTGTTCGTCAAATGAAAAGTGCTTCTGTTTTCAAAGAAATGTATGTGATATTTTTGAAAAAGACAAATACAATGCACAAAAAATGGTTTGCACAGTAATAAAAAAAGTTTCACCGTTCAAAACAATGTATGTGATATTTTAAAGAAATGCTCCCGCATTTCAAAATGAGTTTGTAACATTCTAAAAAATGTTTATACAATGCAAAAAAAATGTTTGAATAGGATTAGAAAAATATGAAATGTCATTAAAAAATGATTCAACGTGTATTTGAAAAATGCTGACCTTGTGGTCAAAAAAGAGTTCAAAACATATATTAAAAGACAAATGTACATCGTCTATTTGAAAATGTTTAATGTGTATGTATTTGAAAAAATTATACATGTGTCAAAAAATAAAATGAATAAAAACCAACAGAGAAACAAACGAAACCAAGAAAAGCCAAATAAAACCAAAATATAAAAAGGAAAAAACCCAAAGAAAACCGATGAAAGGCAAAGAAAATCAGAGTATAATGAGAAAAATGACAACATAAGAAAACAGGTGGAGAAATAAAAACCAAAGAGAAAATAAAATAACATGGTAAGTAAGAGAGAAAATTAACCCGAAAGAGTGAAAGCCGGACAGGGAAAAACCACACAGATAAAATGACCCAAACAGTGAAAAACAAGACAAAAAAGAGTAAGCACAGATTTAAAAAAACATGATTTGCTACAGTGCTGTGCAAGCCCGGTTGCGTCGCGCTTCACGCGAGGGGAGTTACCATCTCGCTATAATTGAGATATAGCTCCCGTGGGTGTGCGCCGTAAGCGTCAAATATGATGTGACCACAAACCACGCCTTAAAATGGCTTGCTCATGTATCTATTTAAATTCAATCTATTTTCCTATGTGTTTGCTTGCTGGATATTTCGTTGGTCTTATTATTGGTTTTCTCTCTATAAGTGTTTGTCGGTTTTCTTCTCGTATTTTCAATCAATTTTGCTTTTCATTTATTTCTTGTTCTCACATTTATGTTTTATTTTTCTTTATATTTCTGTTTTTTCTTCGTTTTTAGTTGTTTTTTATTTCCATTTTTATTACTTTCCTTCTATTTTCTGGCTTTTTTGCTTTTCCACCGGGGTTTTGTTCGTTCATATTTTTAATTTCACCTTTATATAACCTATTGTGTACAATAAACATTCTCCCAATAACGGGAACACCTTTTAGATAGACATTGAACATTAAATATAAGTTGTTTTTGAAATACATAGCGAACATTTGTTGAAATACATGCTTAATTTTTAAGGGCAATATTTTTTCAAATACATGGTTAACATTTTTAAACATATATTGTTGTTTTATGTTTGATAATATTTTTATCTATAATAAAGATCCATCATCCTATTTTGGGAGGAAAACCTGATGAACCCACTAAGGAAGCACACCATACATTGTCAAAGTGGGTCGGCCCAGTACACTTGACCATGTGCTTAGCTTCAACTATTTTACCCATAAAGCGTCAAATAGGACGACTCAGGGCAACTCCAACGCGGATCTCCAAATCGCCCGGCAATGTCAGGGCTGGATGGTCTGGACACTTTTAACCATCCAACATGGCTCACCAAAACTGTCCAAACTAGTATGGACTTCCAATATTCCATAAACTGGCACCAAATCAAGTGGGAGGAGTGATGCACTAGTAGAAAAGGGGGCAAAGGTCGAGGCCTGGTCAGATCATTAGTCCCGATTCAGTCCAGAACCGGGACCCATGGGGGCATTGGACCCGGTTCGTGAGCCCCGGGGGCCGGCCGGGCCACGTGGGCCATTGGTCCCGGTTAAATGCAGACCTTTTGGTCCCGGTTGGTGGGACGAATCGGGACCAATGGGCCTCGCTCTGCCCACCACCATTGGTCGGTTGGTGGCTTGAACCGACCAAAGGCTGCCCTTTAGTCCCGGTTCATGCCATCAACCGACCAATGATATTCCTATATATACCTCACGTAAGAGCAAAGCAGATCGCTCTGCTTTTTTCGGCGTCAGCCGAGGGAGAGGGCTTGGTGGTGCTCTAGCTCACCTTCTACGCACACAAGGTGTTCGATGCAATGCCCGAGCCACACTACTTAAGCTTTCTCCTCTCCAAGCTCCATTTTCCTCAATATTTGTCTAGGTTTAGCGGTCCGTCACGCCCCGTCCCCGTCTTCACTGCCGTCGATCACTCGCGCCGATCTCATCGCCGGCACCACCGTGGTGAGCCTCTTATTCTTATCTTCTTTCTAAAAGGAAAAATATTCTTACTTGTATGTTTAGATAGATATTTGTATTATTTTCTTTCTTTTATTATTGCATCTTATATAGTGCGATGGTTTTGGTATCCGCCTCACGGCCCTCGTCACATCTATGATTCGGATGTGGTATATATTACTTTTCATAACTATTGGTAAATTTATTGTTTATGACAATTATGCCGACCAACGTGACATAGATTTTATTTATCTAGGAGATTGTTGAACCGGAAATTCCAACTGACCCTATTGTCGAGAGGTTAAATTTAGTTGAAGAAGGAAACAATTTCTTGCAGGAAAAAATAAGAAAAATTGAGGAGGAGAAGATGATATTGGAGTTGCATGTTGCGGATGTCGTCGATGATCACAAGATCAAGATGGATGCAATGCGCTTGAAGATTACAAAATTTGGAAATATGCCATTCATACCGAGGCTTTGTATCATTATGCCGTTGGATCAGTTGTTACCTTGGTTGCGATTATGATCGCATTTGTTTTCGCATTGAAATGTTTTGCATAGTTTCAATGTATGGTTTAATTAATTTAGATGCTCTGCAGAGCTTTATGTTGTTAGATGAGAACTATGTATGTACTTTGGTTTTAATGTGATGATGAACTTCTATTAATTTGGTCACTTAATTATGTATTCATGATGTTCTGTAATGATTTTTGACACACTTAATTATATATAATGCACGCAGATGAACCGGCAATAGAATCCTGATGAAATCCTGATTGTTCGTTTTGTACACGAAGTGCATCCAGTTTTTGCCGTAACCCTCTTAACTTTCTTGCATATGCTATGTGGATGAAATAATGATATCATGCCAAAATGAAAGAGAGGCGCAATGCTCACCTGCACGTTGCTTAGCTTCAGGCCAACATGCAGGTGAGCACTGCGCTTCTCCCTTCATCGTCTCTACACTCAGGGCTTATAAACCGCTGCGAGTCGCCACGCCGCGCCGCCCCGCCCCGGCCCGCACCGCACCGCCTCACCGTCGACCGTCATCGTGCCGCCCGCCTCGGCCTCACTGTCGACTGCCACGCCGCCGCGCCGCACCTCGCCGTCCCCGACACCGTCTCCGTGAGCAACTAATTTAATTTGATGTTAGTAGTAGTTAATTTAGATGTGTAGTTAATTTTCTTAGATTTTTTTAGATTTTTTATAGTTCATAGTTTATTTGTTAGATGTGTAGTTCATAGATTTTTCTGTTTAGATTTTTTTCATATTGTGTAATTAATTTGTTCATATTGTGTTAATTTTTTTTCTGTTAATAGATTTTTTGGGTGATATTATTGTTGAATATGCATGTTTGTATGTTCATATATATGCAAAGATCGAATATGTCAAATTTTTATGATTTTTTTTCTGTTCATAGAATTTTTATGATTTTTTTCTGTTGTGATTTTGTTTATAGAATTTTATTGATTTTTTTGTTCATAGTATTTTCTTTGTCAATTTATTGTGTATGTATAGGAAAATTGTGAATGATATAAGTCATTTATGAATATGTTCATATTTAGAATGGAGGAAAAAGGAAAAAATAAGAAGAGAAAGTGTTTAATATAATTAGTTAGAAAAATAATAGAACTATAGTTAAACTAGTTTATTTTAAGTAAGTAGTACTTTATTTTATTTATAGTAAGTGCTTCATATATAGTTGAACTAGCTAGTTGATTTAATAAACTACTTTATTTTACTATATATAGAAGTAGTTTGTTTTTAGTAAGTACTACTTTATTTATTTATAGTAAGTGCTTAGTAGTTGAACTAGTTGATTTAATTAGTAAAACTACTTTATTTAACTATATATAGAAGTAGTTCCCGCATCGACGTCGGCGATGCCTATCCCGCATCCTCGCTGCCGCCGACTCGGGCGGTGGAGGCCTGCTTGATCGAGGCCATGTTCGACCAGGCTCCGCCGGGCTGGTATTGGGAGGTGCTACCTTCCGGGGGACGTAGGATGTGAGGAGGCAGCCCGTTGTTGACCCGATCCTTGTTTGGTGGCGGTCGCATGGGCCAATGACGGTGCCGAGGCTTCCGGACACCGCGGAGGTGGTACGTCACCGTGTCAGCGAGGAGGACGAACACGTCCGTCGCTACATGGTTGCATTGGAGGGCAAGTTCGACAATACAGCAGATTCTTCGAGGATCTCACTGGAGCTATGATCTTGTGATGGTTCCTTATCTTTGGGTGTCCACCGCCCGCGACGATACCCGTCGGGCGCTACGGTTCTAGCTGTATTAGTGATGCTATATGTATGATAGTATTTGAGGAATATTAGTGATAATACTCGACGATGTACCGACACAAGAGATGATGTACTTTTGCTTATAATTGAATGCATGCTAATTTGAATACTACTTTATTTTACGATTTGGTTTTGCTTATTGAATGCTCATATTAAAAAAGTACTCCTACTTTGAATGCTAAAATTGGAGAGCACTATGCAGAAATCTAGGAGCCCCCTCCATCATCCACGCCGTCGTGGGGGTAGCTTCTCCTTCATTCCCGTGTGTTAGACAATTTGGTGTAGTAATGCACTCGGGAATGAAAGGAGGAGTTACGTACCATCACCGATAGTCAACCCGTGATTAATAACAATGATCTAATTTAGGTTTTTTTAGTACATATATTTAATTATACAAGTTTAATATTTGAATTATGAACATAGGCCGGAAATGTCGTACTCGGACGACGAAAACCGCCCGGGGGAGTGCGACTGGTGCCACGACGACCGAGGTATGTGCGACAGGTTCATTGAGCTGGACGAAGATCAGCGCTTCAGCATTAAGCTCGAGCAGACCTTCGATGTTCATACGGTACGCAACAACGACAATAGTTTTTTTCGTAATTAAGCACGACTTCAACTATTTTAACATGTATTTTTCATCTTTTCCAATTCGACTAGCTTATCCCATGCTATGCAAGACACTGTGTCTTGGAGAGGATGGGTTTTGAAGACCATGAAAGTATGGAAACCAAAAAAATTCTCCTAAGGACCCATCATGGTGTGGATTTTAAAGTAAAATTGTACAATGCTGAGAGTGTAACCCATTTTGGTTGTAAAAATTGGGAAGCACTTTGCAAGATGTATGGTTTTGATGAGGGTATGCTTGTCACCGTGGATCTTGGTGATCCTACAATCGAGCAAGACAATATGGAGATTTGGGTCCTTGTGCATACACCTCCAATTCTTCCCCCATGTGAGCTTAACATAGTTATTAAGTAATTTATATTTTTTATTTCAAAATAGTTGACAGATTATTTCCATTGACAGCTTATTTTCATTCTCCAGAGAATGTGCGGAAGATGGTAGACAAAACCCACTACACCGATGGCTCCGAATTAACTTATAAGGAGAAAAATCATCTTATCGCATTTTGTACTGATCTTGAGAATTACAATGTCTAGAATCGAATTCCTCAACATTATGGTCAATACGTGCCACTAGTGCATCTGTTGAACTACGGTAACTACCATGGAGATACCCTGGTAAGATTTTTACTATTACGACATCCGTGCATCTTTTTTGCATACTTCTAAAACTAGTACATCATTGCTAACTACGAAGTTATTACTATGTTTTTCAACAGATAATCCTGAATGATTGTGTGCCTCATCTGATGTATACGCACGGTAGCCTTCATGTTTTGAACATACAACCAGGTCGTCCTACGAATCTCAACTGTCTATACCGGATTTCTAAAAGAAGTGGAGACATAACAATGAAATAATGAAAAAAAATGTATGGACAGTCGTAAGGAGCTTCTTGGAAGCAAAAGGAAGCGAAGGCAAGAATTGGAGACAGGATGATCTCCATTCTTCATAATGGAGAGTCAGGGTCTATATTGTTTTATGCTATTTTACCTTAAGGGTGTTTAGGTCCTACCTGATACTCATGATCATGTGCTAAGAACAATTATGTAGGGTTGGGTTCGATGACTATGAGGCTGATGATCGTATGACTTATTATTAATAACGAGTAGAAGTTGTATGATGATGTATGATTAGTAGGACTTGTTATTATATATGATGATGTATGATGCAAGCATGCATGAGTTATTATATATCAGCGGGTGAAATGAACATAGCGATGGCGTTGGTAAACCAAGGACGAAGATATAAGAGAGGACACTTCTCTCTATTAGCTAGCTAATAACAACCTAAAATTAACCCCAAAACCCCTAAACCAGCCACTTTTAAAAAAGAAAAACCTCAGCTCCACCCATTTCTTGTGGCGTGGAGGCCTTTTGGTCCCGGTTTATGTCACCAACTGACCAAAGCCCCCTTGCCTGGGCTGCCCGCAGCGCCACGTGGATGTTTGATCTGTCCCGGTTCGTGTAAGAACCGGGACTAAAGGGGGGAGGTATTAATAACGACCCATTAGTCCCGGTTCAAGAACCGGGACAAAAGGCCCTCACGAACCGGGACAAATGCCCTGTTTTCTACTAGTGATGAGTGATATTTTTACACTCATTCACCTTTTTTTTCTAAATCATGATATTTCATTCAAAAAGAGATATTCGCTCCGATATTGCCACTAATAACTAATGACTGCAGAGAATTCCATAAATCCTCTCTTTGATATGTTTCCACAAGAAATGGACTAAAAAGGAAAGAAATCACGTGTGGAAATGGAAAGGAAGGAAAATGGAGAAAGAAGGAATCAATAAGAGGCATTTATGCGAAGACAGAGGAAAAGACGGCATTCCATACGGGCTGGAGCGCCCGTATGGCATGGAAACCGAGGCAGGTCGTCTACATGAACTACTTTTATAAAGGAGACCCCATCGAAATGTCAACAAGAGAGTGCAAACAGAAGCCAAAACATCATCATCTTCATCATCATCCACAAACCCTAGCCGCCGCCATTTTCATCTCCATAGCCACCATTACCACCATAGTGCTTCCTCATCTAGTTCATACTTGTAATCGTGCATCGCACCAGGCATCCATTGTGAGACATATTTGCAATCAATCTATTATCAAGATGTGTTCTTCAATGTTTTCTTCTCGTGATCTGATCTCCATGTGAGTAGTTCAGTAAGGTGTGGTTTGAGGCATAGGCCTTGCAACCTTCTGTATTTGTTGTGGATATCAATGGAAGGGATTTGAATTAACATCCCGTATGTGTGAAATAAAATTGTTCTGTATATGTCTCTTGTCTTGTCCGCAATATTCATCCCTGCAGGTACCCAGGTCATGGAGATCGAGCACCGGTGAGTCTAGGAGCAAGGAAACCGTGAAGTGTTATACCGAACATCGGTGACAGTTTTAGTAGGGTAACACATATCCTATCCTTGGGGATTCATGAGGTGTAGTCAATAAACGCCCAAAGTTGTCTGATTTCTTTATCTTAATTATCGAGGCAAACTCGTGCAATGGATAGGGCATGCGGTAGGACAACTGGTTCTTAATGCATGATGCGTACCGATCAAGATGTAATTTGGATACATCCCCCACTTCGGCCCGTAAGAAGCACATTTTGATAGGTGACTTACAAACAACAAATTAAGATCATATCTAGTCCAACAGAAATACATGGTTCTGAGCATTAAGACCTCATACATGTACCTCTTTTTATTATAAGTGTTTGAATTACCATTTGCTTGCTTGATCCGGTCAAAAGCTGGAATTGACACTTTTAACATAAGCTTGCTAGAGACCATTGCTTCAAGGAAATATTCCTCTCGTGGGTTCGATAACCAATGGTCACCTTTGGGGATATAGGTGCGGGATACACTTTTCTGTTCCAATACCGGATCAATAAAAGAAGGTTTAAGAGAATCTGGGCCTATGGGTTCGGAGACTTCCATGTCGGACTCCAACACCCTAGCCCACCCAAAATAGAGGGGGAGCTCGCACATTTAGACACTTCTCTCATGATTCTCGAGCAAAAAGCTCGCCCTCCCTGCCCCGATCGTACTAGCCTCCATTTTTTGTCCCCCACCCGGTCATTCATCTCCCATTTCACCGGCTGTTTTGGCACAATGGATCCATAAGAGCCCATCGATTGGTATGTTGTCCCTTCGAACTCGGGGGAGGCTGTGCATGCAGCCGCATCCGTGGATCAGCCAAGCCGACACATGAAGGCAACGGAGAAGAAGAAGGCAATGGCGGCCGAAGCACCGCCTGCAAAGCGGACCACCGTGTCGGTCACCCACACAATTGCATCCCTGCCACCCCCTCCGGCCGCCATTACAAGCCGCTGCAGTACTACGCCTGAAGGAAATATGCCCTAGAGGCAATAATAAAGTTATTATTTATTTCCTTATATCATGATAAATGTTTATTATTCATGCTAGAATTGTATTAACCGGAAACATAATACATGTGTGAATACATAGACAAACATATAGTCACTAGTATGCCTCTACTTGACTAGCTCATTAATCAAAGATGGTTATGTTTCCTAACCATGGACATGTGTTGTCATTTGATTAATGGGATCACGTCATTAGGAGAATGATGTGATTGACATGACCCATTCCGTTAGCTTAGCACTTGATCGCTTAGTATATTGCTATTGCTTTCTTCATGACCTATACATGTTCACCGTAACTATGAGATTATGCAACTCCCGTTTACGGAGGAACACTTTGGGTGCTACCAAACGTCACAACGTAATCGGGTGATTATAAAGGAGTACTACAGGTGTCTCCAAAGGTACATGTTGGGTTGGCGTATTTCGAGATTAGGTTTTGTCACTCTGATTGTCGGAGAGGTATCTCTAGGCCTTCTCGGTAATACACATCACATAAGCCTTGCAAGCATTGCAACTAATAAGTTAGTTGTGAGATGATGTATTACGGAACGAGTAAAGAGACTTGCCGGTAACGAGATTGAACTAGGTATTGGATACCGACGATCGAATCTCGGGTAAGTAACATACCGACGACAAAGGGAACAATGTATGTCGTTATGCGGTTTGACCGATAAAGATCTTCGAAGAATATGTAGGAACCAATATGGGCATCCAGGTTCCACTATTGGTTATTGACCGAGAATAGTTCTAGGTCATGTCTACATAGTTCTCGAACCCGTAGGGTCCGCACGCTTAACGTTTCGATGACGATTTCATTATGAGTTTATAAGTTTTGATGTACCGAAGTTTGTTCGAGTCCCGGATGTGATCACGGACATGACGAGGAGTCTCGAAATGGTCGAGACATAAAGATTGATATATTGGAAGCCTATGTTTGGACTTGGAAAGGTTCCGGATGAAAACGGATTTTCAGGAACACCGGGTTACGGAACCCTCCGGGGTCAATGGGCCTTGATGGGCCATAAGGGAGAAGAGGAGGGCCGGCCAGGGCAGGCCGCGCCTCCCCTAGTCCGAATAGGGCAGGAGAGAGGCGGCGCCCCCTTCCTCTTCCCCCTCCCCCAAGTCCTAATCCAACTAGGAAAGGGGGGGGGGGGGAGTCCTACTCCCGGGGGGCGTGGGACACCTCCCGGCGCGCCACCCCGCGGGCCGGCCGCACTCCTTGCTCCTTTATATCTGAGGCAGGGGCATCCCATGACACACAAGTTGATCTACGGATCGTTCCTTAGCCGTGTCGGTGCCCCTCCACCATATTCCACTTCGTCATATCGTCGCGGAGCTTAGGCGAAGCCCTGCACCGGTGAAGTCATATCGTCGAAGCTTAGGCGAAGCCCTGCGTCGGTGGAGCATCATCATCGTCCTGCCCGTCGTCTTGTGGAACTCATCCCCGACGCTTTGCTGGATCGGAGCCGGGGATCGTCATCGAGCTGAGCGTGTGCTGAACTCGGAGGTGCCGTGCGTTCGGTACTTGGATCGGTCGGATCGTGAAGACGTACGACTACATCAACCGCGTTGTTATAACGCTTCCGCTTACGGTCTACGAGGGTACGTGGACATGCACTCTTCCCTCTCGTTGCTATGCCATCACCATGATCTTGCGTGTGCGTAGGAATTTTTTTGAAATTACTACGTTCCCCAACAGTGGTATCAGAGCCTGGTTTTATGCGTTGATGTCATATGCACGAGTAGAACACAAGTGAGTTGTGGGCGATATAAGTCATACCGCTTACCGAGATGTCATACTTTGGTTCAGCGGTATTGTGAGATTAAGCGGCCGGACCGACATTACGCGTGCAGACGCTTACGCGAGACTGGTTTCACCGCTTGAGCACTCGTTGCTTAAAGGTGACCGGCGGGTGTCTGCCTCTCACTTTAATTGAACCGAGTGTGGCTACGCCCGGTCCTTGCGAAGGTTAAAACAGCACCAACTTGACAAACTATCGTTGTGGTTTTGATGCGTAGGTAAGAACGGTTCTTGCTCAGCCCGTAGCAGCCACGTAAAACTTGCAACAACAAAGTAGAGGACGTCTAACTTGTTTTTGCAGGGCATGTTGTGATGTGATATGGTCAAGACGTGATGCTATATTTGATTGTATGAGATGATCATGTTTTGTAACCGAGTTATCGGCAATCGGGCAGAGCCATATGGTTGTCGCTTTATTGTATGAAATGCAAAAGCCATGTAATTGCTTTACTTTATCACTAAGCGGTAGCGATAGTCGTAGAAGCAATAGTTGGCGAGGACGACAACTATGCTACGATGGAGATCAAGGTGTCGCGCGCGGTGACGATGGTGATCATGACGGTGCTTGAGATGGAGATCACAAGCACAAGATGATGATGGCCATATCATATCACTTATATTGATTGCATGTGATGTTTATCCTTTATGCATCTTATATTGCTTTGATTGACGGTAGCATTATAAGATGATCTCTCACTAAAATTATCAAGAAGTGTTCTCCCGAGTATGCACCATTGCGAAAGTTCTTCGTCTTTGAGACACCACGTGATGATCGGGTGTGATAGGCTCTACGTTCAAATACAACGGGTGCAAAACAGTTGCGCACGCAGAATACTCAGTGAAACTTGACGAGCCTAGCATATAATGTATATGGCCTCGAGCACGGAGACCGAAAGGTCGAACGTGAATCATATAGTAGATATGATCAACATAGTGATGTTCACCATTGAGACTACTCCATCTCACGTGATGATCGGACATGGTTTAGTTGATTTGGATCACGTAATCACTTAGATAACTGGAGAGATGTCTATCTAAGTGGGAGTTCTTTAGTAATATGATTAATTGAACTTAAATTTATCATGAACTTAGTACCTGATAGTATTTTGCTTGTCTATGTTTACTGTAGATAGATGGCTTGTGCTGTTGTTCCGTTGAATTTTAATGCGTTCCTTGAGAAAGCAAAGTTGAAAGATGATGGTAGCAATTACACGGATTGGGTCCATAACTTGAGGATTATCCTCATTGCTGCACAGAAGAATTACGTCTGGAAGCACCGCTGGGTGCCGAACCTGCTGCAGAGCAACGCCGAAGTTGTGATCGTCTTGCAGAGCAAAGCTGATGACTACTCTATAGTTCAGTGTGCCATGCTTTACGGCTTAGAACCGGGTCTTCAACGACGTTTTGAACGTCATGGAGCATATGAGATGTTCCAGGAGTTGAAGTTAATATATCAAGCAAATGCCCGGATTGAGAGATATGAAGTCTCCAATAAGTTCTATAGCTGCAAGATGGAGGAGAATAGTTCTGTCAGTGAACATATACTCAAAATGTCTGGGTATAATAATCACTTGATTCAACTGGGAGTTAATCTTCCGGATGATAGTGTCATTGACAGAATTCTTCAATCATTGCCACCAAGCTACAAGAGCTTTGTGATGAACTATAATATGCAAGGGATGACCAAAACAATTCCCGAGCTCTTCGCAATGCTAAAAGCCGAGGTAGAAATCAAGAAAGAGCATCAAGTGTTGATGGTCAACAAGACCACTAGTTTCAAGAAAAAGGGCAAAGGAAAGAAGAAGGAACTTCAAAAGAACAGCAAGAAAGTTGCTGCTCAAGAGAAGAAACCCAAGTCCGGACCTAAGCCCTAAATCGAAAGTGCTTCTCTTGCAAGCATCGACCTTTGGAAGCGGAACTGCCCCAAGTATTTGGCGGATAAGAAGGATGGCAAGGTGAACAAAGGTATATGTGATATACATGTTATTGATGTGTACCTTACTAATACTCGTAGTAGTACTGGTATTTGATACTGGTTACATTGCTAATATTTGCAACTCGAAACAGAACTACGGATTGCGAAGATTGGCAAAGGGACGAGGTGACGATGCGCGTGGGAAATGGTTCCAAAGTCGATGTGATCGCGGTCGGCACGCTACCTCTACATCTACCATCGGGATTAGTTTTAGACCTAAATAATTGTTATTTGGTGCCGCCGTTAAGCATGAACACTATATCTGGATCTTGTTTGATGCGAGACGGTTATTCATTTAAGACAGAGAATAATGGTTGTTCTATTTATATGAATAATATCTTTTATGGTCATGCACCCTTGAAAAGTGGTCTATTTTTATTGAATCTCGATAGTAGTAATACACATATTCATAGTGTTGAAACCAAAAGATACAGAGTTGATAATGATAATGCAACTTATTGGTGGCACTGCCATTTGGGTCATATCGGTGTAAACGCATGAAGAAACTCCATACTGATGGACTTTTGGAATCACTTGATTATGAATCACTTGGTACTTGCGTAACCGTGCCTCATGGGCAAGATGACTAAAACGCCGTTCTCCGGAACTATGGAGCGAGCAACTGATTTGTTGGAAATCATACATACCGATGTTTGTGGTCCAATGAATGTTGAGGCACGCTTGGGTATCAAGTTATTTTCTCACCTTCACAGATGATTTGAGCAGATATGGGTATATCTACTTAATGAAACACAAATCTGAAACATTTGAAAAGTTCAAAGAATTTCAGAGTGAAGTGGAAAATCATCGTAACAAGAAAATAAAATTTCTACGATCTGATCGTGGAGGAGAATATTTGAGTTACGAGTTTGGTTTACATTTGAAACAATGCGGAATAGTTTCGCAACTCACGCCACCCGGAACACCACAACAAAATGGTGTGTCCGAACGTCGTAATCGTACTTTACTTGATATGGTGCGATCTATGATGTCTCTTCTTGATTTACCGCTATCGCTTTGGGGATATGCTTTAGAGACGGCCGCATTCACGTTAAATAGGGCACCATCAAAATCCGTTGAGACGACACCTTATGAACTGTGGTTTGGCAAGAAACCAAAGTTGTCGTTCTTAAAGTTTGGGGCTGCGATGCTTATGTGAAGAAACTTCAACCGGATAAGCTCGAACCCAAATCGGAGAAATGTGTCTTCATAGGATACCCAAAGGAGATCTGTTGGGTACACCTTCTATCACAGATCTGAAGGCAAGATTTTCGTTGCTAAATTCGGATCCTTTCTAGAAAAGGAGTTTCTCTCGAAAGAAGTGAGTGGGAGGAAAGTAGAACTTGATGAGATAATCAGATCTGCTTCCCTTATTGGAAAGTAGTTCATCACAAGAAACGGTTCTGTGACAACTACATCAATTAGTGAGGAAACTAATGATATTGATCATGAAACTTCAGATCAAGTTTCTCTTGAACTTTGTAGGTCAACCAGAGTAAGATCCGCACTGCAGTGGTACGGTAATCCTATTCGAAGTCATGTTACTTGACCATGGCGAACCTACAAACTATGAAGAAGCGATGGTGAGCCCAGATTCGCAAAATGGTCGGAAGCCATGAAATCTGAGATAGGATCCATGTATGAGAACAAAGTATGGACTTTGGTTGACTTGCACGATGATCGGCAAGCTATTGAGAATAAATGGATCTTTAAGAAGAAGACCGACGATGGTAATGTAATCGTTTATAAAGCTCGACTTGTTGCGAAAGGTTTTCGACAAGTTCAAGGGGTTGACTACGATGAGACTTTCTCACCCGTAGCGATGCTTAAGTCTGTCCGAATCATGTTAGCAATTGCTGCATTTTATGATTATGAAATTTGGCAAATGGATGTAAAAACTGCATTCTTGAATGGATTTCTAGAAGAAGAGTTGTATAAGATGCAACCAGAAGGTTTTGTTGATCCAAAGGGTGCTAACAAAGTGTGCAAGCTCCAGCGATCAATTTATGGTCTGGTGCAAGCCTCTCGGAGTTGGAATAAACGCTTTGATAGTGTGATCAAAGCATATGGTTTTATACAGACTTTTGGAGAAGCCTGTATTTACAAGAAAGTGAGTGGGAGCTCTGAAGCATTTCTGATATTATATGTGGACGACATATTATTGATTGGAAATGATATAGAATTTCTGGATAGCATAAAAGGATACTTGAATAAAAGTTTTTCAATGAAAGACCTCGGTGAAGCTGCTTACATATTGGGCATCAAGATCTATAGAGATAGATCAAGACGCTTAATTGGACTTTCACAAAGCACATACCTTGATAAAGTTTTGAAAAAGTTCAAAATGGATCAGGCAAAGAAAGGGTTTTTACCTGTATTACAAGGTGTGAAATTGAGTCAGACTCAAAGCCCGACCACAGCAGAAGATAGAGAGAAAATGAAAGATGTTCCCTATGCTTCAGCCATAGGCTCTATCATGTATGCAATGATGTGTACCAGACCTGATGTATGCTTAGCAATAAGCTTGGCAGGAATGTACCAAAGTAATCCAGCAATGGATCACACTACAGCGGTCAAGAACATCCCGAAATACGAAAAGGACTAAGGATATGTTTCTCGTGATATGGAGGTGACAAAGAGCTAGTCGTAAATGGTTACGTCGATGTAAGCTTTGACACCGATCCGGACGATTCTAAATCGCAAACCCGGATACGTGTTTTTATTAAATGGTGGAGCTGTCGGTTGGTGCAGTTCTAAACAAAGCGTCGTGGCGGGATCTACATGTAAAGCGGAGTACATAGCTGCTTCGAAGCAGCAAATGAAGGAGTCTGGATGAAAGAGTTCATTTCCGATCTAGGTGTCATACCTAGTGCATCGGGACCAATGAAGATCTTCTCGTGACAATATCGTGCAATTGCCTTGGCAAAGGAATCCAGATTTCACAAGAGGACCAAGCATATCAAGAGATGCTTCAATTCCATTCGACCAAGTCCAAGTGGGAGACATAGAGATTTGCAAGATACATACGGATCTGAATGTTGCGCACCGTTGACTAAGCCTCTTCCACGAGCAAAACATGATCAGCACCAAGACTCCATGGGTGTTAGAATCATTCTTGTGTAATCTAGATTATTGACTCTAGTGCAAGTGGGAGACTGAAGGAAATATGCCCTAGAGGCAATAATAAAGTTATTATTTATTTCCTTATATCATGATAAATGTTTATTATTCATGCTAGAATTGTATTAACCGAAAACATAATACATGTGTGAATACATAGACAAACATATAGTCACTAGTATGCCTCTACTTGACTAGCTCATTAATCAAAGATGGTTATGTTTCCTAACCATGGACATGTGTTGTCATTTGATTAATGGGATCACGTCATTAGGAGAATGATGTGATTGACATGACCCATTCCGTTAGCTTAGCACTTGATCGCTTAGTATATTGCTATTGCTTTCTTCATGACCTATACATGTTCCTCGTAACTATGAGATTATGCAACTCCGTTTACGGAGGAACACTTTGGTGCTACCAAACGTCACAACGTAATCGGGTGATTATAAAGGAGTACTACAGGTGTCTCCAAAGGTATATGTTGGGTTGGCGTATTTCGAGATTAGGTTTTGTCACTCTGATTGTCGGAGAGGTATCTCTAGGCCTTCTCGGTAATACACATCACATAACCCTTGCAAGCATTGCAACTAATAAGTTAGTTGTGAGATGATGTATTACGGAACGAGTAAAGAGACTTGCGATAACGAGATTGAACTAGGTATTGGATACCGACGATCGAATCTCGGGTAAGTAACATACCGACGACAAAGGGAACAACGTATGTCGTTATGCGGTTTGACCGATAAAGATCTTCGAAGAATATGTAGGAACCAATATGGGCATCAGGTTCCGCTATTGGTTATTGACCGAGAATAGTTCTAGGTCATGTCTACATAGTTCTCGAACCCGTAGGGTCCGCACGCTTAACGTTTCGATGACAGTTCATTATGAGTTTATAAGTTTTGATGTACCGAAGGTTGTTCGAGTCCCGGATGTGATCACGGACATGACGAGGAGTCTCGAAATGGTCGAGACATAAAGATTGATATATTGGAAGCCTATGTTTGGACTTGAAAGGTTCCGGATGAAAACGGGATTTTCTAGAACACCGGGGTTACGGAACCTCCCGGGGTCAATGGGCCTTGATGGGCCATAAGGGAGAAGAGGAGGGCGGCCAGGGCAGGTCACGTGCCCCCTCCCCTAGTCCGAATAGGACAAGGAGAGAGAGGCGGCGCCTTCCTCTTCCCCCTCCCCAAGTCCTAATCCAACTAGGAAAGGGGGAGTCCTACTCGGTGGGAGTAGGACTCCTCCAGCGCCTCCCCTAGGGCCGGCCGCACCCCCTTGCTCCTTTATATCTGAGGCAGGGGCACCCCATGACACACAAGTTGATCTACGGATCGTTCCTTAGCCGTGTGCGGTGCCCCTCCACCATATTCCACTTGGTCATATCGTCAAGGAGCTTAGGCGAAGCCTGCGCCGTGAAGTCATATCGTCGCGGAGCTTAGGCGAAGCCCTGCGTCGGTGGAGCATCATCATCGTTACCACGCCCGTCGTCTTGTGGAACTCATCCCCGACGCTTTCGGATCGGAGCCCGGGGATCGTCATCGAGCTGAACGTGTGCTGAACTCGGAGGTGCCGTGCGTTCGGTACTTGGATCGGTCGGATCGTGAAGACGTACGACTACATCAACCGCGTTGTTATAACGCATCCGCTTACGGTCTACGAGGGTACGTGGACATGCACTCTTCCCTCTCGTTGCTATGCCATCACCATGATCTTGCGTGTGCGTAGGAAATTTTTTGAAATTACTACGTTCCCAACAACGCCCACTATCTAAATTGTCACCCCGACACGCAACAATCATTGTAGCACTCTACCCCTCCTTCAACTCTGCATCTGGGTAACCTCAACCGTACATGGTCGACCTCAACATAGACTACATATTCATGGAGACATAGTCGCAGCAACTCATTTGGTCGCGGTTTTTGTCGGAGGAGCCCTCGTCCGTCTGTGTCCAGTCACTCTTTGGCGGAATGCCTCCCCCAAGTTTGACGACGACAACCAACGAGGCTATGGTGAACATGATCCACAACAGCAGCGAACAGAAGACAGACAAGTCAAGGACCTCGACTCGCCAATCAAGAGACGGAGCCTCACCCCGGACACCGAGCAGCCCGATGGCGACCGAAAGAAGAAGATGGGCAAAACGTACAATGACAAGGAGGATGAAGGGTGTGTTTAGCGTGGTTGGCCACTAGTGTTGATCTGTTTCAAGGTATAGAGCCAAAGGGGTCAGATTTTCGGCAAAGTAGGCACGATTGGTTTCATGAGCAAAAGCACTGTGACCACTACCAGAATGAAGTTTTCCATTATTACAATTTGAAGTTGCTAGCCCATCTATGGTACACCATTCAATTAGAGGTCAACAAATATGCCAACATATATAACAAGTGCAAAATCGATGATGAATTAATGTATCAGTCCTCGAGCCCGTAAGTTTTGTAGCTTGTTGCTCCACGTGCTAGTCGTTTGATTGATTTGCTTAATATTGCAACTTGTTGATCATGTCCTTTTCTTGCTTTGATATCCCCATGCTTGTGTACTTTGTACAAGAAGATAGAGAAGAAGCCCTTCACATTGATGCATTTGTTGGATGGACTTTAATGGAGAAAGAAAGCGTGCAAGCATTGCCAATTCCAACAAGACCGCGGCCATCGCCAAAGAAGTTGATGAAGACGGTGATCCAACAAAAGGAGGGTTGCACTGGCCAACCATGTGGCTAGGTCTAGGGCAGAGGAATTTGGAGGCAGAGAAGGAGAAGTGAGAAAGGGCGGCGGCCAAGATCATGGAGAAGTTTGAGGTCATCATAGCAAAAAAGGAGAGGATTGCCAATGGCAATGAGATGAAGGAGGAAAAGAAGCGGAGATGTTTGACATGTTCACGGAGATGCAAAAGAAGAATCTTAAACTTGAGGAGACAAAGATTGGTATGAAGGCTAAAGGCGTGGCGCAAAAGTTATTATTCGTGAAGGTGGTGGACTTGGATCCCGACACGGTGAAGTTTGTTCAAGAGTAGTGTGCTACTAATGGTAAACGCTTTGTGAAAAAGGAGACATAATAAGAGGTTGATAATTGAGCTATTTGGCACGGACAGCCGGATTGGGGGCTTTGGGATCGATGGATGTAAATATTTATTGAACATCGGAGCTTTTAGTTTTAGTTGCATTTGTTTGTTACTATTTAAATATATAGTTGCATTACTATTGTTCTTGATAAATTTGTCAAAAACGAGTCCGGAAATGAGATAGAGATTTGGTGACTCTAGTTGGATGACCTCCGCACTACTGACTGTCTGTGAACAGATACAAATGTATCTGCAAACATTTGATGATGTCCATCTGATGATCCGCATTGAAGTCAACCTCACCACCAAAGCATAAACTAATTAATATAATTGCGCACTGATGACGGAAAAGGGACTCATGAGTTGCCCATGCAAAGACGGGCAAGATCATGTGCCCAGAACCTAATATGTTTGGACCCCAATACGCAGGTAATGTCAGATTTATAGAGCTCCCAACGAACGCCCACAAAGCCTTCGGATCACGATCAAACGGATGTCAGTTTCTCTTTGCAACGTAGCAAATTTTCTACCATATTTTTGCACTACATGGCAACTTTCACCCCCGATCATGGCGAATTTACTAAAGTTACTAAAGTTGCCATGGCAACTTTAGTTGGTATGACATGGAAAGTTTGGGGCATTCATTGGAAAATGTTCCTAGAAAATGTTACCCAGATAAGGTTTCCCATATGTTTTCTTCACAAAGGACCAATAACCTAATAAGTTGGGCTCATTGTACTTTGCCCAGGACTCGACACAATTTCATATTTGTTATATTTTTAGAATCTTGATATTTTCTTAAATTCATGAATATTTTCTAATTCGTTTCATAAAAAACATAAATATTTTTTCACAATTTTAAACATTTTATAATTTTGAAAAATAATTTTCCAAATCCTATTTGGCACATAGGCTGCCCGATGGCGACAGAGCATGTACCCCCCGCTTTCCGCTCCGAACATCTAAGCTGGCCCAACTAGCCCATTAACCGGTTTTTAAAACTTTGGTTTTATCTCATTTTCGTTTTTCTTTTTTCATTTCTATTATATTTTCCCTTTATTTTTCATTCTTTAGTTTTATCCTTTTCCTTTCCAAATTCACGGACGTTTTCAGAAATCAGGGAATATTTTTACAATTTGTTCATGGAACTAAAAAATATCGTCATATTAAAAATATGTTCACCAATTTTGAAATATGTTCATTGAATTCAAAAATAATTCTTGAAATCAAAATTACTTAATCAAATTTGAAAGAATTTTGATTTCATTTTTCCTCAAATATAAAAAATTAACTGAACTAAATTATTTTCACAAAAAATTTAAAATTTGTGCTTTAAATTAAAAAATATGTCCTTTTATTTGCAGTGTGAACATTTTTCTAAATTGCTGAACACTTTTTTAATTAGTGAACATTTTTTTGAAATTTTAGAATTTTTTAAGAAATAAAAAATAAAAACAGAAAAGTAAATAAGAAAATTAAATATAGGGGAGCCCTGCCTTGCACCTGGGCCGGCCCAAGTTCATGTGTTTGGAGCGAGGGGGTGCGTGGTGGGGAGAATATCTCGTGCACCGGTGCTTATGGTGCTACTGTGCATTCTAAAATGTTAAAAAGAATTGAAAATAATTTACCACATTTACACAACATAAAGATAGGTTGTGACAGAATTTCAAGTCAAAATTCAAAACATAGCTCAAGAAGAAAAAACCAAAAATTTAATACTGAGTACTCCCTCCGTTCCTTAATATTTGTCTTTTAGAGATTTCAAATTGACTACCACATACGGATGTATATAGACATATTTTAGAGTGAAGATTCACTCATTTTGCTTCGTATGTAGTCATTTGTTGAAATCTCTAGAAAGACAAATATTTGGGAACATAGGGAGTATTACATACTCACATTGGTGTCAAATTTCTCATTTTTGTATCTGGGATTTAGATTTGGCCATAGTCACATTGGTGTCAAATTTGTCATTTTTGTGTGTCAATAAGGGAGAGCCTACAGGGCGCAGCACGAGCCACGAAGGAAGCGGGCGCGCAGCCCACGCTCCCATTATGGGCCGGCCCATGTGTAGCCGGGACGCCGCCGGTTTTTTTTTTTGCGGATGTTTCCTTTTCCTTTTTTTTTCAATAATTCGGGATATAAAAAAGATGCTCGATAATTCAAAAATTGTTCATGAATCTGGCAAAAAATGTTCACAAATTTTAAAAATGTTCATGAATTTCAAACAATGTTCATGATTTCAAAAAAATGTTCGTGAAATTGAAAAATGTTCAAAAAATAATTAAATCATTATTACAGAAAACACTCTAGAATTCAAAACTGAATTTGTAAAGAAAATGTTCACAAAATTAAAACATGTTCATAATTTAAAAATTCAAACAAATGTTCGCTAATTCAAAAAATGTTCACCAATTTGGAAAAAATGTTCACGATTCAAAAACAATTTCGCTAATTCTAAAAATGTATTCGAATTTGAAAAAATGTTCATGATATTGAAAAAGTTGTCTTTAATTTTAAAATGTTCATGACTTAAGAGAATGTTCACAAATTTCTAAAAAAATTGTTCATGATTTCGAAAAAAATGTTCGTGAGTTTTTAAAAAATGTTCATAGTTTCAAAGAATTTTCATGATTTAAGAGTAACTATTTAGTAGAAATAAAACCATGATTTTGGAAAAAAAATGTTCATCATTCAGAAAAAAGATTTAAGAAACAAATCACGAATTAATAGATTTTTGGAAATTGCAAAACAAGAATAAAAATGAAAACAAAAATGTAAAAAAAAAGAAAAGAAAACAGAAAAAGCAAAAGAAAAAACGAAATAAAGAAAAATAAAAACGGAAAGAAAAACATAAAAACCCGGTTCAGGGAAGGTTCTAGGACCTTCCCAAAACCGGTTGGGGTTAAACCCCGAAATGGGCCGGCCCATAGAAACAGCAGCAGGCGAGGCGAGGGTACGTGCCACGGCGCTCGTGGGCGCGGTACGCGCCGTATAGGATCCCCGTGTCAATAAATGTTTCGAATTTAGATACGAAATCTTGTTACAACAGATATTGATGCCATGTCAATGTGCTAGATTTGCCCCACAATTTGGACTTTAGGTTTGGCCCATAATCACATTGGTGTCAAATTTGTCATTTTTGTATCTTAATAAATGTTTCGAATTTAGATAGGAAATCTTGTTATAACAGGCATTGATGTTGTGTCAATGTGCTAGATTTTTTTCAGATCATTGAAATGTTCTATGGGATTCGGTGCACTGGTAGCATCACAAGTGTGGGTGCACCGGATATATTCCTGTGTGCGCGGTCTCTCTTTCCAGCGCGTAGCGCGCGTGGAATAGGAAGTCCCCTTACAAAGCTGCATCTTCTTACAGCTAAAAAAAAGTGCATCTTCTTGACACGTATGCTTGATACATACAGGCTCAAAATAGGGTAGCAAATTGTATGGCAAATTATAGCCGTACCGAGTCTTGTACTGCGGTATGGATGAGCAGATGTCCTCCATGTTGTGAGGACTTATTGCCTCTTAACTGTAACCCTGTGACTTTGGAATAAAATTTCCGTATTATTCGCAAAAAAAAGTGAGTAGAAGCAAATTCTTAGCCAAAAAGTCAGCCTGCAGTGCATCAGTCCGGACAGTTGGAAACTGAGAAGTACATACGTACGTACGCTCTTACGTCTCTCCGATCCCCTAATTTGGGTCCATCGGAGCACCCATTTCTGCATACGTACGTCCTCACGTGTCCCCGATCGATCTTTTCAATTAGTTGCCGTCGGTTTTCTCTGTGTTTGGATCTTGATCGGACGGTGGCTAGCTCCCTGCTGTATATAGGTTTTGTCGACAGTGCATGCGTATGTCCGCATATCGGTCGACATAGTTTTGGACCGTGGCACTGTGCTGAGAAACACCTCTGAATGAATGCAAGGAGACTCTAATACGGAGAACTATGGAGGCTTCTTTTCCCAGCCCACGACAAGTATTTCGGCAACAAATATCCATTTTTTTTCATTTGCAGTGATTTCTAGAGCAGTTTATTGAAGATTACCTCACAAACTACATAATTGATGCCGACACAACGAAAATTAATGTATTTCACTCCGACTACTATGATGAACTAAAAGTCTTCCTCAAGACAGTGAAGCATGGGAAGATGGTGATCACAAGGGGTTGGAGTAAAGTTGTGCTTTGCATGGAAGGGGGCACAATATGGACATTACACTTCTTCACCTACACCAACAACCAACATGTCTTTCACCTCTCTCTTTATCATCTTTTAACATAGTGGTTCTTTGTGCCGGTCCACCTTGCGCGCAACAACTCTCGACGGGGCTGGACGGCTAAATCTAGTACAATCGGTGGTCTGCAATGCCGGTCCACGCAATGTTATCGCTCGGTGTTCCCCAAAAAGTATTGTCGAAGATCATCAGGATTTGTCGCGGTTTTATTTGGGCCGGTGCCGCGGATGCGAGGGGCGGCTAGTGCGCCGTTGCCTGGGACTTCGTTTGCCAACCAAAGTGGGTCGGGGGTCAGGGGCTTCGGGATGTGCGTTGGCTGAATCACACCATGAGGGCGCGATGGCTATGGATAAAGGGGAGAGCGACATAAGTCGGCCTTGGGTGGAGTTCGCGATCGCCGCGTCCACTGAATCTCGACGGATATACCAGGCGGCTGTATTCATGGAGATTGGTGATGGCAGGGAGAGTTTTTTCTGGGACGATAGGCGGCTTCACGGCTGGCGAATTCAGGCGTGTGCGCTGCTAGTGTATGCTAAGATCAAGCCACGGACCAGGGCCTCCAGAACAGTAGTCGACGCCATGGCTGTGGCTTGGGCGACGGATCTTGGCCCAGACCTCACTCAGGCGGAGCTAGCCCAATTCCTACAATTATGGGACAGGACGGCCTCAGTGCAGTTGCTGTCAAACGAGATATGTATGAGGAGATAGATAAGATAGATAATCGCATGAGTAGTTTAAATTATGTATCCGGTTGTAACTATGCTTCTTATCTCTTACACTTCTTCTTCCTCAAGTTATGTATCTCCAACAGAATTGTACGCGTATCAGGGACTCGCAATCCCCTATATAACACGTACCACGTCCCCCTCGAAGGATAAGACGTTTCCGCATCGCACATGGTATACAGAGCCTCCTCTTCCATCTCATCTAGCCTAGCTCATCGCCATTAGTGCCCTAGCCATGTCTTCCTCTGGCTCCTCCCACCAAAACCTCAACCAACAGGTCACGGAGAAGCTTACCCGCACGAACTATGTTACGTGGCGCGCCCAGATCGTGCCACAGCTGCGGGGCGCCGATGTCTTCGGCTATGCTGACGGCACCACACCGGAGCCGGCCCGACTCCTCGTCACCAAGGACAAAGACGGGAAGGAGTCCTCGACGCCCAACCCTCTCCACCCAATCTGGGTACGGGAGGACCAGCAGGTACTTGGTTATCTGCTCAACAATCTGTCCAAAGAGGTTCTTGTGCAGGTGACCGCGATCACCACGTCGCCCGCGCTCTGGGCTGCTCTGGCGGGCATGTTTTCGTCGCAGTCCCTCAGCCGGGTGAACAACATCCGCACGGCCCTCATCAACGCGCAGAAGGGGAACCAGTCCGTCGCCACCTACTTCGCCCACATGCGCGGCCTCGCGGACGAACTCGCCGCGGCCGGCAAGCCCCTGCAAGATGACGAGCTTGTCTCCTACATCCTCCATGGGCTGGACATGGACTACCAGCCCTGGTGTCCGCCCTCGGCCCGCATCGTGCCTGTCTCCCTCGACGAGCTCTTCTCCATGATGAGCAACCCGACCAACGTGGCGCTCTTCCGATCCTCGGGCGGCTTCAAGTCGCCTTAGCGCCGCTTTACCATTGGCGCGGCGGCTCCTCTCATCAGCGCGGGTCACCTCGCAACAGGGGCAAGGCCTCGGGCGGGGGACACGGCAACAGCAACTCCAGCACTCGCGGCGGCGGCGGGCGGCCCTCTTCTGGCAACACAAGGGCCGTCGTGGTGGCTCCACCAGGTCACGGCCAGATGCACCTCGCTACCAGATCTGTGGTAAGCTAGGGCATACGGCCAAAGACTGCTGGTATCGCTACGACGATGACGGCGACTCCTCCCAAGACGAGGACAAACTTGCTGCTGCTGCGGATGGCTCCTATGGGATCGACACCAACTGGTACGTCGACAGTGGCGCCACCAACCACATCACCAATGAACTTGAAAAGGTGACAATGAAGGAAAAATATCGTGGCAAGGATCAAATCCACACAGCTAGTGGTGAAGGTATGAGGATTAACCACATTGGTCACTCAATTTTTCATACCCCCCTTAGAAAAATTCATCTTAAGAAAATCTTGCATGTTCCTAGTGCCAATAAAAGCCTTCTTTCTGTTCATAGAATTGCTCTTGATAATCACGTTTTCCTCGAATTTCATCCATATTTCTTTTTGATCAAGGATCAGGCCACGAAGAGAATCCTCTATCGAGGTAGATGTGTTCGAGGGCTTTACCCCTTGATTCCGGAGCGCACAAGATTCAATAAACAGGCTTTTGGTGTTGTCAAACTCTCGTCAACACGATGGCACGATCGTTTAGGATATGCTTCTTTTGCTTTAGTTGAAAACTTCTTAGGAAAAATAAGCTCCCGTATGTTGGTGAGCACAACGTTGAAACTATTTGTGATTCTTGTCAGCGAGCTAAGAGTCATCAGCTCCCCTATCCAATTTCTACTAGTGTGTCTACTCAACCATTGCAATTGATTTTTTCTGATGTTTGGGGACCGGCCCCTAGTTCTGTTGGTCGGCACACTTACTACGTAAGCTTTATTGATGACTATAGCAAGTTTTCGTGGATCTATCTTAAGAAAAGATCCGACGTTTTCCAAGTGTTTAAAAATTTTCAAGCACTTGTTGAGCGTAAATTTGATTCCAAAATCATCGCTGTCCAATCCGATTGGGGAGGGGAATACGAGAAGTTGAACTCCTTCTTCCAAACCCTTGGCATCTCACACCATGTGTCATGCCCCCACGCTCATCAACAAAACGGCTCAGCTGAGCGCAAACACCGTCACATTGTTGAAGTTGGTCTTGCTCTTTTAGCTCATGCGTCCATGCCATTAAAGTTTTGGGACGAAGCGTTTCTTACTGCTGTTCACATTATCAACATGCTTCCTAGTCGTGTCATAAATAATGAAACTCCAGTAGAACGCCTTCTTCATGTCAAACCTGACTATTCCACTCTTCGTGTGTTTGGATGTGCGTGCTGGCCTAACCTACGCCCATACAACAAACGCAAGCTCATGTTTCGATCAATCCAATGTGCTTTCCTTGGATACAGCGCCCAACACAAAGGTGTAAAGTGCCTTGACATCTCCACTGGTCGAGTCTATATATCACGCGACGTGGTTTTTGATGAGACCAAATTCCCTTTTTCTGATCTTCATCCAAACGCTGGTGCTCTACTTCAAAAAGAAATTCTTTTGCTTCCTCCAAGTCTCTCTGGTTATGATCAAGGGGGTGTTGATAATTGTTGTGATCATATGTTGGCTAACCCTCTTGCGCATGAGTCACCTGATGATGTTACAGGAGCACCACACTATGGAAACAGAGAAGAAAATGGCGAAGAAATCAACCCAAACGGTGAAGAAATCCATCCAGATGGCCCTCATCACATGTGTCGCGGCGAGGGAAGCAAATCCACCTCGGGATTGGAGCTGCAGATGTTGGGGAACGTAGTAATTTCAAAAAATTTCCTACGCACACGCAAGACCATGGTGATGGCATAGCAACGAGAGGGGAGAGTGTATGTCCACGTACCCTCGTAGACCGAAAGCGGAAGCGTTATTACAACGCGGTTGATGTAGTCGTCGTCTTCACGATCCGACCGATCCAAGTACCGAACGTCACGGCACCTCCGAGTTCAAGACACGTTCAGCTCGATGACAATCCCGGGCTCCGATCCAGCATAGCGTCGGGGATGAGTTCCGTCGACCTGACGGGCGTGGTGAGGATGATGATGCTCCACCGGACGCAGGCTTCGCCTAAGCTCCATGACGATATGACTTCATCGGGCGCAGGCTTCGCCTAAGCTCATGACGATATGACCGAAGTGGAATATGGTGGAGGGGGCACGCACACGGCGAAGGAACGATCCGTAGATCAACTTGTGTGTCATGGGGTGCCCCTGCCCCGTATATAAAGGAGCAAGAAGTGCGGCCAGCCCAAGGCGCGCTGGAGGAGTCCTACTCCCACCGAGTAGGACTCCCCCTTTCCTAGTTGGAATAGGATTGGGGAGGGAAGAGGGAAGGCGCCGCCCCTCTCCTTGTCCACTTCGGCCTAGAGGGGGAGGGGGGCGCGCGGCCGGCCCTGGCCGGCCCTTCCTCTTCTCCCTATGGCCCATCAAGGCCCATTGACCCCCCGGGGGTTCCGGTAACCCCCCGGTGTTCCGGTAACGTCCTGTTTTCATCCGGAACCTTTCCGAAGTCCAAACATAGGCTTCCAATATATCAATCTTTATGTCTCGACCATTTCGAGACTCCTCGTCATGTCCGTGATCACATCCGGGACTCCAAACAACCTTCGGTACATCATAACTTATAAACTCATAATTAACTGTCATCGAAACGTTAAGCGTGCGGACCCTACGGGTTCGAGAACTATGTAGACATGACCTAGAACCATTCTCGGTCAATAACCAATAGCGGAACCTGGATGCCCATATTGGTTCCTACATATTCTACGAATATCTTTATCGGTCAAACCGCATAACGACATACGTTGTTCCCTTTGTCATCGGTATGTTACTTACCCGAGATTCGATCGTCGGTATCCAATACCTAGTTCAATCTCGTTACCGGTAAGTCTCTTTACTCGTTCCGTAATACATCATATCACAACTAAATCATTAGTTGCAATGCTTGCAAGGCTTATGTGATGTGTATTACCGAGAAGGCCCGAGAGATACCTCTCCGAGCAATCGGAGTGACAAAACCTAATCTAATCTCAAATACGCCAACCCAACAAGTACCTTTGGAGACACCTGTAGTACTCCTTTATAATCACCCGATTCGTTGTGACGTTTGGTAGTACCAAAGTGTTCCTCCGGTAAACGGAGTTGCATAATCTCATAGTTACAGGAACATGTATAGGTCATGAAGAAAGCAATAGCAATATACTAAAGCGATCAAGTGCTAAGCTAACGGAATGGGTCATGTCAATCACATCATTCTCCTAATGATGTGATCCCATTAATCAAATGACAACACATGTCTATGGTTAGGAAACATAACCATCTTTGATCAATGAGCTAGTCTAGTAGAGGCATACTAGTGACTATCTGTTTGTCTATGTATTCACACATGTATTATGTTTCCGGTTAATACAATTCTAGCATGAATAATAAACATTTATCATGATATAAGGAAATAAATAATAACTTTGTTATTGCCTCTAGGGCATATTTCCTTCAGTCTCCCACTTGCACTAGAGTCAATAATCTAGATTACACAGTAATGATTCTAACACCCATGGAGTCTTGGTGCTGATCATGTTTTGCTCGTGGAAGAGGCTTAGTCAACGGGTCTGCAACATTCAGATCCGTATGTATTTTGCAAATCCCTATGTCTCCCACTTGGACTTGGTCCCGAATGGAATTGAAGCGTCTCTTGATATGCTTGGTCCTCTTGTGAAATCTGGATTCCTTTGCCAAGGCAATTGCACCAGTATTGTCATAGAAGATCTTCATTGGTCCCGATGCACTAGGTATGACACCTAGATCGGAAATGAACTCTTTCATCCAGACTCCTTCATTTGCTGCTTCGGAAGCAGCTATGTACTCCGCTTCACATGTAGATCCCGCCACGACGATTTGTTTAGAACTGCACCAACTGACAGCTCCACCGTTTAATAAAAACACGTATCCGGTTTGCGATTTAGAATCGTCGGTATCAGTGTCAAAGCTTGCATCGACGTAACCATTTACGACTAGCTCTTTGTCACCTCCATAAACGAGAATCATATCCTTAGTCCTTTTCAGGTATTTCAGGATGTTCTTGAACGCTGTCCGATGATCCACTCTGGATTACTTTGGTACCTTCCTGCCAAGCTTACGCTAAGCATACGTCGTGTCTGGTACACAGCATTGCATACATGATAGAGCCTATGGCTGAAGCATAGGGAACATCTTTCATTTTCTCTCTATCTTCTGCGTGGTCGGGCATTGAGTCCGACTCAATCTTACACCTTGTAATACAGGTAAAAACCTTTCTTTGCACGATCCATTTTGAACTTCTTCAAAACTTTATCAAGGTATGTGCTTTGTGAAAGTCCAATTAAGCGTCTTGATCTATCTCTATAGATCTTGATGCCCAATATGTAAGCAGCTTCACCGAGGTCTTTCATTGAAAAACTTTTATTCAAGTATCCTTTTATGCTATCCAGAAATTCTATATCATTTCCAATCAATAATATGTCGTCCACATATAATATCGTAAATGCTACAGAGCTCCCACTCACTTTCTTGTAAATACAGGCTTCTCCAAAAGTCTCATATAAAACCATATGCTTTGATCACACTATCAAAGCGTTTATTCCAACTCCGAGAGGCTTGCACTGCACCATAAATTGATCATTGAGCTTGCACACTTTGTTAGCACCCTTTGGATCAACAAAACCTTCTGGTTGCATCATATACAACTCTTCTTCTAGAAATCCATTCAAGAATGCAGTTTTCATATCCATTTGCCAAATTTCATAATCATAAAATGCGGCAATTGCTAACATGATTCGGACAGACTTAAGCATCGCTACTGGTGAGAAAGTCTCATCGTAGTCAACCCCTTGAACTTGTCGAAAACCTTTCGCAACAAGTCGAGCTTTATAGACAGTTACATTACCATCAGCGTCAGTCTTCTTCTTAAAAATCCATTTATTCTCAATGGCTTGCCGATCATCGGGCAAGTCAACCAAAGTCCATACTTTGTTTTCATACATGGATCCCATCTCAGATTTCATGGCTTCTAGCCATTTTGCGGAATCTGGGCTCACCATCGCTTCTTCATAGTTTGTAGGTTCGCCATGGTCAAGTAACATGACTTCCAGAATAGGATTGCCGTACCACTCTGGTGCGTATTTTACTCTGGTTGACCTACGAAGTTCAGTAGTAACTTGATCTGAAATTTCATGATCAACATCATTAGTTTCCTCACTAATTGGTGTAGTTGTCACAGGAACCGTTTCTTGTGATGAACTACCTTCCAATAAGGGAGCAGATACAGTTATCTCATCAAGTTCTACTTTCCTCCCACTCACTTCTTTCGAGAGAAACTCTTTTTCTAGAAAGGATCCGAATTTAGCAACAAAAATCTTGCCTTCAGATCTGTGATAGAAGGTGTACCCAACAGTCTCCTTTGGGTATCCTATGAAGACACATTTCTTCGATTTGGGTTCGAGCTTATCTGGTTGAAGTTTCTTCACATAAGCATCGCAGCCCCAAACTTTAAGAAACGACAACTTTGGTTTCTTGCCAAACCACAGTTCATAAGGTGTCGTCTCAACGGACTTTGATGGTGCCTATTCAACGTGAATGCGGCCGTCTCTAAAGCATATCCCCAAAACGATAGTGGTAAATCAGTAAGAGACATCATAGATCGCACCATATCAAGTAAAGTACGATTACAACGTTCAGACACACCATTTCTCTGTGGTGTTCCGGGTGGCGTGAGTTGCGAAACTATTCCGCATTGTTTCAAATGTAAACCAAACTCGTAACTCAAATATTCTTCTCCACGATCAGATTGTAGAAATTTTATTTTCTTGTTACGATGATTTTCCACTCCACTCTGAAATTCTTTGAACTTTTCAAATGTTTCAGATTTGTGTTTCATTAAGTAGATATACCCATATCTGCTCAAATCATCTGTGAATGTGAGAAAATAACGATACCCGCCGCGTGCCTCAACATTCATTGGACCACAAACATCAGTATGTATGATTTCCAACAAATCAGTTGCTCGCTCCATAGTTCCGGAGAACGGTGTTTTAGTCATCTTGCCCATGAGGCACGGTTTGTAAGTACCAAGTGATTCATAATCAAGTGATTCCAAAAGTCCATCAGTATGGAGTTTCTTCATGCGTTTTACACTGATATGACCCAAACGGCGATTACCACAAATAAGTTGCATTATCATTTTCAACTCTGCATCTTTTGGTTTCAACACTATGAATATGTGTATTACTACTATCGAGATTCAATAAAAATAGACCACTCTTCAAGGGTGCATGACCATAAAAGATATTATTCATATAAATAGAACAACCATTATTCTCTGTCTTAAATGAATAACCGTCTCGCATCAAACAAGATCCAGATATAATGTTCATGCATAACGCTGGCACCAAATAACAATTATTTAGGTCTAAAACTAATCCCGATGGTAGATGTAGAGGTACCGTGCCGACCGCGATCACATCGACTTTGGAACCATTTCCCACGCCAAGCGCGCCGTCACCTTGTCCTTAGCCAATCTTCGCAATCCGTAGTTACTGCTTTGAGTTGCAAATATTAGCAATGTAACCAGTATCAAATACCCAGTACTACTGCGAGTATTAGTAAGGTACACATCAATAACATGTATATCACATATACCTTTGATCACCTTGCCATCCTTCTTATCCGCCAAATACTTGGGGCAGTTCCGCTTCCAAAGGTCCGGTTGCTTGCAGTAAAACACTCGGTTCAGGCTTAGGTCCAGACTTGGGTTTCTTCTCTTGAGCAGCAACTTTCTTGCTGTTCTTTTGAAGTTCCTTCTTCTTTCCTTTGCCCTTTTTCTTGAAACTAGTGGTCTTGTTGACCATCAACACTTGATGTTATTTCTTGATTTCTACCACCGCGGCTTTTAGCATTGCGAAGAGCTCGGGAATTGTCTTGGTCATCCCTTGCATATTATAGTTCATCATGAAGCTCTTTTAGCTTGGTGGCAGTGATTGGAGAATTCTGTCAATGACACTATCATCCGGAAGAGTAACTCCCAGTTGAATCAAGTGATTATTATACCCAGACATTTTGAGTATATGTTCACCTTGTGTAACTATTCTCCTCCATCTTGCAGCTATAGAACTTATTGGAGACTTCATATCTCTCAATCCGGGCATTTGCTTGAAATATTAACTTCAACTCCTGGAACATCTCATATGCCCCATGACGTTCAAAACGTCGTTGAAGACCCGGTTCTAAGCCGTAAAGCATGGCACACTGAACTATAGAGTAGTCATCAACTTTGCTCTCCTAGACATTCACAACTTCTGGTGTTGCTCCTGCAGCAGGCCTGGCACCCAGCGGTGCTTCCAGGACGTAATTCTTCTATGCAGCAATGAGGATAATCCTCAAGTTACAGACCCAGTCCGTGTAATTGCTACCATCATCTTTCAACTTTGCTTTCTCAAGGAACGCATTAAAATTCAACGGAACAACAGCACGGGCCATCTATCTACAATCAAACATAGACAAGCAAGATACTATCAGGTACTAAGTTCATGATAAATTTAAGTTTAATTAATCATATTAAAACTCCCACTTAGACAGACATCTCTCTAGTCATCTAAGTGATTACGTGATCCAAATTAACTAAACCATGTCCGATCATCACGTGAGATGGAGTAGTTTCAATGGTGAACATCACTATGTTGATCATATCTACTATATGATTCACGTTCGACCTTTCGGTCTCTGTGTTCCGAAGCCATATCTGTTATATGCTAGGCTCGTCAAGTTTAACCTGAGTACTCCGCGTGTGCAACTGTTTTGCACCCGTTGTATTTGAACGTAGAGCCTATCTCACCCGATCATCACGTGGTGTCTCAGCACGAAGAACTTTCGCAACTGTGCATACTCAGGGAGAACACTTCTTGATAATTTTAGTGAGAGATCATCTTATAATGCTACCGTCAATCAAAGCAAGATAAGATGCATAAAGGATAAACATCACATGCAATCAATATAAGTGATATGATATGGTCATCATCATCTTGTGCTTGTGATCTCCATCGCCGAAGCACCGTCATGATCACCATCGATACCGGCGCGACACCTTGATCTCCATCGTAGCATCGTTGTCGTCTCGCCAACTATTGCTTCTACGACTATCGCTACTGCTTAGTGATAAAGTAAAGCAATTACATGGCGTTTGCATTTCATACAATAAAGCGACAACCATATGGCTCCTGCCGATTGCCGATAACTCGGTTACAAAACATGATCATCTCATACAATAAAATATAGCATCACGTCTTGACCACATCACATCACAACATGCCCTGCAAAAACAAGTTAGACGTCCTCTACTTTGTTGTTGCAAGTTTTACGTGGCTGCTACGGTCTTAGCAAGAACCGTTCTTACTTACGCATCAAAACCACAACGATAGTTTGTCAAGTTGGTGCTGTTTTAACCTTCGCAAGGACCGGGCGTAGCTACTCGGTTCAACTAAAGTGAGAGACAGACACCCGCGGTCACCTTTAAGCAACGAGTGCTCGAGCGGTGAAACCAGTCTCGCGTAAGCGTCTGGCGTAATGTCGGTCCGGGCCGCTTCATCTCACAATACCGCTGAACCAAAGTATGACATGCCGGTAAGCAGTATGACTTATATCGCCCACAACTCACTTGTGTTCTACTCGTGCATATGACATCAACGCATAAAACCAGGCTCGGATGCCGCTGCTGGGGAACGTAGTAATTTCAAAAATTTCCTACGCTACGCAAGACCATGGTGATGGCATAGCAACGAGAGGGAGAGTGTATGTCCACGTACCCTCGTGAGACCGAAAGCGGAAGCGTTATTACAACGCGGTTGATGTAGTAAATGCGTCTTCACGATCCGACCGATCCAAGTACCGAACGTCACGGCACCTCCGAGTTCAGCACACGCTCAGCTCGATGACAATCCCGGGCTCCGATCCAAAGCAAAGCGTCGGGATGAGTTCCGTCAAGACGACGGCATGGTGACGATGATGATGCTCCACCGGACGCAGGGCTTCGCCTAAGCTCCGCGACGATATGACTTCACGGCGCAGGCTTCGCCTAAGCTCCGACGATATGACGAAGTGGAATATGGTGGAGGGGGCACCGCACGGCTAAGGAACGATCCGTAGATCAACTTGTGTGTCATGGGGTGCCCCCCTGCCCCGTGATATAAAGGAGCAAGAAGTGCGGCCAGCCCAAGGCGCGCTGGAGGAGTCCTACTCCCACCGAGTAGGACTCCCCCCTTTCCTAGTTGGAATAGGATTGGGGAGGGAAGAGGGAAGAGGCGCGCCCCTCTCCTTGTCCTATTCGGACTAGAGGGGAGGGGGCGCGGCCTGCCCTGGCCGGCCCTTTCCTCTTCTCCCTATGGCCCATCAAGGCCCATTGACCCCCGGGGTTCCGTAACCCCGGTGTTTGATAACGTCCTGTTTTCATCCGGAACCTTTCCGAAGTCCAAACATAGGCTTCCAATATATCAATCTTTATGTCTCGACCATTTCGAGACTCCTCGTCATGTCCGTGATCACATCCGGGACTCCGAACAACCTTCGGTACATCATAACTTATAAACTCATAATTAATCATCGCCGAAGCGTTAAGCGTGCGGACCCTACGGGTTCGAGAACTATGTAGACATGACCTAGAACCATTCTCGGTCAATAACCAATAGCGGAACCTGGATGCCCATATTGGTTCCTACATATTCTACGAATATCTTTATCGGTCAAACCGCATAACGACATACGTTGTTCCCTTTGTCATCGGTATATTTACTTACCCGAGATTCGATCGTCGGTATCCAATACCTAGTTCAATCTCGTTACCAAGAAGTCTCTTTACTCGTTCCATAATACATCATCTCACAACTAACTCATTAGTTGCAATGCTTGCAAGGCTTATGTGATGTGTATTACCGAGAAGGCCCGTAGATACCTCTCGACAATCGGAGTGACAAAACCTAATCTCAAATCGCCAACCCAACAAGTACCTTTGGAGACACCTGTAGTACTCCTTTATAATCACCCGATTACGTTGTGACGTTTGGTAGTACCAAAGTGTTCCTCCGGTAAACGGGAGTTGCATAATCTCATAGTTACAGGAACATGTATAGGTCATGAAGAAAGCAATAGCAATATACTAAACGATCAAGTGCTAAGCTAACGGAATGGGTCATGTCAATCAAATCATTCTCCTAATGATGTGATCCCATTAATCAAATGACAACACATGTCTATGGTTAGGAAACATAACCATCTTTGATCAATGAGCTAGTCTAGTAGAGGCATACTAGTGACTATCTGCTTGTCTATGTATTCACACATGTATTATGTTTTCGGTTACTACAATTCTAGCATGAATAATAAACATTTATCATGATATAAGGAAATAAATAATAACTTTATTATTGCCTCTAGGGCATATTTCCTTCAGCAGATGCCTAGGCAATCGCCTCTGGGATCCGTGCCAACGACCAGCCGCACGACCGCGTCGGACGCACCAGGCGCGGTCGGTCGCGTGGGCTCCAGCAGCCCGCTGCATGACGCGCGGCCCCCTCCAACAGGGTGTGACGCGCTCTCCAGCCCGCACCGGTCTCCAGCCGCCACGCAGCAAGGCGGTCTGGCGTTGGCCCGGACGCGCACGCCAGCAGACCAGCCGGTTTGCTACAAGCGGCGCGGCCTCACGCGCCCGCGGATGCGGGTCGGCTCGATTCAAGCGGGCCCGCGCAATCACGCGCTCATGATGAGCCGGTCGGCGCCCCTGGATCGTCTGCGGCCCCTGCGGCGTCTCCCCCACCATCACCTCGGGCCACAGCCACAGAAAATCCCGTGCACCCAGAACTGACAGTGGCGGGCGAATCTTCCTCGAGTTCTGCTGCTGATCTGGCTCCTGCGGGATCCTCTGTGGCTGCAGATCCAGTTGGTTCACCAAAACACCGCACAAGACTACAACAAGGTTTGATTCAACCGAAAAATTACAAACACATAACCAAATATGGTCTAGTTTGTTCCATAGGTGAACCAGGTGAGCCCAACACAATTGAAGAGGCTCTCAGTGATGACAGGTGGAAAAAGGCAATGGTAGAAGAATATAAGGCACTTGAAAGAAATAAAACGTGGCACTTGGTTCCCCCC
This sequence comes from Aegilops bicornis, assembly GCA_021605145.1. Taxonomy (NCBI): domain Eukaryota; kingdom Viridiplantae; phylum Streptophyta; class Magnoliopsida; order Poales; family Poaceae; genus Aegilops; species Aegilops bicornis. The sequence continues at coordinate 813,672,711 of CM038673.1, forward strand.
AAGCAAGGTAAAAATCTCATTGACTGCAAGTGGGTATTCAGAATTAAGAGAAAGTCTGATGGAACCATTGATCGCTATAAGGCTAGACTAGTTGCAAAAGGCTTCAAGCAACGGTATGGCATAGACTACGAGGATACTTTTAGTCCAGTTGTAAAAGCTGCTACCATTCGTCTCGTACTGTCTATTGTTGTTTCCAGGGGATGGAGCCTTCGACAATTAGACGTACAGAATGCGTTTCTTCACGGTGTTCTGGAAGAGGAAGTGTACATGAAACAACCTCCTGGGTTTGAAAGCAAACATACACCTTCCTATGTGTGCAAGCTAGATAAAGCATTATATGGACTGAAACAAGCTCCAAGGGCATGGTATTCTGCCTCAGTAAAAAGATGCAGACACTTGGCTTTGTTCCTTCCAAATCTGACACCTCCTTGTTCATTTATAACAAGTTCAACACCTCCATGTTTGTTCTCATATATGTTGATGATATTATTGTCACGAGCTCATCTAATGAGGCAATATCAGGACTCTTGAAGGATTTAGGTGCTGAATTTGCTCTCAAGGATCTAGGCGAATTGCATTATTTCCTAGGAATTAAGGTGAAACAGCACAAGGATGGGCTACATCTTTCTTAAGAAAAATATGCCACAGATTTGGTAAGGAAGGCAGGTTTGCAAGGCTGTAAACCCACATCCACTCCTCTCTCTAGTACAGAAAAATTATCTCTTACAGAGGGAACACTTTTGGGTCTAGAGGATAGTACAAAATACAGAAGTCTTGTAGGTGCACTTCAGTACTTAACATTGACCAGGCCAGATATTTCCTTTGCTGTCAACAAAGTATGCCAGTTCCTACATGCACCTACCACAGTTCACTTGACTGCAGCTAAGCGCATTGTCAGATATGTCAAGTATACTTTGAATGTTGGTCTAAACTTCAGCAAGTCACCTTCTACTCTTGTTAGTGCCTTTTCTGATTCAGATTGGGCAGGATGCTTGGATGACAGACGCTCCACTGGTGGCTTTGCAGTATTTTTTGGACCTAACCTTATATCATGGTGTGCCAGAAAACAAGCCACAGTGTCCAGATCAAGCACTGAAGCAGAATACAAGGCCTTGGCCAATGCAACAGCAGAAATCATCTGGGTACAGTCAATCTTGAAGGAGTTAGGTGTGAAAAGCTCTCAAGCTCCATGCCTATGGTGTGATAATCTTGGTGCACCTATTTGTCTGCAAACCCAATATTTCATGCTAGAACAAAGCACATTGAAATAGATTTCCACTTTGTCAGAGAGAGAGTTGCTAATAAACTCTTGGACATTTGTTTTATTCATTCACGGGATCAAGTGGCAGATGGGTTTACAAAAGCTTTGCCTACAAGGAGTTTTGAAGATTTCAAGCATAATCTCAACTTGATGAAGTTGTGATTAAGGGAGGGTGTCAAACGAGATATGTATGAGGAGATATATAAGATAGATAACCGCATGGGTAGTTTAAATTCTGTATTCGGTTGTAACTATGCTTCTTATCTCATATACTTCTTCTCCCTCAAGTTATGTATCTCCAACAGAATTGTACGCGTATCAGGGACTCACAATCCCCTATATAACACGTACCATGTCCCCCTCGAAGGGTAAGACGTTTCCGCATCGCACAGTTGCATCCCGGAACAAATGATTCAATCCGCTGGGCGTTGAAGACCTCGAGTGCTTTCTCGGTTCGATCAGCCTACGCCAGCAAGTTCATTGGGCACGAGCACGACTTGGCGGCGAGCTTCACTTGGCGCTCAGGGGCGCCTTTGCATTGAAAATTCTTTAGTTGGCTTACCCTCAAGAACAGAGTGTGGACATCCGACATGTTGGTGATGAGAGGACCGCCACATCAAGGTGTATGCCAATTATGCGATCAGGAGATGGAGACAGTTGATCATTTGTTGCTAACCTATGTATTCTGCTGCACGGTGTTGTTCGAGGCGCTCTTGGCCTGGGGCCGTGGAGATTGGGTGCCCTGTCAAGCCGATCGCCTCCTGCCTTGCTGCTCATCAATGGTCGTCTCCCGAACGAACAGGAAGGACATCAACACCTTCGCGGCTCTAGTGCTTTGAGAGACATGGAAGCACCGCAACACGGTGGTTTTTGACGGTGCCACCCCCGTCCGTGCGGGATGCCCTTCGCCAAATTCTGCAGGTCGCGTCAGAATGGGTTCAGGCAAGGTTCTTCAAGGTTGACATGGCCCTTGTTTGTTTGAGTTGTCTAGGTGGGCTGTTAGGGAAATTTGGCCTCCTGTACTATGGTTTTATACCATTTTTCCCATGGTACAAAACGTACTTTGTGGACCGATGTTCTCTCACCTCTCTTCTATAATATATGAAACACTGTTTTCTCAAACAAAAAAAATCTATCGTGGTTCTTCTATTAATTGATTCTTCTGTAATGCTTGAATATACGCTACTATGATTTGAATTATGCAATGATTGTTGAACCTATGTAAATTGGATATGTATGTTGTTTTTGCAAAAAATGGGTATGTATGATGGATATGAAATATGTTGATGTTGCCTATTTTCAAATTTAAATTTGAAGAACTTCTCAGTTGTAGGGGATAAATTATGCGGGAAAACCAGTTATATCGGTGCTACCTCTTGAGCTTGCGTTGGTTTTTCCCTTGAAAAGGAAAGGGTCATGCAGCAAAGTAGCATCAGTATTTCCCTCAGTTTTGAGAACCAAGGTATCAATCCAGTAGGAGACGATGCACAAGTCACCTAGTACCTGCACAAACAATCAAGAACCTTGCAACCAACTCGATAAAGGGGTTGTCAATCCCTTCATGGTCATTCGCAAAAGTAAGATCTAATAAAGATACCAAAGTAAATATTTTTGGTATTTTTGTTGTATAGATTGGAAAGTAAAGATTGCAAAATAGTAAACGCGATGCGATATAATGGAAAAGAGATGTAATATAATAGAAAAGAGACCCGGGGGCCATAGGTTTCACTAGTGGCTTCTCTCAAGATAGCATGTATTACAGTGGGTGAACAAATTACTGCCGAACAATTGATAGAAAATCGCATAATTATGAAGATATTTAAGGCAATGATCATGAATATAGGCATCACGTCCGTGTCAACTAGACCGAAACGATTCTGCATCTACTACTATTACTCCACACATCAACCGCTATCCAGCATGCATCTAGAGTATTAAGTTCATCATAAGAACGGAGTAACACATTAAGCAAGATGACATGATGTAGAGGGATAAACTCAAGCAATATGATATAAGCCCCATCTTTTTATCCTCGATGGCAACAATATAATACGTGCCTTTCTGCCCCTACTGTTACTGTAAAAGAACACCGCCAGATTGAACCCAAAGCTAAGTAGTTCTCCCATTGCAAGAAAGATCAATCTAGTAGGCCAAACTAAACCGATAATTCGAAGAGACTTGCAAAGATATCAAATTATGCATATAAGATTTCAGAGAAGAACCAAATAAAATTAATAGATAATCTTGTTCATAAATCCACAATTCATCGGATCTCGACAAACTCACCGTAAAAGAGTATTACATCGAATAGATCTCCAAGAACATCGAGGAGAACGTTGTATTGAGAATCAAAGAGAGAGAAGAAGCCATCTAGCTAATAACTATGGACCCGAAGGTCTGTCGTAAACTACTCACGCTTTATCGGAGAGGCAATGATGTTGATGTAGAAGCCCTCCGTAATCGATTCCCCCTCTGGCAGATCGCCAAAAAAAGGCCCCAAGATGGGATCTCACGGGTATAGAAGGTTGCGGCGGTGGAAAAGTGGTTTCGTGGCTCCCCCTGATGTTTCTAGGTTATAAGAGTATATATATAGGCGAAAGAAGTACGTCGGTGGAGCTACGAGGGGCCCACAAGGGTGGGGTGCGCGCCTACCCCCTGGGCGCGCCCTTCTGCCTCGTGGCGTTTCTGACTTCGACTTCAAGTCTTCTGGTTTGCTTTCGGTCCAAGAAAGATCATCGCGAAGGTTTCATTCCGTTTGAACTCCGTTTGGTATTTCTTTTCTGCAAAACTCTAAAATAGGCAAAACAAAAACTAGCACTGGGCCTTCGATTAATAGGTTAGTCCCAAAAATAATATGAAAAAGCATATTAAAGCCCACTAAACATCCAAAACAAATAATATAATAGCATGAAAGAATTAAAAATTACAGATACGTTGGAGACGTATCAATCGGTCATTCTCATTCCATGGGCAATGTGTCCCTAGAGGGAATGCATTTCTTTGCCACCAAACGTGTGCGATGACCAACACATTGCAATCGGTGCACTATTATAATGTGTGTGTAATAGGCACTCTTATCACACATGCTTAGCTTATACAAAGCGTGTGCAGCAAATACAACAACGCCCATAGTTTGTTGTAATTAAACGTGTATGATGTGCGCCGCAGTATAGTGTGTGTGATAGGCTGGTTATTGCACACGTTCTTCGCTCGTGAAACGTCTTCGATGTTATGCGCGAATGTTCCACCACAACATAGCGTGTGTGGTAGGCTCCTATTTGTTCAAGAGAAACTGCTCTACCATCCGAGGCAACACTCCTATTTGTTGAAAGGATGTGGCTAGGTTTCAGTCAAGTGACATAACATGTGTGAAAGAAAAAAGAAATAATAAAATCTTTTGTAAGGATCTTAATGTAAATTCTTACGAATATAACATTAATTGAGACACGGAGATTAAGCAAGATTGTTGTCGAAAAATGTCGCTAGCATAACTGCATACTAGTTATGGAAAAAATAAAAGAGTATATTTATATCAGTCAGATAATGTCATTACGTATGTAAGTACGCTTTTTTTTTGAAAAGAAGGTTAAACCTCCGGCCTCTGCATCAATCAATCGACGCATGCAGCCATCTTTATTAATTATTTCATAAATGTCTAACAAAAACATACATCAATCCACCCGAAGCCACCACTCACACCTACAAACTCGATAATGTGGAGTGCTCCCCATATCTAAAACCGGTGTCGTCGCCGATCCATCCACATCCATATAACGTATCGGGACCAACAGCCGGTGCAACCTACCTAAAGCGCACACCACATGCATACATTTTAAAAGTCGTCATCATCATCGGACCACCTACCCATCTTCAGGGGATATCCGCATCATCCTTGCCAGTTCGGACATCCGTCAGTGCCACCACGGCACCCAACGGCGCCACCGCCCTGCGCTCGTCCGTCCAGATGCGAAGACTCTGGAAGATCCGTCGTGCGTAGCACCTGCCAACCAGGCATGACTTAGCGCAGCACCTGTCGGCCAGGCATAACAGCTCCACCGAAGCTCCGTGCAAGATGAAACTGCTCCACCTCCCGCCTCTGTCTTCCAGCGCTGCTCCACAAACGATACTCCCAAAAGAGAAACGGCACCATAGTACCGCCATCTCCGATCTGGAAGACCAGATCCTAGGGTTTCCCCCAAAGCAGCATGAGTGGGTCGACAACAGTTACATGGCGATGCCTTCATCAAGGTAACGGCGTAAAACGCCGCCATAGCCCGCCAATGGCTCGGTTTTCACCGGCAACTATGTCTCCCTGACTCGTAGCCGGGACTAGATGACGAATCTCGAGATCCGACCACCCAGCCACAGGCCGGCCAGCTCTGACGGAAGAGAAGACCACCACCGTCGGCTGCACCAGTCAGAATAGATCTAACCGGAGGTGCCACCGACACGACCATCAGGCCCTCCACGCCGCCGCCGCCGATCCAAAGGCAGCTGGCTCACCGCCGCCGCCACCGCCGCCCAAACAGGGCAGGCCGCCACGCTCGCAGCCCGCGCCGCCTCAACGCCGCCGCGCCATAGCCGTCGTCGTCGCCAACACTGCCACCACAACCGCCATTAGGACGCCGGCCGGCCGCCACACCGCCGTAGTCCGGATCTGGGCCGTCATGAACGAGATCGACGCCACCGCAGTCCAGATTGGGGTCACACCCTCCAGCCAGGGCGCCCCGCGTTACCCTATGACCCGCGAGAGGAAGGAGTGCCTCCGCCGCCGCCGTCGCACGCACATGCTATGCCCGGCGCCGACCACCGGCGGCGACATAGGGGAGGAAACGGAAGGAGCGGTGATCCAGCGGCTAGGGTTGGAGCCCCTCGGTTTCTGCAGGAAGTGACATACGTAAGTACGTACGAACTTTACTTCTGTCCTGCTGGCTGCCGTCCACGATCATCGATCTCGTGGATTTTAGTGTAGTTGTCGTCCGTCCATCACGCCCCGGCCTGTAACCAATCCTTTGTGCATCGCTTCGTACGTACTGTCGACAGTACTACGCCCGCACAGGACGCACGGAAGATGACAAAGGCTTCGCGCACACGCCATACGTCCATATATGGGCAAATTGAGGAGAAACTCCCAAATCAATTAATTAACTGTTCTCATAACCAATGGCGAAGCATAAGAATGTTCACTTTGAAAGAAAAAACTGGCATAACAAAATACGTTGCTCCCGGCCGGCCATGTCGTGTGGACCATGATGCACGCGTCATGCGTGGACCATGATGGTGATCAGGGTGGTACTAGCTAGGATGGTGATAGGGCTGATGCGTGCATGCATGCATCGAGCAGCCTCTAGCTACATGGACAACAACTCAACTAGGTATAGGTATAGTATAAACATTAAATAGCATTTACATTAATAAGTACTAAAAACATCTTACATTACCCGGCAAAAAAAGGTCTTACATTAAGTTACAGAAGGTGTGCTGGTCCTAGGAGGCTTTAGCATGATAATTTCCCGACGTTCTACCACAATAAGGTTTGCCCGGCTTGATGAGGGCGATGCGTCTTCACCTAGCTTCAGTGCTTGTAGTCGTCGTTAGGTTGTCTATGAACCTAAATGTACTTTTTTTACTCTAGTGTTCTTTATACTACCTTGATAGCTAATGAATAGATAGAAAGTTTTCCTCACGAATAAAAAGTTACAGAGGGTCTGTAAGTACATAGGGACAGTAAGTGCGTACGGAGCAAGCTAAGCTTGTCGGAGCAGTACAAGGTTTGATGGCATCTTGTGACGTTTGAGCGTACGTCGTCACGTTTGAGCGTCTTCGATCCTAGCCACCCTGCACGCCTCCTGTTTCCCGTTGTATGTTTAAGTCCCAGAATTAAGCTGTCCCTTCTCTTGGAGCCACATGGCACTTAATGTATTCCCTAATGTCTCCTGGGGTTAAACTTGGTACCATAGTGAGAAACCTAGCTAGCATATATTGCTGTCTCTCTTTGAGAACCGTCCCACCATCGAGATAGCGCGTTTACGTTGTGCATGCGCGTCGTAGCTGTGTCTGATCTTGTGGCCACCACTGCTCTGATCTCTGCGTCCAATAAAGCCATGCGTGCATGCTAGTTGCTTTGCTCCAACTTACAGAGCTTAGCTAGCATGGCAATGGAGCACCTCGGAACCTCCACAATGCTGGTGCTATTGCTCACCTTCATCTACCTCGCTCTCAGGTTCAGGCGCAAGACCAGCAAGCCGCACACGCTCCCGCTCCCGCCAGGCCCTGCGCCGTGGCCGGTGGTGGGCAGCCTCCCGGAGATGATGCTCAACAAGCCAGCGTTCCGGTGGATCCACCGCACGATGGAGGAGATGGGCACCGACATCGTCTGCGTCCGCCTTGGCGGCGTCCACGTCGTCGCCGTCACCTGCCCCACCATCGCCCGCGAGGTGCTCCGGAAGCAGGACGCCACCTTCGCCTCCCGCCCGCTCACCTTCGCCTCCGCCGCCTTCAGCCGCGGGTACAAGAACGCCGTGCTGTCGCCGTTTGGGGACCAGTGGAGGAAGATGCGCCGCGTGCTCACCTCCGAGATCATCTGCCCCTCCCGCCACCGATGGCTTCACGACAGCCGCGCCGACGAGGCCGACAACCTCACCAGCTACGTCTACAACCTCGCCACCGCCGCGAAGGGGTCATCGTTGGGCAGTGGCGCCGTGGACGTGCGGCACGTCGCGAGGCACTACTGCGGCAACGTCATCCGCCGGCTCCTCTTCGGCAGGCGGTACTTCGGCGAGCCTGGGCGACGGGATGGTGGGCCGGGGCCCATGGAGGTGGAGCACATGGACGCCTTGTTCACCTCCCTCGGGCTTCTCTATGCGTTCTGCGTCTCCGACTACCTTCCCTGGCTGCGGGGCTTCGACCTCGACGGCCATGAGAAGATGGTCAAGGAGGCCAACGCGACCATGAACCGGCTGCACGACGCCGTCATCGACAAGCGGTGGGGGCAGTGGAAGTCCGGCGAGAGGAAGGAGCTTGATGACTTCCTCGACGTGCTCATCACGCTCAAAGACGCCGAGGGGAAGCCGCTGCTCACCATCGAGGAGATCAAAGCACAGTCTCAGGTTGGTAACCACTTCACGATACTATGAAGTCACACATGCATGCATGGTCAACGCATGTCAAACATTTACAAGGTGCAAAGAAAGTAGACTAGCCAACTAATGTATTGCATACGTGGCATGACATGGTGGTGCATGCAGGACATCACCTTTGCAGCCGTTGACAACCCATCCAACGCCGTGGAGTGGGCCCTGGCAGAGATGGCGAACGCGCCGGAGGTAATGGCGAAGGCGATGGAGGAGATGGACAGCGTGGTGGGCCGGGAGCGGCTGATGCAGGAGTCAGATATCCCCCAGCTCAGCTACGCCAAGGCGTGCATCCGAGAAACATTCCGGCTGCACCCTGTTGCACCTTTCAACGTGCCACATGTTGCACTAGCCGACACCAACGTCGCCGGCTACCACATACCCAAGGGAAGCCATATCGTCCTCAGCCGCACTGGACTCGGCAGGAACCCGGCCATCTGGGATGAGCCGCTTCGATTCATGCCAGAGCGCCACATTAATACGACCACGGATGATGTGGCACTCACAGAGAACGAGCTAAGGTTCATCTCTTTCAGCACCGGCCGTCGTGGGTGCATCGCAACATCGCTTGGGACAGCAATGTGCATGATGCTCTTTGGTAGGCTTCTGCAAGGGTTCACTTGGAGCAAGCCAGCAGGATTGGCAGCTATAGATCTCAGTGAGTCAGAGCATGATGTGTTCCTGGCCAAGCCATTGGTGATGCATGCCAAGCCACGTCTTCCGGTGCACCTCTACCACGCCGCGGCCTAATAGTATATCTTTAGAAAAATATTGTTGCAAATGAATATAGCTTCGTCAATGGTCGCCATGATGTGAGCCGAGATCACCTCGATCTCCACGTGAAGTAGGTTTGTGTGCAGACATGCTGTTGGGAGTGACTACAACTCAGTTGGCTTGAAAATAATTATTTTCATTGATAGCAATCCAATCAGAGATCCTCATATTTAGATCAAACGGTTCTTAGTGGTGATTTGAAACAGATTTGGTGGTTAATGCATCTGACTTGAGGAAATGGATGATCCTTTTCAAGGAAGAGTCATTGGGGGAGGCCGCCACTGTCCTCCTCCTCCTCCTCCAAGAAAAGCTAGGGTTCCTGCCTCTCGCCGTTGCCGCCGCTGGTCCGCCTCGTCTCTGATGGCCCTAGGGCCATGGGGGTGCAGTAGATCCTGGCAAGTCCCGGCAAGAGGGCTCTGATTTTAATCGCTCCTTTTCATTTTGTTAGGATTTGTGTCATGCTCAGGAAAGCGAGACGATGGCGGCTCCTTGAAGATGGAATAAACGTCTCATCGTCTAGACCCCGTTCCGGCGGTGCGTCTAACATCGTTGGTGGGCGTGTGGAGGTGTGTCTCCGGCAGATCTATTTTTGGTGGATTAATTTGGATCTCGTCGTTGTTCGTCTATGTTCGTGTGTCTTTGGGTTGGATCCTTCTGATCTACGTTATTCTTCATTGGCGGCAGTTACTGTTCTGGTGCGCTGGTCCTATGGAGCCTTAGCACGACGACTTCCCGACTGTCTACTACAACAAGTTATGCCCGACTCCGGCGATGGAGGGGCGATGACGGCGGCGCGCCTTCGGCTCGCTTCAGTGCTTGTTGTCATCGCTAGGTGGTCTATGAATCTGGATGTAATTTTTTATTATATCTAGTGTTCGTTGTACTGCCATGATTGAAGATAAATAGATCGGAAGTTTTCTCGCAAAAAAAAGTCATTGGGGGAGGTGAAAAAAAGTTCTCAACAGATTGCTCATATCCTCAGCTCTCCCTTTCTACTGACTGTGGGGTAGGGGGCTATGGTTTAGACACTGAGGCTTCCTTTGGTTTGGAGGAATTTATAGAATATGATTCTTATAGAATGTTTCCCTTTAGAGCCCTTTGATTGATTGAAATGGATTCCTATTCCTACATAAGATTGGTTCCTATCCTTCATATTTTAAAGGAAAATAAACACGAGTTTCGACTCAATGAAAAAATTCCTATGATATGAACCAAATGACATCTCTTTTTCTATTTCTACTCATAGGATTTGAGATACATGTCATCTCTTTTTCTATAAGTTTCTTATTCCTATGATAATCTTATCCTATGAACCGAAGATGGCCTTAAAGGTGCTCTGAATCATACTGCCCTTGCTAAAGTATCATTGGAAGGGTCCCAATCATTTCTTGGTGCGTTGGACTCTTACCACTTCCAGACCTCACCTACAAGGAGCCCGGAGATGAAGCTCAAGAATCCCATGGCACCGAGCCCTGTCTCCCCTGTGGAGTTGTCCCCTTCTCCATCACAGCCCATCAAGAGGATCAAGAGCACTGAAGTCATTGAACAACTTCAAATTGTGAGGCTAGAAATGGCGATGGGCAACATGAGCGAGATGCTGGACGTCTGAGATGGAGGCGCGGGATTAGCTTTGCTCTCTCGCACTTTTGTTTTTGTTTATATCTGTTCCCATATTGTAGGGATGTTTGATTTTACCTGTTGTAATAAGTTTCCCCTAAACTTAGCTTTATTGCTGTTTCCATTTTAGGTTTTCATGCGTTCACGCGTGATGTATGAACATCTCTGGTCTCGTTTCCAATGCAAATTAGATGATGCCCCGTGCGTTGCTGCGGGAACCTTCTCAAAAATATATATGGATAAGAGGTAGAAGTCTAAAATTAATGCAAAATACAAATATAAAAAAGTCTTACATGAGTTGATTAATCCCCTGGGAAATAAAAGTCATTCATGAGGTGCTATGTTTTGCATTAATCTTTTTATCCATTAATCTTTTTATCCAAAAAAATAATGGAAAAGGTAAAAAAATGTGGGGAATGAAAAATGTAACTTATGAATACATGCAAAACTTAGTGATGTGGCATTGTTGCATGAAGAGGAAAATTAGGTAATGGGTTGTACCTATTTAAGAATAGAGGATTGGTGCTGGGGGGCTTTGGGCCCTCCTGATAGTCTAAAAAAAATGAAATTGCATCATTCTAACAAGTGACCATACAAAACTATTACACGCCATCCTAGCCGGAACAATACCAACCTTCCTACTACTACGCCGCCATCAGCTCGGCAGGCAGTCCCTAGAATCCACCGTCGAGCACGTGGCGTTGCTCCTTTTCTCTGCGTTTGCAATACTGCAACTCATCCAGTCGTGGACGTCAGGCGTGGAGCAGCTCGGTGCCCGCTCTCTGCTCATCAGTATGTCTCAACTAGGAGAGACGGCGTACAACGATACGGACATGGAGATGATGGACATGATCCACGACGGAGGGTGAGGCGGAGGTTGCTTCGAGGACGGGCAGGTGGATGATTCATGGACCAGCAGCCGGGCACATACACCCAACTGGACATGTACACCTAGCAGCTGCGCATGTACACCCAACAAACCAGCACATACACTGGCCAGCCGGATGAGTACACCGGCTAGGCGGAGCAGGACGGCGATGATAACCTTGATCCAGAGGACTTTGTGGCCAATCCAAAGAAAAAGGATTGAGGAGAAAGCTTCAAAATACAAGAGAACAAGTTGTTGTGCGATATGTGGTTGGCCACTAGCATCGATCCGACCTATGGCACTTAGCAAAAAGGAACAACTTTTTGGGTCAACATTCATATTTGGTTCATGAGCACAAGAATTTCAAGCCCTGTCATGACGAACTCATCTGCAATCGGACAAAGTCGTTCGACCATCGATTGTACATCATCCAAAAGGCCTTTAGCAAGTATTATGTTCATTTCAAACAATTAACCTCTTGGTGGTCAAGTGGTGCACAAATCACAGAGCAAATCAGCAACCATTTTTTTTGCACGTGCTGTAGAACAAAGATCTTTTGTGATCAGACATGTAAAGGCTATGAACATTGGCATCTTATTGGTTGTGGTAAGACGCTATTTGAACGCCACATACTAACTTGCTATTGCCATGTATTTGAAATTCAAACTAGCCGTAATTGGCAGACACTTAGGGCGTGTTCGATAACCCTCCACAACCTCAAACTCCACAACTCAAAACTAGCAGCCAGCTTCCCGTTAAAAATCCTGGAGTTAGACATTAGTTTGCCTCATCAGGTTCTACTTCTGGTCGCTAAAGCCAGCTAAAAGCCAATTTATGTGACTGGCCCATTACTGCTGCAGCACATTTACTCAGCTGGCCCATGAGGGGATGAGGTCGCGAGACGAGGGGAGGAAACAGAGTGAACCGGTATCTTGCAACTCACTTGGCGGTGTCACTACACTGTAATATTTGACAACTCCAGCTTCCCTGTTTCGGTGGAGCGCCGATTTTCCAACTCCTCGACTCACATTTTGTACTGATAAAATAACCAGCTTCTCTCACGAAACTCCAGGAGTTAGACCGTTCGGTTGAACTATGGATGTGGAGCCGAAGGAGCTAGGAGTTGGAGAGCTCCCGAACACACCCTTAGGAGATGTGGTTGGACGGTCGGTTCTTGCATCCATGTCCGCGAAATGGTCTGGACCAGTTCGTGGACAAATAGTGTGTCTGTTTTCGAGGTTAATGGTGCACTGCTGGAAAAAAGGCCTTTGGTCGCGGTTCGCAACTGCCATTAGTCGCGGTTGGGCAACCGCGACCAAATAAGCGCAACTAAAGCCCCCCACCTTTAGTCGCGGCTGCTTAAGAACCGCGACTAACGGCCCGTCCGCACGTGGGCGCCAGCGGCCACGTCGGGCGGAGGACCTTTAGTCGCGGTTCTTCGCCAACGCGACTAAAAGGCATACAGGTTTAGGGTTTTAGCCCCCCTAAACCTGTTTTCTGTTTAATTTGTATTGTTTTATTTCTTTTGTGCTTTATTTTAATTTTGAAGGAGTTTCATATATTCTACGGTACTACATACATGCATATGAATGTACAATTTCAAATAAATTTGAAATTAGAACCAAAAAGAATTCAAGAGGAATATACAATATATATTCAATATCATCGGATGACCATATACAATTTTGAACAAGTTTCCATACATGATTTAATGCATATAAAGTTCTACGTCCTCGTAATAGTGTTCTCCTTTAGGATGGAGGACTTCCTGCTGAACCATCCACTTAGTTCCTCTTGAAGTGGTCGGAAGCGAGCTTCGACTAAGCATCATCCGGAGGTTATTCCTCTGAGCATTGGTATCACTCGGAACCCGCTCAGAGGTGTATCTCGGATCATCTCCTGAACATAGTATCCACATAGATTGGTCTCCGGTGGCTGAATATCCCCAAGATTCTTAGCCTTTGACCTTTTGAATTCTAGCTCTTTTTGAATTCACCGACCTTTGTATCTACGAACCGTCTCCAAACCCTACGAGGCAAAGAAAATTAAATGAACAAGAGAGTTATTAGTTACTTGATATTAGGAAATGAACGAAATAGGCCGATCGATATAGAGCGCAAATGAATGAAAATAATTACTTCTGCAACATTCTTCTCATGCCGCCCCAAAGTTCAGAGAGTCGTGGACGAGACATTCTGAGGTGTTAACTTTAATTACTAGCAGAATCCAGTGGAACCTGCGGACACGATACATGCACAGTACGTCATGCATAACTCATCGATTAGCCGGCCACATACCATGCATGGAGTAAACAAAAGAGAATGTGCTCAAGACAGAAACACTCACCCAAAATGGTAAGGAAATAGAATATCACTTTTGAGTTCCTGCTTTGTAAGAAACTGCCACAGGTCTGCCTCCACGTCGGCGGGGTGACGCTCCAACACATGTCCATTAACGATGTGTGGGTCAATGAACCCAACATCATGGATGTTCCTTACTCTGCATTCCTTAATCTTCATTCTGCATGTATAATAGCGGACACAACAATATAGTTAGGACATATATATAGTGCAGGCAATATGAACGAGATGGGGTAGAAATTAATAAATCACTTACGAACGTAGCAACCGATGATAGATTTGTCGAGCTCGCGCAGATTGAAAAGCTGGAACAATTCACTCAGTTCAATTTGTACATAGTAATGTTTGAAGTGATGCTCATGTCTAACTTCCGCATAAATATATTCTTTGGCGTTTTTATTTTTATGTAACCCTTGTACCATTTCAGCAGACCTTTCATTTGTGGAGGTAGATCCTTTTCTCTGCGAGCTCGGCGAGAGGCCCATTCTTGATATATGTAATTACTACCTCCTTCACTGGCGCCTCATCAAGGCCTAACAGTTCACGAAGAGTAATACCTAAGTTGGCCGCTTGTTCTCGCTTTTCGTTACAGATCAATCCTGTCTTTGCCGCAGCTTGTATGATCTCGGGGCATCCGGACGAAGGCTTCCACTATAAGCGGGGCAATCGATTGTTTACTTTGTTCCCGAGCTGGGCAACTTGTTTCCGCTTTTTTACTTTCGGCCTTCTCCGCTCTTTGTTCTCCTTGAACATGAGTGCCTGCTGCGGTTCACGTGCATAGTCGTTAAGCAGATTCTTCGCGGCTTGGGACGGTGTGCTCAAAAATGACTTAGCCCACTTCTTTTGCTCATCGAGAAAATCTTGGCTTGGGCTCGGGCTCTCTTTTCTTCTTGCAGTCCGCCTTCCATTTCTCCAAATCAGCAGCAGCGGCAGCGTCGACTTCCTCGGCACTACGTTCCCAAGGCCTTGTGGGGAGAGGCTTGATGATGGCTCCGGTATCTTTGTGGTCTTAGGTACATAAGGGTCCGGGTTAATAATCCAGACTGCTTCGCTTCTTTGCGGAGGTGGATTGGGGCGGCGTCGATCACCCGTCGGACGAGGATCGGGGCGGCGGTGATCACCCGCCGGACGTTAGGATCGGGGCGGCGTCGGCCGACGTGGACGGAGGTGTAGGTGAACCGCCACCACCACCACCACCACCACCGCCACCGCCACCACCACCACCGTAGGGGAGTGGACTTGTTGTCCTTGGCGCCTCGCACAGAAACTTGATAAACTTCTTTTGCCATAGAATGAAATGGCGCTGACATCTCCAAGTCTTTTCTCCCCTTGGTGTAGCAATGTCAATCTCCAGGTCCTCAAACCCTTGGACTATGTCCTCCACCGTGACACGAGCATAGCCATCTTGAATGGGGTTGTTGTGGTGGAGTGCTCGGTAAACATGGTAAAGCACTGCCGATGGCTACCTTCATGGACATGTTCCCGATAGGATAATACAGATGACATTCTTTCATCTCCTTTATATCGCCCACGGGTAGCGAGGAGGCTCCGGTGCAGTAATTTCGACCACCGTGAGGCTCCGGTGCAGTAATTTCGACCACCAGAGGCTCCGATGCAGTAATTTCGATCGTCGGTGCATCTGCACCAGCCGGTGGGGCCTCCGTGGAAGCCACGCTGCTTCTCCGCTGGCTTCCGAGATCCGCCGGATGATCTTCATCTTTTACCGAGCTGCATCTCTTTCGCTACTAGTACACTCATGGTTTTCTTCATCACATCCATTTCCGATGCCAACCGCGCCACAACATCTGCTTCCGATCCATCTTTCTCTTACGGCTTCAGAACCGTGACGGGTCATCGCTCGGGAACCCTATTTTCCACGGAATGTGCCCCATGCCTCGTGACACGTCCTCCGTGTTCGAGATTCCCGAGGGCTTTTGTCGGTAGCGTCGTTCTCTCTGTTGAACTTGATCTTCCCCTGTTGAGCATCCTTCATTGCGTCAATAAGGGCTTGGGTGGGTTTAATTAATTTGCCCGGTAAACACACTCCCCTGTCTCCGGGTTCAGCGTTCCCCATGCCCGTACCACCAGCTTTTGGCCCTTGGGTCCCATCCTCCGCACTGGACGGATTCCTCGCGCCTCAGCTCGTTCTCCATCTTCTCCAACCTAGGCACCCAAATGCGATACCCTCCTGGCCCCATAACATGATTGTACTCCTTCTTAGCCGCATTTTCCTTATTTTTTTCGATATTTGAATGAACTGCTCCGATTTCTTTTGCTTCACAAATTCTGGCCAATCATGTTTCAGTTTCTCATATTGTCCTTTGAAATCCGAGTCTTGTTCTGCTTGACAAAGTCATGGGCTAGATTTTGCTTGAATTTCCGGAATGCGTCGGCCATCTTATGAAGAGCGAACTGTTTGACTAGCCTCCTCCTCTCCTTGTTTTCCTCAATCTTGTTACCCTCCTCATCGAATTTGTTGTATTCGGAGGTAGAACAAAATGTTCCATAAGCTTCTTGAAGCAATCTTTTTTGTTCTCTTATCGACAAAAGTGAAACCATCAATTCGTGCCTTCTTTAGCTCATTCCACTCCGGGACGGTGATCGAGACGTTGTCTCTAACAATGGCTCCGCATTGGTGACAAACTTGGTGGCGTTCTTGCGGGGCTCCGGCCTGCCGGTTGCACCTTGTCGACAACCTCGATGGTGCATGTTTCTCCTTGTTTCATCGTCTTGGTTGCGCCACGCTTTGACGGCGTACTCGATTGTTTCGACGATCCGCCGAGGGCTAAAATAAGAAAGAGAGTCGCGCTGCGTTAGTACACACATATTTATTCAAATCAGTTAGTTTGTATCACCAGAGGCTCAATGTATATATATACCTCGGCGCGGAGGTGGTTGCTACTTCCATTTGAAGATC
Organism: Aegilops bicornis; assembly: GCA_021605145.1. NCBI lineage: Eukaryota > Viridiplantae > Streptophyta > Magnoliopsida > Poales > Poaceae > Aegilops > Aegilops bicornis. The sequence goes on from CM038673.1 coordinate 813,689,641, forward strand.
GCCGTTTGTCGACGCTTGTTCGGCATCATCTTGCCGACGGCGCCCTTCATCTTCACCGTCAAGGTTCAGATAAGAAGAGATATCATCTTCTTCTTCTCCGGTCGGCACATATAGAATATCGCCGTTTATGATGCCGAACATATGTGCTTCACCGTCCGGATCATAGTTGTCCATAATCGGGTCAGCTCTATCGTCCGCCATTATGTCAGTCCTGAAAACATGTAGTAAAAACAAATTAATTAAGTGAAGAAGGGGCGGTGGCGGTGGCGGTGGCGAAAGGGCGGTGGCAAAAGGAGGCGAGGAAGGGTGGGAGAGGGTGTCGCGGTAGAGCGCGAGACGGGCGGCAGCAGGCGTCACGGAGAGGGAGGCGAGGACAACACACACGGAGAGGAGGCGAGGACAACAGACAACCACGTCTTCACGAATGTCATTTTGTGAAGAAACTTTGCAAGCAATTAAACATTTGTCAATGTTTGGTAAAAAAATACAATTTGTTTTTGGTTTATTTGTCACTCGAGCTCACGTAAGCTCAAGCTCGAATACCACTTTCGAGATTTTTCTTGTTTCTTTAAGGTCTTTTTCACCTCTTATTAGTCGGGCCCGACATCTATTTTTTCCTAGGGAGACCATACGCCCGCAGCTCTCGCGGCTTGAAAAATACCGCTAAAAAAGACAATGTCTCAAAAAGTTATCGACTTTCGTCGGGGACACTAAAGTAGACAGCCTCCGGCCCTAGCCCTACCCACAGCCAACTCAACAAACGCCAAGCACGGTCAGAAAAAACCATCTTGCCGGTAATAATAGGAGTGATCTGTTAATAAGATGCTATTATGAATTGGATGCTGATTGCTCTGGCAAGGAGAGGGGTCCTCAACTCCGTAGTCGTACTGGGCAGCAGCAGCGTTGGTCTCGTAGTCTACCAGAGAGAAGAGGGGGAAGAAACAATGAATACCATGCAAACAGATGCATATCAGGACAACAAGCAGAGCTAGACATGTTCTAACGCGGTCTGAGGTGATACCGGTGAAGGGGAAACATCCGGAAGCATCCCGGTGTTCCGTGTTTTCGCAGATGAACCGAGGTGAAATGTTGCAGGTTCACTGTGCTAGGGACGCGTGGCGGATGAACAGGCTGCGTATCCGGATTCGTCTCGTCGTTCTGAGCAACTTTCATAGTATTTTCATCTAAGCTACGGTTTATTTTATATGATTTGCTAAAGTTTTAAAGCATTTTTAGAATTAACAGAATTAATTTAATTTAGAAAAAGCCATTATGATGTCAGCATGAGGTCAGCGTGATGTCATCAGTCAACTGTCAGTTGACTTGGTCAAACTGACGCATGGGTCCATTCTGTCATAGACTGATAACTAATTACCAGTTGCTTAGTTTAATTAGCAGGTTAAGTAAATTTAACTAATCATCTATTCAGGATTTAATTAAGTTAATTAATTGTTTAATTAATTAATTAATTAGTTTTCTTTTTTATCTTCTTTATTTTAACAGGGGCTGGGCCCCATGTGCGTGTGACCCATCTGGCCAATCGGGGCGGCCAACGGGCGCGGCCTTGCGAGCGCGCGGGCGTACGGTTGCGGGTGCTCGCACCCGAGGCCATCAGAGGCGAGGGCGAGCGCGCTCGGGGCCTCGGTGGCCGGCGACGACGGGAGCACGCCGGGCACGCTGCCAAGACGAGCTGGCGGCCGGGCGCTGGGGAAGCGCGGTCGGTGCCGGCGTCAATAGGCATCAGGGGGCGGAAGGCGAAACCCCGGCGCGGCAGCACGGGCAAGTGGGGCGCGAGGCCACCGCGAGCGGGCGGCGCGAGAAGCGGGGCACGCGTGGCTTGCAAAACGGCGCGGGGTAGGGGCGGCAAGGGAGGCGAGGCGCCGGCGAGCTAAGGCTCCGATGTAGACGGCGTTGCTACGTTAGCAATGAGGGAGGAGGGAGGCGGCGGCTCACTGAGGGTAGCGCAGTGGGCGAGGGCGACGGCGGGCGGCGTCGAGGGCGAGGGCGACGCGGGCGCGCCGAGGGCGCGCAGACGAACAGGCGGAATCGGAGAAGACGAGAATCGGAGCCTTGTATTTATAGCCCCCCCCCCTTTAGTCGCGGGTGGGGACGAGACCCATGATTAGCAGGTACCCTTTAGTCGCGGGTCGCCTGCCCAACCGCGATTAAAGGGTTTTTTTGGCGGGTTTTTGCGTTCCGCCCCCACCTTTAGTCGCGGTTGGCGATGAGACCAGCGACTAAAGGTACCCTTTAGTCGGGGTCGCCTGCCCAACCGCGACTAAAGGGTTTTTAAGGGTTTTTATGCTCATACTTCATTTTTAGTCGCGGTTGGTCCGGCCAACCGCGATTAGCACACTGCAGGTTTAGGGTTTTAGCCCCCCAAACCTGTTTTCTGTTTTATTTGTATTGTATTCTTTTTAATTTTTATTGTTTTCTATTTAATTTTTATTGTTTTATTTTTTTGTGCTTTATTTTAATTTTGAAGGAGTTTCACATATTCTACGGTACTACATACATGCATATGAATGTACAATTTCAAACAAATTTGAAATTAGAACCAAAAGAATTCAAGAGGAATATACAATATATATTCAATATCATCGGATGACCATATACAATTTTGAACAAGTTTCCATACATAATTTAATGCATATAAAGTTCTACGTCCTTTGTATCTACGAACCGTCTCCAAACCCTACGAGGCAAATACAAATAATATGTCAAAAATAAAACTAATTCAATTCAATATGTCAAAAGTTCTACGTCCTTTGTATCTACGAACCGTCTCCAAACCCTACGAGGCACCAACCAGCCGGGACTAAAGGTTAGATGACCAGCTCTGGATTCCTCTTCTTCCCGCCATTTCTTCCCTGTCTTCCCGCCTCTTTCTTCCCGCCACTTTCTTCCCGCCTCCTGTCTTCCCGCTCCCATTTTTCCCGCCATTTCTCACTACATATATGTAGCCCGGCTTGGCCAGCATTATCACATCTCTACAATCTCTCATCACTCTCTCATGGCTTCCACCGCACCCACTCTAACCTACCAGCAGGTGGAGGAGCTTTGCGCCTCGAACTACCCTTGTCCACCGGGCTATCAAGGCCCCACCGGCCGGAGCCTAAGCGCCCGTGGCGTGCCGTCCCTCCCGTCCCTCGGTACTGCGCCGGGCGGCCATCACGAACCACTACTACCTCGACCTCACGCCGAGCAGCGGATGAATCCCGGCATCCCGATAACCAAGCATACTTGGGACGCCTTCTTCATCAATCGGCGTGAGAGGGCGCTACCAGTATGAGGAGGACGGTTCGCCTCCTGAACTTCCACGAGGCCGGCCGTCGGCTATGGTGGTATGGCGGACTCTGCAGAGCGTCATGGACTACATCACGGCCGGCGATATCCCCCCGCTACCCTCGATTCGAGCCACGAGCGCCGCCGACGACAATGACGACAAAGAATGCGGACGACAAAGAGCGCATTTATCGGCGGCAACTTAGAAGGCGCATTTACTACCAAGACAACGACGACGGCGGCTATGAAGTCTACGAGTATGCATATTATACGCCTAGGCAGGAGTATGACTAAATCACTCCAAATTTCATGTATCATCAGTGGTATCTCGAATCATTGAAAATGGACACCAAACACATCACGGGTAATATAATTCACATGATCCATTCAACAAAGTTTGGTACAATAAATTATTACACATCATTTCTTCCCTTGTGTCCCTGCTTGCTTACGATTGTGCCGTATCCATGGAGCATCCTCATCATTTAACTTAATGCTTGGGTCGGTGTTCACTTTGAAGGGCGGAATTTCAGCAAACATATTATAATCTTCTGACATGTCATCTTGTCCTCCACTCCCACGATGTTTCTTTTCCTGAAAGAATAATGTGGCGCTTTGGATCATCGCATGATGTACTGATCGCTTTTCTTATCTTTCCGCTTCCTCGGTTTGCTACTCATGTCCTTCACATAGAAAACCTGAGCGACATCTTTCGCTAGGACGAATGGTTCGTCAAGGTAACCAAGATTGTTGAAATCCACCATTGTCATTCCGTATTGCTGGTCCACCTTTACCCCACCTCCTGTTAGCTTGAACCATTTGCACGGAACAAAGGGACCTTAAAGGAGGGTCCATAGTCAAGTTCCCATATCTCCTCTATGTAACCATAATATGTGACCTCTTGCCCATTCTCGGTTGCTGCATCAAAGCGGACACCACTGTTTTGGTTGGTGCTCTTTTTATCTTGGGCGATCGTGTAAAATGTATTCCCATTTATCTCGTACCCTTGGAAAGTCGTTATAGTCGAAGATGGTGTCTTGGCCAACATGTACAGCTGATCTACAACATCATTGTCATTCATTAAATGTTTTCTCAACCAACTGCCGAAAGTCTCCATGTGGGCCTTCCTAATCCAGGATTCAGGCTTCCCGGGTTGTCGAACGTAAAATATTCTTGTGTTTCTCAAAGTACGGAGCCACCAAGCTGGAATTGGTCAATACAAGGTGGTGTGCTTCATCAGAAGAATGGTCATCCATACGTATCGTTGATTTCCTTCCGATCGTGCCTTTTCCACTTAGTCTCCCCTCGTCCAGCGATCGAGGAAGACCAATCGGCTTAAGGTCAGGAACAAAGTCAACACAAAACTCAATTACCTCCTCATTTCCATAGCCCTTGGCGATGCTTCCTTCTGGCCTATGCACGGTTACGAACATATTTCTTTAATACTCCCATGAACCTCTCGAAGGGAACATATTGTGTAGAAATACAGGACCGAGAACGAAAATCTCTTCGACTAGGTGAACCAGGAGGTGCGTCATAATATTGAAGAAGGATGGCGGGAACACCAACTCGAACCGACAAGACATTGGATCACATCGCTCAGAACCGTGGTAGAACTTGGATTGATTACCTTCCGAGAGATTGCATTGAGGAATGCACATAGCTTCACAATGGCTACTCGAACATTTTCCGGCAGGAGCCCCTCAAAGCAATCGGAAGCAATTGCGTCATAATCGCGTGGCGGTCGTGAGACTTCAGGTTTTGAAACTTTTCTCCGCCATGTTTATTATTCCCTTTATATTGGACGAGAATCCAGGCCAGGACCTTCATACTGCTCGGGCATTCAAAAGATGACCTTCTCTTCTTTGGTCGAGCGTAGGTAGCACGACCTTGAAACCATTCCGGATGCGGTCATCGTGGTCTTTCAGACGTTGCTGGTCCTGCCGTGCTTCCTTTGTATCATTTGTCTTCCCATACACGCCCAAGAAGCTTAGGAGGTTCACGCAAATATTCTTCGTAACGTGCATCACGTCGATTGCAGAGCGGACATCTAGGACTTTCCAATATTCTAGCTCCCGAATATAGATTTCTTCTTCCACATGGCTGCGTGCCCGTCGGCTCCCTTCGAACTGATTGTCCGCGGGACCCTTTCCAAAGATGACTTTCAAATCCTTGACCATATCAAATACCTCGCACCGGTCGTTCCGCAGTGCTTCGCCGGTGATCTGCCTTGCCGTTGTAATGCTTGCCTTTCTTTCGTTTTGGATGATTTTTGGGAAGAAATCGACGAGGCCCAAGGTACACGTTCTTCTTACAATTTGGCAAATGTACACTTTCCGTCTCATGTAAGCAGTGCGTGCATGCATTGTATCCCTTATTTGACAGTCCCGAAAGGTTACTAAGAGCAGGCCAATCGTTGATGGTTACGAAAAGCAACGCTCGTAGGTCAAATTCCTCTTGTTTGTGCTCATCCCACACACGGACACCACCCCACAGCTGTAAAAGTTCATCAACTAATGGCCTTAGGTACACATCGATGTCGTTGCCGGGTTGCTTCGGACCTTGGATGAGCACCGCATCATAATGAACTTCCGCTTCATGCACAACCAAGGAGGAAGGTTGTAGATGCATAGAGTCACGGGCAGTGCTATGGCTGGAGCTCTGCTCGCCAAAAGGATTCATGCCATCCGTGCCTTAGAGCAAATCTTATGTTCCTTGCGTCACCGCAAAATCTTTGAACCATCTCGTCGATCTTTCTCCATTGCGTTCCATCTGCGGTGTGTCTCAACTCCCCGTCCGACTTACGGTCCTCTTTGTGCCATCGCAACAACTTGGCATGCTCTTTGTTCCTGAGCAGACGTTTCAACCGTGGTATTATAGGAGCATACCACATCACCTTGGCGGGAACCCTCTTCCTGGGTTTACGGCCCTCAACATCGTCACCGGGGTCATCGCCTCGATCTTATAACGCAATGCGGGCATACCGGGCATTCATTCAAATTCTCGTATTCACCGCGGTAGAGGATGCAACGTTGATGCATGCATGTATCTTCGTAACCTCTAAACCTAGAGGGCGGACAACCTTCTTTGCTTCAGACGATCGGCGGGCAACTCGTTATCCTTTGGAAACATATTCTTCAACATTTTCAGCAAGTTTTCAAATGCCGAGTCAGCTACACCTGCCTCTGCCTTCCATTTCAGCAAATCCAGTGTGCAGCCCAGCTTTTTCAAACCATCATCGCATCCGGGGTACAGCGCCTTTCTGTGATCCTCTAACATGCGATCCAAATTCTCCCTCTCCTTTTCAGTTTCGCAGCGTCTCCGTGCATCAGCAATGGTCCGACCAAGATCATCAACGGGATCATCACGTGCCTCTTCTTCACCTTCCCCTTCACCTTCAAAGCATCCTCCATGAAAGTATCACCGAAATGAGCAAGATAGCTTTCATCGATGAAATCATCCCCTTCTTCATCTTCTTCCATTAAAACCCCTCGTTCTCCATGCTTGGTCCAACAATTATAGCTTGGCATGAAACCGTGCCGAAGCAGATGCATGTGAACATCTCTTGAGGAAGAGTAACCCTTCCGATTCTTCTGAGATAACACATGGGCAGATAACAAACCCCCGCTTGTTCGCATTAGCCACTACGAGGAAATCTTTCAAACCCGTAGTGAACTCACGGAGAGTCGGTTACCGTACATCCATTGCCGATTCATCTGCATTATTATAATATAAAATATATAATTAACCATCATGCATTTGTTAAACTAACTAGCTACAAACAATATAAATTAAACAATGAACTACACACATGCATATTTTATCAATGACACATCAAAGGTTCATCAAGTTGCTAACCGCGATCGAGGAGTGTGGCTCCAACACTTCATGTCATGTTTGTTTCATGCTCTTGGGGCATTTCATCAAACACCTTATGTGCATAAGAGGAACCAAAAGCAAACCTACACCCACTTGTGAAGAGAATGGCTCCAAATGGCTAAGTGTTGGCTGCCGGATGGGTATATATAGGGAGGGGCTTTAGTTGCGGTTGGCACAGCAAACCCGTGACTAAAAAGGTGCCTGAAAACCTTTAGTCGCGGTTGTCCTGGCCAACCGCGACTAAAGACCTCACGTCGCGCCACTGCCACCGAGCGCCTGGGCCCAGCCTTTGGTCGCGGTTCTCCTCGTAATCATGACTAAAGGTCCCATTAGTCGCGGTTCCTACAGCTTCGCGACTTATGGGGCTGGACGGAAGCCTGTTTTTCCACCAGTGGTGGTGATGCTCTTGCCACACATATGTAGTACCACCGGGAGAGGTGGTAGCTCAGCCAACATACTCGAACCTGGATTTTGTCTAACACATTGCACACAAAACCCAAACCTTCACCACACATCGCCATGCACAACACATCAGCCGGTACACATGGTGTCACATCTGCATGTCCACCCTCGCTCTTCTCTCTTCTCTCACCTAAACAAATCCAACCCATTTATTTTACCTTTCCTAACTTAAATCATTTATATCTTTTAAACAAATATTTGAATTTTAGAACTTTTTATATATTTGAACTCCTGACAAAAGGACCTTTAGAACAAGATCATCTTGGATATATTTTGACTAGTGTAACTTTTTCAGTAACAAATTTCACTTATTTCAATAATATACTTCACTCGTTTCAATAACATATTTTACTCATATCACTCGTTTCAATAACAGATTTCAGTCATTTCAGTAACATATTTCACTCATTTTTGCTCTTTTCACTAGTTTCAATAACTGATTTCACTCGTTCCAATAGCATATATCACTCATTTCACTCGTTGCAATAATAGATTTCACTCATTTCAAAAACTGATTCCCTAATTTCACTAACTTTATTAACTGATTCACACCTTTCAATAATAGGTTTCACTCATTACAAAATTCAAAATAGTTGAGATATATCCAGTATTGGTCTTATTCTAAAGATCTTTGCGCCATGATTTTAAATATATTTTCTGAAATCAGAATATGGTTTAAAAGATACAAATACATACTCTCACCCTGAAACACTCCCACCCATATTTGAGCAATTACAAGCGAACTGACGGTTTCCATCAAAAATGGAGAAATCTCTAATTAAGGAGCATTCTTTGCAAAGGTCACTCCCACCTCTCTTAGTTGTGACAGTGGCGCACTCATGTGCGCCACTTGTCGCAACCTGAAAGTTTCCCTTTTTTGGTAGATACCTTTATTTAAAATGTTTTATTTCTTAAACCATACGTCCAAATTTCAAACCCTTTTCACTGTTGGATTTCTCGCGTCAAGATCTTCAAAACTAGATTTTGTGTTGACAGGTTTTGACAAACATTTTTTATGAAAAAAACAAATGGAAAAACTAAACCGGGAGCACATTTTTTCTTTTAGAAAGAGGCACGACTGAGCCTCTCGCGGAAGCAAATCCGTGCCTCCACGAGAAGTAAATTTCCGCCTCTCGCGGAAGAAAAAACACATTTTTTTACTTTCTGAGAAGCAGAAGCAAATATGTGCTTCTCGCGGGAGTAAAAAATGTTTTTTTTGTTTACGAGAGGCACGATTGTGCCTCTCACGGAAGCAAATTCGTGCCTCTCACGGGAGGAAAAAAACATGTTTTTGTTTTTGTTTTTGAGAGGCATGGTTGTGCCTCTCACGGAAGCAAAAAAGAAAAAGAAAGCTCATTTTTTTAATGCAAATAAATTTTTTTGTCCAAAACCTAAGAAAGACCGCAGAAAAACCAAACAACAAACATCTAAAAAGCCAAAAAACATGTGCGATTTTTTTTAAGAAAGCGCCCAGAGCGTGACACGTGGTGGAGCCTGAGAGCATGCACTCTCCGCCCACCCCAGGTGACCCTTGCGGGGCTCCCGAAGGAGTACTACTTCGTTAGTTGCTCCCTGAAAATGGATGGTAATGGGTTGCGGCAGTACAATTTGTCTTGCCCTAATTTGTAGTGAACATATTGTGAAATACCGCTAAACCGCGTGGTGAGCCAAACTCAAATAGCGAGACCTCCTAGTTGGCGCCTTAAGCGCTGGCTAGGAGAACTAGCACCTAGATGCCTGCGTTCTGGGCCGGCCCAGTATCATGGTTTCGTTAAAACAAAACTAAGGGCCGCTTGTCCCAGGGTCAAACAAAGTAAAAAAATGCTGAGGATCACTGATTTCGTTTGCTCGATCATGGTTCACCAGTTGACTAGTCAACCGTTGATTTATAGTTCATGAATTCCAAAAGGTCCATTGATTTGAAAGATTATTCACAAAGAAATAAAAGTACATTAGTTTTAAAAAAAGTTCACAAAATATAAAAATGTCACAATCATTTTCGAAAAAAATCATGGATTTGAAAAAAGAACATTGAATTTGAATTCATGGCTTTAAAATTCTTTATTAATTGTAAAACAATTAATTGATTTAAAAAAATAGTTCATGAATTAGGAAAAAAAGTCAGATGGTTTGAATAAAAGTTTCACTAATTTGAAAAATGTTCGTCGGTATTGAACAAAAAGTACACAAAATTTGAAAAAGGTTCATGGAATTCGAGAAAGTTTGCCAGTTTGAAAAAAGTTCATCGGTTTTGAAAAAAATGTTCATGGATATGAAGATTTCATAGATATTTGAACGAGAAGATTCACGAATTTTAAAAACTTTGTGGATTTTGAATAATAGTTCATAAAAGTTGGAAAGTGTGATGATTTGAAAACCATTCATGCATTTGTAAAAAAAAAATCACGGATTCCAAAAATATTCAAACATTCGAAAAAAGTTCAGATTTTAACAAAATGTTCATGATTTGGAATATTGATTAATTTAAGAAATTTTGGTGATTTTTACAAAAGCAAATGGGGAAACAAAAATAAAAAGAAGAAAAAAGGCCAAACAACTCCCCCCCTCTCTAAAAAAAAGGGAATCCACTGCTTTCTTTAGCGATATTGAAGTATAAAGAAGAAGATGAATAGGGTCCTGTTTTTTTTTTTTTTTTACATTTGAAAGCTGTCCCAGTTGGCTACCTCGCTTTGTACTAAAGAAATAGGTTGGGAGTTCGAATCTCATCCTGCACATCATTTTTGAGACTTTACAGAAAGAAAGAAAAAATGTGTCGACCTAGGTCAGAGGGTAGTGTGTGGCGGTTGGCAAAATTGCCTATACCCGGCGATTAAGGCGCCGAATAGGATCTAAGTCAAATGCATGCATACAACCAAACACCGGGTAGAGGAGTCTTCCACGACCTATATGCAGGTAACCAATCAACATGTTATATTTTGGCATGTATCTCCTCAACCACGCTCTATTCATCCTGGCCCGTTTTTTCCATGCAACCTCGAAAAAACGGTGTAGGTAACCAAACGTGTCCTAACTGACACTTACAGGGAGTGGGTAGTGGGCTGGCCTAGCAAACAGGTGGGTTTGTCCGGCTGACGTCAGACACATAATTTTTTCCTTTTTTACTTTTTTATATTTCAAAAAATACTTAATAGTTAATACATATATTAGAAATTTTAATTTAACTAATTTTGTTTTCATCCCACATTCAAAAAACTATTCGTGTGTTGTACAAAAAATGTTCGCACAACTTTTAGTAAATCTTTGTAGCATTCGAAAGAATGTATGTGACAATTAAAAATGTTCAGTATTCAAATATAATTATGTGATATTTGTGGAAAATTAAATACAATATCAAAAATGTTCGTGTGTTTCAAAAATAAATTTGAACCATATTTAAAAAAGTTTATACAATAACAAATATTCGATAGTTTAGAAAATGTGTTTTATAACCTTTAGAAAATATTTCAACATGTACTTAGGAAATTTTTAACACATATTTGAAAAATGTTCAAAAATAGGTTTTTAATGTAGTTGAAATTTTTTCAAAATACATGCTTAATATAGTTGAAAATTTTAGAAAAATAATTTAGATGTACACAAAAATGTACAATGTGTATGATAAAAGTAGACATCAAAACATATATTTGAAAAAAATATGTATTTGAAAAACGTTGAATGTGTACTAAAAGTGTTCCTGATGTATACAAAATGTATTTTTTTAAGGAATTAGACATGTGATAAAAACACGAAAAACCCTGAAGAGAAACGGTGAAAACCAAGGAAAGAAACAAAGAAAAACAAGGAATAAAAAGAAAAGTAGAGGGAAAATTTTGAAGAAACTAGAGAAAAATCAAAGAAAACCAGATAAAAACCAAAGGTAACCGATGCAAAACACTGAAAACCCGATAAAGAAACCACATGAAAAAAAAACTCGCGCGACAACTACAATACAGGGCTGGCCTAGTAGCGTCGCGCCTGATTGGGGACCTACCTACGTCTTGCAACGTGCGATAAATAGCTCCTGCAAAAAATATCGATAGCAACCCAAGCGAGCCCATGGTGACTTTACCATGTGCATAGAATATCATTTGACCATTATTCTATGCAGCGAGCAATGAAATATGATTTTTAATCCAGTAGGATTAAAAAAATTCTATCGCTCATAGGACAATGGTTCAGGTTCGCCCCTGAGAAGCTCCACCACCGTCGATCGATAGATGCACATGAAAGCGAGCATGCATGGAAGGCCTTGATGATCGTATGATATATGCACATGCAAGTTCCTGAATGCCGCTATTGGGTCAGACTATGGTACGGTGGCTTTCCCATGTGCATAGAATAACATTTGACCATTATTCGCCCATGCATGGACAGAGGAAAGGATGAGATAATGGAAGAGGATATCCTCTCCTCGCGTCAATGATGTGGAGTGCAACTGCAACTTTGCAATGCCCAGCCCGCCTTAATTTTCCTGAAGGCACAACGCCTGGGGCACAAGTGTCGACGCGACTAGGAAATGATGGGCCATTGTCATTCAAGGTTGCTTGGCTGGATCATTCTTTCTAGGCCACCTGGCTTCTGCTTACGGATCAATGTAGGCAATCGTATAAATGGTTATGGTTCTTCTTAGGTGTATAATAAATTACTAAAGACATCAGCGAATAATTTTTTCAGTATACCATCTAGAATGTGTATGATAATCCACCAGCACACAATATTAGTCTAGAGGCATTACAGACATTTCAACATATAACTCATACAACAATGGGACAAGACTTCTACTTCAGGTGGCTGCTGAATTTTCCAGCAAGAAAAAAGGATGGGCACCACTTCTTGTTGATGCAATGTTGTGAAGAGGCCTAGGAGACCGTGGAATATATGGTAATATTTTGTATGGCGGTAGTAATGTAATTGCTGGAACTTTGGCTTGAGTGTGTTTTGATATATAAGGTCGGCTGTATTTGCATGGGAGATGTTGTCTTTGGGCTTTGGTGTGTTCAATTATGTGGAATTTTGTGTTATTAGTTTCAGCAATGAAATATGAGACCAATTGGGATTATATAGGTAGTTTATCTGAAAAGAACTGCCATACCACGCCTTGAAATTGGGATTAATCAGGAAGGATCGATACAGGTGCAGCAACAAATGCCCTGAAACGGGAATTGGCTATCAAGAGATGCCTCGATGAGACCAATTGCATGTTTGCATAAAAGTTCACCTCTTATGATCATCAAATTCATTACGCTCCATTGGCATTTTGGAACATGGAGAAGTTACAACAATATCTCCTTACAATGGACGTAAAGGTGATTGAAAAGATCTCAGAGAGCATGAGATGTGACGGGGACTTTTGAGCAGGACAACCAAAGAAGACAGGAAATTTCATGACAAGCTCGGCTTATTACCTAGAGAATTGACCGCCTTTGTCCAACAGAAGACAATAGGAAAAGTAGTAGAGCTCAATCCAGTTTTTGTTGAAGGTTCAAAACTTGCTAAACTTTCCTTGCCTTATAGGGATGTTCTGCATCATAGACACATGGCCCAAGTGGACACATATGCGTTTTCTTGTGATGAGGACTCTTAGCACCACTCCTGTCTGGAATGCACCATGATGAGGTGTGTTTGAGCACTAACCGACGAATCAACGGCGGGTCACCTCCCTCCTTGCAAGAACCATGTGCAAATAATTGGTTGCTCAATATGATTGAGAAACTCCATGAGGGCGGGTCACGATGATAATGATCACCATGTGGGCAATCTAGAATGCCCAGCGGAAGGGTACACCCCCTCACAAACCGTGTAAGGGCAGTATGTCCATTTGATCATAAGGTATATCCACCACTGTATGTGGCACGTACGAGCCGTACATGGACGTACACAATCGATCTGCCAACTCCTCACACAGACGCACACCCCTCCGTCTTGGGCCTGGCCGATTTGTCTAACCATCAAAAACTAGGTGCATGAGGCAGGATTCGAACTCCCAACCTCTTAGGGTGTGTTTGGTTGGAGTCATGGACCGGAATGTCATGGGTCCGACCCATTCCCAGGCCCAGTTTTCATGTTCGGTTGAGATTTGGATCGGCACCCGCTCGTTCCTCCGGACCGAATATTCGGCCCAGATGCGGAACGAGGCGAGACCTCGAAAAGGGCCGGACCACGCGGAACCGCTCGCCCTCGCGCTCTCACGCAGCCCTATCGTCTCTTCCCAGGTGCGCCGCCTCCCCCTCCTTTCTCTCCCCCTCCATCGATCTGAGCGGCGGCGCCGGCCAGTCCTCCCCTTCGCGCCGGCCGGTTCCTGCCTTCCCCGTCGGCTGGCTCCTCCCTTCCCTGCCGCCCGCTAACCCCTCTCCCTTCTCGCGATTTGCAGCAGAACAAGGGGGGCTCGATCCGGATCTGGTTGGGGCGGCTTGCAGAGGATTAGCATCGGGGCGGCGGCGGCTTCCGGCGAGCTGACAGGGGCGGCTTCCGGCGAGCTCATAGCGGCAGCAGAGACGCAGCACAGCTCCTCACTCTCAAGGTAAACCACCACTTTCTCTTGTATATGGTGCTGCTGCTCATGCATATTCCCAGCCGAGAATGATAGAGAGAGATGGAGACCGTATTGTGTATATGTTGCTGCTGCTGCTCATGCATATTGATGGAGATCTTTGGTAGCCATATTTTTGATAGTATGCATCACTTGTAGATGGTCAAGAAGATGAACAAAAGAAAAAAGATGGTTAGGGGAGCTGCTGTTTTTGTTGCACTGGCTGCAATGACAGTCATTGTTCGGGCTGTAATAAGGAAAAGAAGACCACGCATTACCTATGGGCCAATGCATGAAAGAGACCGAATCAGATTTGATTATCTAAACCAAAAAATATGGCAAAGTGATGTGTTGTGTAAAAACATGTTAAGGTTTGAAAGAGCTGCGTTTTTTAATTTGTGTGCCATATTGAGGGATCGCAAGTTGCTAGAAGACAGTCCACATCTTAGCGTGGAGCAACAATTGGCGATGTTTTTGGAGATTTCGTATGTGAACTTGACATGTGTGGCTGTCAAGTATATGTGAACTTGACATGTGTGGCTGTCAAGTATATGTGAACTTGACATGTATGGCACTTTGTATGCTGTTAACTATGTGCACTTTGTTGAGAACTTTGTTATATGTGTTGTCATTTATATGTTAAGATTGTCATATATATTGTTATGTCCTCTTTCTTAAAAATACAAACAAAATGCTGTCGAAATTTTGAATTTTATGTCATTCCATTTTTCATTCTGTGCTTCCAACCAAACAGCGGAACGGAACCAACCCGTTCCGCTCTTTTGCTCCTACCAAACACAGGAATGGAACGGACCCGTTCCCCTGGAACGGAACCATTCCATTCCATGCCACTTGGTTCCCCAACCAAACACACCATTAGATTTCTTTCACATGTTACAACCAATTGGGACAATTATCTTGCCATGCTTAGTTACTTCTTTTATTCTTCTTGTTTTACATCTTCTCAATCTGGTTTTCTTCCTTTTTAATGGTTTTGTTTGGCCCTTTCATTCTTCGGTTTTCTTTGTTTTTTATTTTTCTTCGTAAAACACGTTCTCGTCCCCGTGTTAACAAAACACAGAACGTATCTTCTGCGCCCGGGCAATTAGTGCTACCGGTGCAACGGATCCCGTTGCACACTAAAAATCTTTAATTTGTTTTAGAATTTTTTTAATGCATTGTCACAATATCAATGTATGTTGTCATAAAAATTCAAATCAACATTCAAAACATTAGTTGAGATACAAAAATAACAAAACTGAAGCCCAACATGTGTTATGTACTATTCAGCGTCAAATTTGTCATTTTTGTATCTCAAGCAATGTTTCAAATTTTAATTTTAATTTTTATGATAATATACATTGATGTTGTGTCAATGCACTAATTATTTCTGATTTTTTGAATATTTTGAATATGCAACGGGGGACCGATCCACCGGTAGCACCAATTGCCCCAGAGCACTAGATACATCCCCTAACAAAACGAGTCGCGAGCGCGGCATTGAACACATACTGTTAACGCACAAAAAAAATATTGAACACAAAAGGCAAGTCGCGTTTCAGTAAATGAATGAAGGAAACGTCCGCATGATGGATGGATGATTCATTCTGCGTTATTTGCACGCATGATGTACAGGTTATCGTCACATTAGTCGCCATGTCGCTCCTCAAACAACATTAAATTAAACATAAAACTAAAAATGAGTCGTGTTTCAATGAACGAACGAAACGTAGGGCGACTGTTCCGCGCTAACGGAAGGAACTATTTTGTCAAATTCGTCAGTTTTTTCCATTCACAAACTTTTTTGATGAATGTCTTCTAAAGTTGTGAATTTTTCTTTAATCTATGAACATTTTTTTGAGTTTTAAAAACCAGCAACTCAGGCTGGTAATCGGGCCAGGTTTTGTTGAGTGAACCTCTCCCAGACTCATGCCCGGCCTTGTCGGGTCCATCGCCCGCCCAAGACCCTACCCATGGGTGACCCATGCCCGAACCTATCGACTAACCCGACCAACTCGGGCACCCATCAGGTCATGCATTTTATTATGTTTCCATTTTACTCGTTCAATGCATGTTATGGTTGATGCATTTCCTCTTGATCAACACCCAACACCCTCCTAGTCTTCTTTATATAGTAGACCTCCACCTACTAGATGCTAGAGCAAGCAAGGTGGTAGTAAACAACCAGCTCTCATGATCAATTCACTGACATATGCACACAATAGACTTTTTTTAGGGTAGGATTTTAGACTATGTGTGTTGCACGCCTTCGGCCTTTGGAGGCCTAATAGGCTGAAATATTGCATCGTTGCTATATTTATTTAGGGTGAAGATGTCGACCCAAACCCTATCCATTCCGGATGGGTGCCCATGAGCTCGGCCACCCATGAGTCGGATTGCCGGGTTGACCGGTAACCATGCAACTAGATTGCCCTGTTATATAGCCAAGATTCCCGCCTCCTTCCGTGTAACCGGATGAGTGGGACTAAAACCATGAATGTGTGCTTCCTATAGGTAAGCCAGAAAAACACCATGTTCGACGGAGAGGGTTCGAGTAAGCCAGAAGGCTCCTTCTGAGAGCACAATATATCCCGATATCGTTGAAATGACCCCAATTTTTCATGGCCATGTATGGCCAATTCAAGGCACCATGTCAAGTTGTTTGAGTTTCCAACAATCCTTGCATTTTCTGCAGTTCTCTCGATGAAAAATGGCTGATAGATGACTGGATGTGACGCAACTTTCATACAGTGTTTGAATTCATTCAAACCTGACATGGATGCCAAAGATGGACATGCCCAACTCCTGGAAAAAGTTGAAGTCATTTTATGTATGTCAAAAAATCAACCATGTTCAATGGAGGGTGTTCGAGTGCATGCTTTTTTAGATCTGTCAAATGACCCAAATTTTTTACATGAGCTTATATGATCAATTAAAGACATCATGCCAAGTTGTTTGGTTTTCGGCAAATTTTGCATTTTCTGGAGTTTCTCAGTCAAAAAAACTCTCATAATGGTCAGACGTGTCGCAACTTGCATACGGTGTCGAAAATTGTTCAAACCTGACATGAATGCCTACCGTGGGCATTCCCACCTTGCAAAAGTGGGTCATTTGTAGGAAAACATAGACCATATTCAACGTAGGGTATTCGGGTACGCCATAAGGCTCTGTCAGAGCACGCTGTTTTCCGACATCCTTGGAATGGCCTCAATTTTTTTCATGAACTTGTATGACCAATTAAAGGCATCATGCCAAGTTTTTTAGGTTTTCGACAAAAACTGCTTTTTTTTGAGTTTTCTCGATAAAAAAGACAATAAATGGCCGCAAGTGTCGCAACTTTCATACGGTGTAAAAAATCGTTCAAACCTGACATGGATTCTTACCATGGGCATGCCCATATGCTTGCAAAATTTGGGGTCATTTTCAAGAATGTTCAAAACTAGATCATGTTCAACGGATGGTGTTCAGGTAGGCCAAAAGGGTTCGTTTGAAAGCACGTTGTTTTCGACATCCGTCTTATGACCCCAATTTTTTTCCCAACAATTTCTATGACCAATTTAAGGCCTCATGCCAATTTTTCCAAGTTTTCGACAATTCTTGTAGTTTCTGGAGTTTTCTCGGCGAAAATGGCATATAAATGGCCGGACATGGCGCAACATGCATACGGTGTCAGAATTTGTTCAAACGTGGCATGTATGCCTCATATGTCTGTGTCAAGCTGCTGCAAGAAGTTGAGGTCATTTATCCACAGTCCAAAAAACCACTAGTTCAGAAGAGTGTACTAGACTTGGGCAGACGGGTGCATCTGTGAGTATGTAGGTTTTCCTAATTTAAATGCTTTTTGTTATTTGCAATTTCCGTCATTATCAACCAACACAAACATTTTCTTATATCTTAGCCATTTCTCAAAATTTGTCAACAATTTTGCAATTTTAAATGTGTATGAAATTTTTAAAAGCTTGAACACTTTTTCCAAAAAAATAAAAATTTCCCAACAATTAATGTTGAACACATATTGCAAACCACGTACCCTTTTAAAAATTTATCAATTTTTCTGAAACACAAATATTTCTTAATTTTGTGAATGAAAATTTGGAAAACAAGCACATTTTTAAAAACAGTAAACAATATGTAAAAACAAGAACATTTTTGGTATCCAAATAACATTTCAAATTTTTGAACAAGTTTCAAAAAGAATAATAAATTTCAAAAATGATAGAAAAAGAAAAAAAAAACATAAAATAGAAAAGATAAACAAAGGCTTAGGCGTTGGCCGAACTAGGTGACCGCATCACGTCAGGCTCCTGTTGGGCTGGCCCAAGTGTTCACGGATATGAGAAAAAATCATCACTTTTGAAAGAAAAGAAGTTCAAGAATTTGATAAAAAAGGGAAGAGTTCGTGGATTTGAAAAAACATTCACAGAATTGGAAAAATTTCACGGATTTGAAAACAAATTCCACAAATTTAAGAAAATGGTGAATTTGAAAAGTTCATAGACTAAAGAAAACATTCACGATTTAAAAACAATTTGTCAATTTTCAAATAGAAAGACATGAAAAAAGAAAATAGAAACAAAAATAAAAAATAAAAGGAAAAGCGGACAACAAAAACTAAAAGAAATGAAAACCAAACATGCTCGTGTTGGTTAGTGTTATATTTGAAGAAGAAGAAAATGATAACTAGACACAACAGGCAAGTAGTCGACTTATTTACCTGGATTGTACTAAGTGTACAAGTGCTGGGTCCGTATCCCATCGGCCACTCATTTTTTAAAGATTTTACTGAAGAGAAAAAAAATATAATGGACCAGCTCAGGGCGGTACATAACACTGCGTGTTGCGGTTGACGCAGGCGGCATAATTTTAGAAAAGACCAGCCTCCCCTTTATTATGAAGGGGTATCATTCACGTAATTTTAAAAATAGCCTAAAAAACATAATTCTCATATCAGGTAAAAAAATTCGTATATTTAAAAAAGTTCACACATTTAAATATTTCATGACATTTTATAAAAATGTTCATGAAAAATATTAAGCAATGTTTGAAATATTTGTACACACCATTCAAAAAATTGTTTGTGACATTTTAAAAAGGTTCCGATGTCACTGGAGCGCCACGTTTGGCTGGTACATCCAACGGATGACGTAAGCATTCGTCATGTTAAACTCTGCACAGAGTAACAAAGGGGGTAGTTTCATCATCACTAAAGAAAAAGACGTACCACGCAAACACATCTCGACCGTCCAGCTCTTGTATTTTCTTCCTACAAAGAGATAGCCACCTTCGCCAGTGCCACACCAGCATGGTTCTCACCTTGGCTGACCCGCTTCAAGCCGACAAAGGAAGGGAGCTTCGTTTACTCGGCGCGCCGTCACAAGAGGCTCGGTTTGGTTGGATTCATCTCGTGTGCACTACTCCAACACTAAAACGTGTGTTAAAAAACGTCGTACATTAGAGTGAGTAACTACGGATGTAATGTCCTCTCCATCTCCTCTTGTGTTTGTATCTCTTTATCACTGGTTCCTCCCCTCGCCTGCTAGCCAATGTAACTAGGACTAGTATCGGTACTTCTTCTCCAAACTAATGGCATCTCTAGCCGATCCTTTAAAAATAAGAGTAAATTTTCGGTCTTACACTCCTCTAAACCGCATCTAGCCAAAGTGGTAAATCGGTTCGCCGAAAATTGGACCCGCGGATCTAAAAATACCCATCCTCTGCCCGGCCGAGTAAAATTCTTAATGCTCCGTCCTACCGCGCGGCGAAAGGTTTGAAAGTAAGTTCGCAGTTGTATAACAAATTAGTATTACTATGTCAAACGAGATTTGACTCGTCTCGTGTCCCGCCGTACGAACCATGTCCTCAGCAAGCTCCTCGCTTTCACACGGACGTATCTGATCTCCATGGAGCTCGATGCGATCCCACGGCTCCTCAACACCGGTGTTGGACTAGTGGCCTGCCTGCAATGTGTCGAGCTTGGGGCATGCACTGCACGGCGGGACCAGTGGACGACTCGACTTCTCCAGTGTCCGAATCCTGCTCAATCGTCCCTTTCCACAGCGACCACCCCTCACCTCATCCTTATCACCGCCCTATCCGAACCGGCCGGCCATACCGTAGTAATGTTCTTCTCCACATGCACATATTCCACGTCGGTGTAGGGAACCCAACTGGAACCCTGGACCGGGCTTGTCTGTCTGCACTGCACTGGTCAACCAACCTCAACAGCTTCATCTCAAATCCAAATCTAATCCCTGGAACGGATGCTCTCCGAAAAGCAAATAAAGCCAGCAAGATACACAGATCTTTCACATCCCATTTGGTTATCTGGCCTGGTTGATCGGTCGGCACCTTTTAATTGTCAAAGGCCAAGATTCTCCCACTCTAGTGTGTCAAACACGCTGCCATGCAAAACTCATGGACCTACCTCACCACCATGGCTCCTGGCCTCCTAGCTTATAAATACATGGCCAGGCAGGTCATTCAGGCACCATCAATAAATCAGTTGGTTAGCATTAGGCACAAGTGAGGTCTTACATGGAGGTAAGAGGACATCTTCGATAGCCAAGGATGATTTGCCTGTGAACCTCCCCTGGGAGCCCAGCTCTCGGGCACCCGGTTCCATAGGCAAGTCATCCTGGCTACCAAAGTACCTCTTACCATACCCCAGGCAGCCATGCTTGACCTACTGTCGTTTCATTCATTCGAGTGGTCAACAGAATTCACAGGCCCGGAGATAAGGTAAGCACCTTGCTAAAGTACATGCACAATAAAAAAAAAACATCTCAGTGGTTACCTTGACAACGAGCATTGTGTATGTGCGTCCTGTTAGAAATATAATTGTGCAGAGATAAGCACAACTTAGAGATAAGATATGTTTAAACAATGTCTTGCATTGTACTCCAAAGTCTCTCCTTATTGTACTCTATATATATCCCACACCTAGGTCAGATCAATACAACACAACACAATATTAGCCATCATATAATTTCTACATTGGTATTAGAGCGGTTTGTGTCACGACACCGATTCTAGGACTCTCCACCACTCCCGCAGCGTGCCACGCCCGCGGAGATTAGATCAGTCACGTAGTTTTAGATCCAATTTTTCGAGTTCCCAATCAATAGATCAATTCCTTAGGAAGACCCGATCAATTTCTTTTAGCCAGCAAATAAATCCGGTGACAAAAGTCCAGCAAGATGCTCGTGGTGGAGCACGCGCGGCAGGCTGCACTAGCGTGATCCAGAGGTGCGGCTGCCAGCTTCTCAACACCGATCGTCTTCAATCTTTATCGATCCAGACGCGTTGGTTCCAAGCTCCCCTTCTCGCTGGCACACGCGCAGGCTACCTCGTCGACGATCGGCCTCATGACGCCGATCTACTCCGAGCAGTCCAGCGTGCCATCTACGACGACATACAGGTACTGAAGATCACACAACCATGCAGATCCTCACAACCGCCGAACGCGGACACGTGCACGCGTCATCCGCGGCGCCTAGGAACATGTGCAGATAAAATCATGCGCCTCTCAACTATTATTGACGACCTCGAAACTCGCATCTTGTCTCAACAAGAGATTGAATTGAAAAATCAATCCAATGAGAAGATTGCACGTCTTCTGTGTGAAGAGGAAATCAAATATTACCAAAGATCCAAAGCTGACTTCATCTTGAAGGGAGACAATAATACACGATATTTTCAATTGGTCGCCAACGGTCGGCATAGGAAGAAGTGTATTTTTAGTCTCCAACAAGATGAGGAAAGTCGAAGGTCAGGCAGAGCTCAAAACTTATATCACTAAATACTACAATCTTTTCGGGGCGCCGGATGAAGGGAATTTCACCCTTGACGAGATCCGAATAGATGATATTCTATTCCACAGGTCACGGCAACAGAGAACGGTATCCTCACAGCATCTTTCTCTGAAGAAGAGGTGAGAGCTGCGGTATTCCAAATGGAACATAACAAAACTCCTAGTCCCGATGGCTTCCCCACAAAATTCTATCAGAATTTTTGGGATGTCATCAAGACTGACCTTTTAGAGTTGTTCAATTGTCTTCATGCCGACCAACTTGAACTATTTAGGCTTAATTTTGATGAGATCGTTTTGTTGCCGAAAATTAAGGAGGCTGATCGAATTCAGCAATATAGGTTTTCACCAAAGTGGCAACTAATAGGTTCAACACGATCGCTGATCATGTCGTACAGCCATCTCAAACAGCTTCCACGCAAGGAAGAAATATACTCGATGGAGTAATAATCCTACATGAGATCGTTCACGAGATGCACCGAAAACACATGAGTGGAGTAGTTTTAAAGATTGACTTTGAAAAGCCTTATGACAAGGTCAAAGTCATTCCTTCAACTGGCCCTGAGAATGAAAGGATTCTCGGATAAATGGCGCGAGTGGATCCAAAATTTTGTCACAGGAGGTAGTGTGGCCATCAAGGTCAATGATGATGTAGGCCATTACTTTCAGACAAAAAATGGACTACGCCAGGGTGACTCCATGTCTCCAATGTTATTTAACATTGTTGCTGACATGTTGGCTATTCTGATTGCTCGTGCCAAGGAGGATGGTCAGATTGCAGGAGTAGTGCCGCACCTTGTAGATGGTGGCCTCTCTAATCTGCAATATGCCGATGATACAATTATTTTTATCGAACCTGACTTGGACAAGGCTCGAAACCTGAAACTATTGCTTTCGACGTTTGAGCAAATGTCGAACCTTAAAATTAACTTCCATAAAAGTGAATTGTACTGCTTTGGAGAAGCCAGTGAGGCGGTGGCCGATTACGCTGACCTGTTTGGGTGTGCGCAAGGCCAATTCCTAATTAAGTATTTGGGAATACTGATTCATTATCAGCGTCTCACAAATGCAGAATGGAAACATGTAGAGGAGCGCTTAGAGAAATGATTGAGCAGTTGGAAAGGCAAGTTGCTCTATCTTGGAGGACAACTAGTTTTGATCAATTCTATCCACACAAATATGGTTCTCTATATGCTTTCTTTTTTCCAAATCCTAAAAGGGGTCTTGCAAAGGTTGGATTATATTAGATCCAGATTTTTTTGGCAAGGAGATAGTGAAAAGAAAAAGTACAGGCTGGTCAAATGGAGCGTGGTTTGTTGGCCAAAAGACCAAGGCGGCCTTGGCATTCATGACCTAAAGGTGAAGAATAATGCATTACTTAGTAAATGGTTGTTCGAACTACTTAATGAGGATGACGTTTGGCAAACCCTCCTACAAAACAAGTATCTAGACCAAAAGACCGTGTCTTAGGCCTATTGGAAACCTGATGACTAACCCTTTTGGGCTGGTCTAATGACGGTAAAGAAGCATCTTTTCCATTTCGGATCATTTGCGATAAATGACGAGTCGGAGATTCGTTTCTGGGAGGATAACTGGCTAGGCAATGCCAGCCTCCGAGAACAATATCCTGCTTTGTACAGCATTGTTCGTAGTAAGAAAGATACTCTCGCATAGGTCCTCAGCTCATGTCCGCCGAATATTTCTTTCAGGCGGGATTTGATCGGCCCTCGTCTTATGTCATGGCAAAATCTATTGTCCGGATTGGATTCGATTAACCTGACACAAGGATAGGATGTGTTCCGCTGAAACCTCACTACATCTGGGTCCTTCACGGTCGACTCTATATACCATGCGCTCACGCATTCAGAGGTCCCAGTGGATAATAACAAGAAAATTTGGAAGTCGAAGATTCCACTAAAAGTTAAAATCTTCATGTGGTATCTCCGGAGGGGAGTTGTGCTAACCAAAGACAACCTTGCCCGTCGCAATTGGCAAGGATGTAAGAAGTGTAGTTTTTGTACTCACGGTGAAACAATCAAACACCTCTTTTTCCAGTGCAAGCTTGCACGTTCTATATAGTCAATCATCCAAATAGGATTCAATTTATATTCGCCCACAAATGTTGCCAATAGTTTTGGTCATTGGTTGGACGGTATTTTAAATAGGGTCAAGACGATTATTGAGGGTGGAAGCGTATGCCTTATTGTGGTCGCTTTGGCTATGTAAAAATAATTTGGTTTTTAATAACATAAACTCTTCTGCTTTGCAGGTTATTTTTCACCGTACGCTTCGCTTCGTATGTGGTCTACGCTACAACGAACGAAGTACCAACCGCTGTTCAAGGTGGTGTGTACGCGGTAGGCAGAGTGTTGGTCCTATATGACTCTACTGTTGCCGATATGTCGGTTTCTCGTTTAGTTTTAGTTTTTTGTCAGACTTTTGGTGTTTGGCTGTGTGCATCTTGATTATGCAAAGACCGGGTGTTACTCGTTATATTTGCTTGATGCTATATTTTAAGTTAATAAAAACGCCTTTTATTGAAAAGGGAACATGTACAGATCGATCGCATGTATACTTCCGATCCAATCAGCCCCATCGTGCATGCATGCATGTATATATGGGGCATTAGGATGGGCATGTGCGTGGACACAGCCAGCGCAACATCATCATCTTGCAGATGACCACGACACGTCTACATGTTCATCGAGCCGGCTTGTAGCGTGGCACAACGGGAGCCGGGAGGGCCCGCAGGTCTTCTACTTCGAGGGACGCGCACGGACGCGGTCTCCATCAAGTGGACTCCATCAACCAGACGAGCACTCGTGTGCCGCCATGCCGTCAACACCAATCCAACACATTGATCTACCCCGAGCGATCTGCAACAATATTCGACGACCCGAGCCCAACGACATCAACCTGTACGACTACGCCGGGCTATGCGCCAACATACTTCTTCAGCACAGCGCGACATCGACATTTCGTCGCCACGGAGGAATGCCTTCCAACGACGCATCATCGTCAACATGCCGCTGCAACGTCATCACCGGCACTTCATCGCCAAGGCCTTCATCAACACGGTCTTCACCAGCATCTCCATCAACACACCGCTGCCGCCTCGTCCACAAGATGGGCACCTAGCGTCCTCTGACAGACTTTTCTGCAAGACGCTAACTCGACGACGGCAATGACTGTATCACGACGATGGCATCGACCGCGTCATCCATGATGTCACGACTGCATCGACTTGGCATCATTGTATTGACGACCCCTACACCGCCACACGGTTCTGGCAAAACCGATGTGTGCTCGATGGGTTTTCTCCGGTCTTGGCAAAACCGGTGGACTCATCGCCGACAACACCCTCTGACATCTGCAAGGTGCATCGTCCACAACTGCAGCTCCGTCGTCTACAACATCGCGCAATTTTTGCGCATCTGGCTTTGTGCTGCTTCATCATCCATGACTATCTCGACCACGGCTACATCAAATGATCGGCTACCTCGACATTGACATTAATGGCTACATCTACAGCAACACATCGGCAACCACTCCAGTCAACAGCATCCGCGTCGTCACTAGCGTCCATGCCACTCCCCCTGTGACTATGGGAGGGAATAAAGGAGAGAGAAGGAAGGCACTAGAAGGGGATGCAGTCAATGCCCTAGGTGTCGACCCATCAGAGACGAAGTTGATGATGACGCAGCGGAGAAGACGATAGAAGCCCAAGACTTCAAATTCAGTCGTAATCATCCGCTGCACTCCCGCTACGACTAAGGGGGGATGCTAGAAATATAGTTGTGCAGAGATGAGCACAACTAGAGATAAGATAGGTTTGAACAATTTCTTGCATTGTACTCAAAGTCTCTCCCTATTGTACTCTATATATATCCCACACCTGGGTGAGATCAATACAACACAACACAATATTAGCCATCATTTAATGCCCTTGCGGTGCTATGAAGCCTCATAGGCATGGCATGTCGCATTCTCTACAATCAGTGGCAACCTTCATCAGTGTGTCGAATATTATGTACGCAAGAGGTTACGTGGACTTGGAGATGTAATTGGTGTGGTTAGGTATGAGTCGTATAGGAGTCGGACACGTTGTATCCTATAGGCCTCTTATATACGGAGGGGCATCATACGTTGTAACCCATGACGACTTGATAGCAACAGGTACGAGGGGGAGCCGATGGCTTGTGCCGGCGCCCGTGCGTCTGGTGTTGCGGTATCTTGGGGAGGAACGCCCGTAGTCATGCCCCGGGGATGTAGCCATATCGGTGAACCTCGTTAACAAATATCGTGCCTCGGTGTGTCGTCTATGATCTTGCATTAGCGTTTTATTCTAACAAGTGGTATCATGAGCAAGGTTTGAAGAGGTTGTGATTGTTCGCGATGTAGATCGGTGCATGACTGTGAGATCGGAAGCTATCGCTCGTTATAAATTGAACGAGAAGCTCGTTGGATTGATGCAATGAGCAAGGTTGCGAGAAGGCTATGCAGAAGATCATCCGGAGGTACGAGAATCATGCTCGATGGGTGCCAGGGAACGTCTGATTGACGCAAGGTGGAGCATGGCGGCGATCTCGGATGCAGTCGGTGGTGTCGCGCACTTTGGGCAGGAGGCCTGGACCGTTTGATGGGCAGCGGTCAGTAAGGATCGGCTAGACGTGGCGATCGGACCGGCATAGTGGCCGTTGAAGTCGTTGCGGAGGCGACGGATTCAGCTCGTGATCAGACCGGCAGCCAAACGTGGTGGACGGCCGTATAGATCGGAGTGTGAGAGCATCGAGATGATGCGCTCGGTGTTGTAAAGGGCGGCGGCGCGACACTGCAGACGGATTGTGTCGGCGACGCGGGTGGCCATGGTTAGGCACGGCTTGTACACGGATGATGTGCAAGGTGGCATCAATTTCTGCAGGGTTGACATGCAGGAGTACGTGCAACATGGCTGAACCGATTGTTGGCGAAGAACCAAGATCAGAGACGGGAGCTGTCGTCGGATACGACGACGATCTTTTCAGAGGTGAATGGAATCGAGAAGCTCGGGCCTTGGTTGCGGCGCTGCGTACGCGAGACGGCGCACGGAGCCACGGACGCGTGTGGTAGTCGGTCGGAAGCAGCGAACGCGCAGTTAAAGGGCACAGGATCAGCAGGTCTACTCGGATAAGGTGCAGCGCAAGGAATGAAATCGTACTGGCGCAGGAGTCCAGGGGATTAACGAGCACGCGGCCAGCCGATACAAGGTGTACGTTCGTGTGGATGTTTGGTCCAGGGACAAGCCGTCCGCTGGTTATTTTGGAAATAATAAAAAGGAAGGTGACGTGTTCATGCAAACTGGGTCCGGGTGAGACTTTTTTTTTTAACATCAGTATAGATGCAAACGCTCATACATACACGCATCCACTCATCCCTATGAACGTATACACGCATACCCTATCCCTATGAACGTATACACTCATATAAACTCGTCGACGGGAACGTCTCCTACCACTGAAAGCACATCGCCCGAAATCCTAAAATAAATTCAGGAATAATGCGAGCACCAGGACTTGAACCCTGATGGGCTGGGGATACCACTGTTCCTCAAACCATCCAACCACATGTCGGTTCGCGGTCCGTGTGAGACTTGTTTGACGAGGTCCTTGCAAAATTGTGACAGGCCTGGACTTGGGTTTTCGTGTACAAGAAGAAAAGATAGCGCCCGGTGTCGGTGTCAAAACCGGCGGATCTCCGGTAGGGGGTCCCGAACTGTGCGTCTAAGGCTAATGGTAACAAGAGGCGGGGGACATGATGTTTACCCAGGTTCAGGCCCTCTCTATGAAGGTAATACCCTACTTCCTGCTTGATTGATCTTGATGATATGAGTATTACAATAGTTGATCTACCACAAGATCGTAAAGGCTAACCCTAAAAGCTAGCCTATGATTATGATTGTTGTTGTCCTACAGACTAAACCCTCCGGTTTATATAGATACCGGAGGGGGCTAGGGTTACATTAGATCGGTTACAGAGAAGGGAATCTACATATCCGAATTGCCAAGCTTGCCTTCTACGCAAAGGAGAGTCCCACCCGGACATGGGACAAAGTCTTCAATCTTGTATCTTCATAGTCCAACAGTCCAGCATAAGCACATAGTCCGGCTGTCCAAGGACCCCCTAATCCAGGACTCCCTCAGTAGCCCCTGAACCAGGCTTCAATGACGATGAGTCGGGCGTGCAGAATGTCTTCGACATTGCAAGGTGGGTTCCTTCTCCGAATTCTCCAGAGTACCTGTTATAACGAGCAGTGTCCGGCTTCCCATTTAATGTTACACTAATCGGCTTCTGTACCTTAACAGTATCAGCCTCCACGTGTCGAGCGAATGCGAAAAGCCGGGGCATTTTTACACTTGCCACCCTGACCATGTAAATAAATTGTCTATTAACACTACTAGGAAAAACGCTACTAGCAGCGCGGGTAAAATGGCTACTAGCAACGCGGGTACCCGCGCTACAGCTAATAGTTAGTAGTAGCGTGGGGTAAACCCGCGCTACTACTAACATTTTACTAGTAGCGCAGATGTCACCCGCACTACTACTAACGAAATAGTAGTAGTGCGTCTATAGTACCACACGCTACTAGTATCCTGAATACTAGTAGCGCTCCATTTCACCCCCACGCTACTACTAACTAATTAGGAATTAAAAAAAATAAAATCCATCAATTCTATTTTATGCATACAATTCTAACAACTAAAACAAGCCCAGATTTGTAATAAACCAGCAACATTACACATCATTCCAAATCGAAGATTTATAGTAAACCAGGAGCATTAGAGCATATCCATACATCTACACTTATTGCCTAGTCACTTATTCCCAACTAGTGCAAACACAGTTGAAAGCAAACAAAAATGCATAAAAACACCAAACAGTGGCATTCTATCCCTCCAAATGATTTGCTCCCTCTCCATCCTTGCAATCATCTTCTTCTCCCTTATGTGCTTATCCCATTTATGAACCCAAGATTTCTGTAAAGAGCAAAGAACAAATAAAATTAAATTTCAGCAAACATATATTTCCTTGCATGTTGTGATGTACAGTAGCTACGGGAATAAATATACGAAAACAAAAAAATGATTGATTTCTATTAACAAGAGATGGCCTATGTAATAGCTACAAACAAATGAAATTAATGTCTAGATAATATATATTGCCAACCAAGCCTAGATGAACTATATATTGCCAGGTAATAGGACATTTTAAT
The DNA here is from genome assembly GCA_021605145.1 of Aegilops bicornis. NCBI lineage: Eukaryota > Viridiplantae > Streptophyta > Magnoliopsida > Poales > Poaceae > Aegilops > Aegilops bicornis. The sequence continues at coordinate 813,718,852 of CM038673.1, forward strand.
TTTCACATTAATTGCCTTTAGTTTTCTTCAAAACTAAATATACTTAAACTTAGATCATTTCATATAGATGTTCAAATGATAATACGGCTAAAAGAATCCAATTTCTTTGTTTTTTTAAGTAGTTTAAAAGGAAAGCATTAACACATAATAGAAATGATTATCTGCCATAGGGTGATGCTGGACAGCTAAAAAAGCTCACAACCCTGAAAGAAGAACGGTAGCGACAAAGGCGCGCGTTCCCTTCTAGTGACTACCATTTCTCCCCTGCGGGTTTCCTTAAAAAAAACTTCTACAGCTTCATAACAACCACCATGCAGTAAAATTGCCCTATGGAGAATAAGTAGGAAAACATCGTGATCCCTTAAGGAGAACTTCCCATATCGTTCGTGTTCAACAACTAATTCTATGTGTTTCATTGGTAGTCAAATATTGTATTTCACCTAGAAGCTGGCTGTCCAGATTTGACAGTGCAGTTTTTAACTGAACCAGATTCAGTTTATAGCCAGAGAAACCCAACGCTCCAGATTTTTGCTAGAAGGCAATCAACACCTCGCAACATCATGGATGGGCTATATCCCTAACTGATTTGGCTAAGCAAAGGAACTAACATAGAGAAGGTCCGACCAGGCACCAAAACCAAATAAGTATAAGCACTGAAATCACCAACGAATTTGCAAATTGGTTCAGGAATCCATCTCCAATTATCAAATCTAATTCTAATCTATGAGCTGCTGCCATAGGTCCCTAGTTCTTACCTAGCCAGCACCATAGAGAAGAGGACTGATACGTACCGCTGGTGCTCACCTCAAACGAGAAGAAGCAGGAAAAGGTGCGGCGCGGCTAGCGCCATGGATTCTCACAACGAACTGCAAAAATATATTCAGTGAGCCGCAAAAGAATTGAAAGGAGGTGCAAATGAACACATGCTTTAATAGCAGGCATGTCATGAATGGGCAAACTAAAGTGCATGGCTTCAGGGATACAAGACTAATCAGGTGCATAGAGAGATGTCATAAACTTGTAAATATTGACTAGGATAATTAAGGAATAACAGCCAGTGGATCTCGCTTGAATGGATGCAAATGAGGGTTAGCTGTTGCATTAAAGCGATGCATCCATAAATCCAATCTAAGAATGTTACAACTTGCATCATCATCATCATGGCCAAATGATAGAGAAGTGAGATGGATCCATACTCTTGGTCTGGGGAGTCCCACTGACCACCCATGTGTTTGCGGCGATGGATGCTTGCACTGCATCGACAGAAAACATGACATAAACAAGTCAGTAATCCCCATCTGCACCTCCACATGGTAAGCAGAAGCAAGCAGCGAGTATGCAGAGACATCATGAAGGAAATAAATAACAGACCTTTGGGGTTGAGGAACTGGATGACCAGGTCATCCTTGAAGATGTTGACCTCCTCGATGGAGGGGATGGTGTTGACACCCACCTCTTGAGCGTGCTCTGCAGCCGCTTGTCATCCGTGGTTGCCGTCTTGTGCACCGCCTTCTTCTTCTTGCACCAGACCCCAGCCAACGAGCCAGATTAGCTATTGCAATCCCAACCTTTTCCACAGATCGGTCGCGCCAGTCGAGGAGGAGGACCTACCGGCGCATGGTGCACTTGCCGCCGGTGCGGACGGCACCTACCATCTTCATGAGCCTCTCCTTGTTCATCTGCGGAACCAGCCACCAAACAAACAACCCGTGAGATCTCCGTCCCTGCGGTGGGGCGCCCGATCTGAGCGCGCGATTCACGGGGAGGGGTGTGGGAGGAGGAGGGGGACTCACCTTGCCAGAGCGGGTGGGTCGCGGCGTCGGCGCCGACGGGCGGTGGGGGAGGGGGTGCTCGCTCAGGCTGACCGGAGAGGAGGAAGGAGCCGACTGCTCTCCTTCCTCGGGCCTGCTTGGATTGAGCATTGCCATGGGGCGAATCTCAGGCGTGAACGTGGGACACAACGGGTGGGTCGCAGCAGCCTCAGCTAGGGCTTCAGGCGCCGAGAGAGGCAGTGGTTGCTGGTGAGGTGGGGGGCACCGGCGGTGGGGTTGGGGGAGAGGAGGTCGTCGGTGTCGGTGACGGCGATGGGGTTGGTTGGGGGAATCTTGTGGAGTGGAGGAGAAACACAGAGACAAAGGCGAAGGAGGGGTAAGAGGCGGAGGTGGCGGCGGCAAGGAGATCACTTGGCAGTAGCGTTGGGCTTATACCCCACGCCAACCCAACGCTACTACTATGGCATGTCCTGGATGCACGATGGAGACCACTTAGTAGTAGGGTGGGATATATAACCCGCGCTACTATTATCGACTTAGTAGTAGCGTGGGTTTATAACCCGCGCTACTGCTACTGCTTGTCCCGGAGGGCACAGTGAAGAACACTTAGTAGCAGCGCGGGTTTATACCCCTCGCTACTACTATCAACTTAGTAGTAGCGCGGGTTTTATACCCTTGCTACTACTAATTAGCTGTAGCGCCTCTTTTTAGACCGCGCTACTAATAAACTTCTGTGTATAAGCTTTTCCCTAGTAGTGTAAAGAGACGGGGATCCTCAGATCCAAATCACACCATCTTCCCCAAGCGAGGAGTCAACAGAGCGCACCCGAAAACATCGTCCCATCATGGCCGGCCACCACTGCTCCTCCTCTCGCCCCTATAGCGCTAAGCCAGGATATTGGGAGAAGTGTGCCGTATCCCACGGCCAATTGGTAAAGTTGCAGACCCTGGGGGTTCTTCTACCTACATATCTTGTCCCCATTCGGGCCGGTTTAGCCACCTTTGATGGCAGGGAGCAAGCGGAGAATTTTCCCAACCCATCCAGGGGAGAGCGAGTGTGCCTTGTCCCTTACTTGCTGAGGGGCATCGGATTTCCAATCCATCCTTTCCTCCGCGGGCTCCTGGGGTATTATGGCCTCCAGCTGCACAATTTTACCCCTGCCTCTATCCTGCACATCGCAGGTTATGTCGCCCTTTGCGAGTTATTTCTGGGTTGCCAAGCTCATTTCGAGCTATGGAAGAGGCTATTCTGCCTCATCCCTCGCAACCAGGAGGGATCAATATTCCAAGTGGGCGGAGCCGAAACATGGCGCATCGCCGGGACCGGATACTTGTCCGGCACTCCGAAGAAGGTATCTGAAGATTGGCCTTCTGAGTGGTTTTATATAGAGGACATCTCCCTTCCCGACCCTATCCGAATGGGTCTTCCTGAGTTCACAAATGCCCCGTTGAAGAAACGCCGTAGCTGGCGACCTCGGAGCCCCAAGGAGGAAGATAGCAGAGAGGTCCTTCAATTGATGGGCCGGATAGAAACGCTTGCCCAATCCGGATTGACAATAATCGAGGTTATGTCTATATGGATAATGCGGGGGGTGCAGCCACTCCAGTATCGAGGGCGTCCCATGTGGCACTTCAACGGAGAAGATGATGCCACCCGCTGCGGTCGGAAAGAGAAGATACATTCTTCTTCTTCTTCTTATTCTTCTTCTTTTCCTCCTCTTCCTTTTCTTCTAGCTAGTCTTCTTCTTCTTCTTCTTCTTCTTCTTCTTCTTCTTCTTCTTCTTCTTCTTCTTCTTCTAACTTCCATCTTTCCCAATTTGCAGATTTGATTTAGATGAGGAAGCTTGCATTGATGGAGTGTACTATTCTGCTGCTACTTCCTTGTTGTTTATGAAAACTTGTTTGGATATGTATGTCTATATGGATATGTTGTTGGAAACTTGTTTCTGGATATGTATGTATATATGGATATGTTGGATAGGATGGACATTGTTGAACTATGTTGTTGGATATGTTGGATTTGATGAAATATGTTGTGGGACATGCTGTTATATGTTGTTGGATATGTATGTATGTATATCTGTGTGTGAAATCCTGTCAAATTAAATGGATTCAAATAAAAACAGGGGATATATAGCCTCTTTGAAGTCTGCTAGCGGACGGCAAAGAGCTTTGCCGACTGCTAGCGGACGGCAAAGAGGCCATGTGGCAGCTACCTGTAGAAACTGGGAACACTGGGCTGCCTATTTGGGCACTTTGCCGTCTGCCAGCAGACGGCAAAGTTCCCAAATAGGACAGGCAAACAGGGCCAGCTATGCCGTCCGCCAGCGAATGGAAAAGATTCAAAGCTCTTTGCCGTCCGCTGGCAGACGGCATAGCTGGCCACATGGCAGCTTCCAAGTGCTGGCCGAGCTGAGATCTTTGCCATATGTCAGCAGACGGCAAAGAGCTTTGCCTCTTTGTCGTCCGCTGGCAGACGGCAAAGCACGCCATTAACACCTAACAACTCTCATCCCACCCCACTGCCGTCCATGATCTTTGCCGCCTGCTGGCCTCCGATGGCGGACGGCACAACCCTTTGCCATCCGCTTCTATGAAGCAGACTACAAAGAAGGCCTTTGCCGGCACTCGTTCAGATGGACAGTTTGCCGTCCGCTGGCAGATGACATAGGACTTTGCCGTCCGTCATTCATGACTTTGCCGTCCGCCATGGCGAACGGCAAAGAAGCTGATTCCAGTAGTGATGCACCCTATTATGGATGGCCGCGTTGAATTCCAAAATGATGCCCCGAACGAAGTGCCTCATAAATGTCGACACCACGTGCTGGCTGGGTCCACATGGGAGAGAAAGAGAGGATTTTAAGAAATACTAATAGTTTAACATGATGGCATGGGCTCCATGAATTTTAAGATATTTTGATAAATAACATAAGTTTTATTGTCATGTGAAAGTGAAGATTTTTATTTGGAGAACTCTTCATGGAACGATCCCTTGCCTGGTCACTTTGGCAAATCACCACATTGTTGCCTCACCCTGGTGCGCTACCAATAGCTAGGGCGTGGAAGATGTGATGCACATGCTCTTTAGATGTCGAAAGGTTGTGGAAGTTTGGAGATTACTTGTGTTGAAGATGTGATCTGACAAGCATGTGATATCACTCTCACTGGTGAAGTTGAGCTAGCATACTTGTTGTCTACCCAAGATGACATAACAAATGTTCCCAGTCAAAGGAGCTCAGATGATAACCATGGGATCCTGGTATCCCTGGCCCACCAGGTAGCAATGTATTTTCAAGTATTGACGGTGAATTACATGATAATGTCAAACTCCAAGGCAATCATCAAGAGATGGGGTTGGTCTATACCACCATCAGGTTTTATAAAGCTTAACTTGATGCGGATTCGATGATGCCACTTTACAAGGAGTGGATGCAGTCTTGAGAGGCACAGGTGGCACTTTCAACATTTTTGTGAACTGCAAAGTTAAATGGTGCACCAATGTTCTCACAACGTAAGCCATGGCTTTATGCGTTGGCCTCTCCCTCGCGCAAATTGTTGGGTGCGACAAAATTGATATCAATTCTGACAACCAAGGGGTCATCCAGACGATGCAGAAAGGAGGTTGATGCTTTAGACTAGTTGTTTGATGAATGTTATCACATGATCTGTGATCTCCCTCATATTCACTTTGTGCATTGTAACAGAGAGGAAAATGTAATTGCCCATGAACTTGCAAGCATGACTCGGAGGTCACCAAGTAATGGGTGTTTTAAAGAACTCCCGAGTGAGCTCACCCCTCATCTCAATGTAACCATAATTTCAAACTAATAAAGAGGGATGACCGTGTTAAAAGAACACTTTGTACCATTCCATTTAAGCACATGTTACAAATTTGCACATTATAGACTTCAAAGATCTAGTTCGTTGGCACCTAAATATCATAGTCTCGAAATCTAAATGCATGCACAATACAAAGTTCTACGGATAATTAATGATATCATGGAAAACTATACATATATAAACACATTATAAATATCAAAGATCGTAAATAAATTGGCGGGATAATGAAAAGTGTTATTTTCCTAAGATTTATGGCGAAGCCATTTTACCAAAATATTTTCCACAGACAACCTAAACTAAATGATACAAACTATTTTTGCAACATAATATTGTTCAAGTTTATCACTAAAATTAGATTTGAATTATAATTACAAGAATTGTATTATTTTTCACCTTAGAATAAGTAAGCATTTTAAGTTGTTGACTACTAGTTATACAAAAAAAACGTTGTTTATATAACATATTGAGATCATGTGTCAATAAAAGAAATACGTTTATGTTTATTTGAGCAATGAGCAACTAAAAATGTTTGGTATAAATAGATAAATGATGGTCAATAGAGTATACATATATAAAAGTTCAGTGTTTTATTTGATTATTATTTCTTTTAGGCCATAAATGTGATTAGAGTTCACTGACAGAGGGGACAACAAGTCCTCCTGCATCTGTTGTTGCCATGGTGAAAGTGATGCAGAAAAAGTGGATCGAATATTTTTAAGAATCATATTCGACAAGTTGTGTACCGGTAATATGTGATACGTGGTACAAGTGTGAGTATGTTGAGTTCCTTTTGATTATAACCATTGGGGTTGACGCGCGTAAATATCTTTTTAAGAATTGTCATGAAAATTCTATTTGCTGAATATGCATCTAACACTGCTAGGGAAAACCTTATACACAGAACTTTAGCAGTAGCGCGCGTTAAAAAAGGGCGCTAGTGCTACATAGCAGTAGCGCGAGCGGGATAAGGGTGCTACAGATAAAAAATGTAGCAGTAGCGCGTGTGCCTGTGAAAGCGCTACTACTAAAATTCCCATTACCAAGCCGATAGGCTACACATAATAGTAGCGGTCTTGTAAAAACCGCGCTACCGTTAGGATCTATGTAGCACCGCGTTTACTATGAAAAGCACTACTGCTAATGAAAATAAAATGAAATGAAAAAACAAATAGAAAAGTAAATGAAAATGAAAGAAATAGAAAAAGGAGAAAGGAAAAAAAATAAAATGTAAAGAAAAATAAATGACAAAAGGGAAAAAAAAGAAAGGCATAGCAGTAGCCTCTATTCATAAGAGGCGCTATAGATAATATTGCAGCAGCGCGTTTCCTAGACCCCCGCTATGGAGAGAAAAAAGGAAATAAGGAAAGAAAAGGAAAATATGTAGCCATAGCAGTAGCGCGTTTCTTAAAAATCGCTATAGCTATCTTAGCTATAGCGCTTTTTTACGAAACGCGCTACCACTAAGTTTGACTTAACCCAAAAACCGTTTTCCTCCGGCCACCACTTCTCCCCCAAATCCCTCGCCCCACTTCATCGCCGTCTCCCCAATTCGCCGTCGCCCCACTTCGCCGCCATTGACGCCCCCGGGGCCACCAGAGCCGCGCACCGTCGACGCCACCGGAGCCGCCCCCAACGCCACAGGAGCCGCGCGGCCTCGTCAACGCCACCGGAGCAACCCTCGACGCCCCTGCCTCCCTCGCAATCACCGGATACGCCCCTGCCTCCCTCGCCACCACTGCCTCCCTCGCCACCACCGGAGCCATCCTCTGTAAGCCCCCACCCCTCCTCTCTCTCTCATGCATAGCAGAAAGACTGGATAGAGAACAAGCTATCTAGGTTAACTAGTTTAATTATCTAGGTTAGTGCAAAAATTTAGTTCGGGATTTGATAGGGAACTAGTTTAATTAGGTAAATTATCTAGGTTAGTGCAAAAATTTATTTAGGGCTTTGACAGAGAACTAGCTAGGTTAACTAGTTTAATTAGGTTAATTATCTAGGTAAACTAAGTTAACTAGCTAGGTTAACTAACTAGGTTAAATAGCTAGGTTAATTGGGTTCGGTAGGTTAAGAAGCTAGGTTAAGTAGGTTGGGTAGGTTAGAGCAAAAAATTATTTTAGAGTATTAGGTCAGAAGGGTTAGAGAAATGGAGTTCCTTTGCAATTTAATTGGGTTCTGTCCTAGGCAAAGAAGGGTTAGAGAAAATAATGTGTGTGTGAGAGAGAGAGGAATAGCTGGATCAACATAATTTGGGTTCTCTCCTTGGCATAGAAGTGCTTAGTGAGGTCATTTTGCAAAGATTTTTGATTTTTGAAAAGACCACTATTTTCAAGGAAAAGAATTTAGGCAAGTTTTATTTTAAAGACGATCCCTTCCTAGGCTTTTATTGTTGATTATATCTTTTCATTGAAGTGGTCATGTTATATCTTTTCCTTGAAGTGGTTCGATTGTGCCCAAGTGGCCTTTTGTTGTTTCCAGGGAATGAAGCCGGGTGGCCTCTGTTTTGCCGGTATGTTGATTCATTTCTGTTCCGGCAAATTTCAGGTTCTCGATTTGTCCACTTTTTAGCAAAGGTCATGCCGAAATTTTCCATGAATTTCCGTGAGTTATGCACGACGAAACTTTATTTGTGATGTAATTAAACCGTACCCCTCGACTAGCGAAGATCACTCTAGTTAGGGCATTTTGGGTACGATGAACTTTGTTATTTATGCTTATGATATGCTGCTTCTATTTTTGTCAAATCTGTCTCTTTGTGTTGCTCAACTATATATGTCGTATATCATCGACTCATGTAACGATGCAGGTGCATAGATCATCGATGGCAAAGAAGTCCTACGCCAGGAGTATACGATGAGTGGCCGGAGTGTCAGGCCAGGTGCACTGGTTTCCGGTTTCCGAGCGATAGCCAGTAGTTAGTTTGGGTTCACGCTAGTGCGAGAGAGGGGTACGAACTCATGTACTGCATAGTTCCGCTCTCACTCGTAGTGGTAGCTCTTCTCGCGTATATCATTGTTTAGATGGATGACGATATAGTTGCAAGTATTCGAGACTTGTATCGCTATTTTCGAGATGATGACCAGTGACCACTTTGTGTTGGATGATGATTATGATGACGACATGATTTGATGCTATGATTACATTTGTATGTGTATGATATGCTAAAGATTATTGTATAAAGCCTGTTCAAATACAAAAAAATATGCAGAAAATAAAATAAAACTAATAGTAGCGAGGGGAGCAAAGTTAGCAGCAGCGCACTCTTACCAGTAGCGCGGCTTAGATAAAAGCGCTGCGGATATTAGCAGTAGCGCTCTGCTCAAAAGTGCGCTGCTGATAGACATGTATAGCAGTAGCGCGGGCCAGCACGCGGTACTAATACACGTTAGCTGTAGCGCCCTATCAGTAGCGCAGGTGCCCGCGCTACTGATAGACCTAATACGTGTGCTACTGCTAGCCTTTTCCCTAGTAATGTAAATTTGAAGACACTCCCGATGAAGATGTTGAGCTAGTTGAGGAGGAAGGGTACTCTCTTAATGATTAGGAAACAGATATTGAACAAATCCAACAAGTCCAATGAGCTTGAGAGATATCTTGAGATAGACATGCTTCTTCCTTGAAAGAAGTTGGACAACTTGATGTGTTGGGAAATTCACTCACCAAAGTATCCAGTACTTGGAGTAATAGTTTATGATATACAGGCAGTGCCCCATCTACATTTCCTACGGAGGCTGCATTTAGCACTGCCGGAAGGATCATCAACGACCACAAAAGTAGTTTGAGTTCCAACACTTTTGAGATGTTTATTTGCCTCACGGATTAGCTTCGAACAGCTGGTACAATTTAATAATTCTCCATACTTAATTTAATACCTTCCATGTTCAATGTATCATTTTGAATGCGATGAATGTTACAAATAACCAAAAGACGAAACCAGCAAATGGAGACCATGGTGGTGATCAAGACCATGCTGGAACCACCCGAGCCTAAGGTAATTCTGCTACTTGCTATTCGTGGAGTTGGATGTGTGTGTTGTGCGATTTGTCTATATCTGTTCGGTTGGTGCATATCCGGATGTAGACTATATAAACATGATGATATACATACTAGTTGTCAATCTTTCTTTAGATGGTGGTGTCGCTACATTGCTTCCCACCTCCTCTTGTGGTCTTTGCTCCAGGGAAATCCTTGCTCCCCTCGTGGTACAAATAATGGCCGCGATTTCCTCACTGTTGAACTTCATGGAGGCCCTGCAAAAAAAAAAAAAAAATAATAACTTCATGGAGGCATTGTCACAAGTGGAGAAATGCTAGCCACAACTTATGTTGGTGGCTCGCCATTTTCCATCAACGCCAACATATTTGGTACGGCATTGATATGACCTCTGTGTCGGTGTAGTTTTTTATTTGTCACTCCATCGGTATTTGTTAAGGTTTTTTTTTGTGTTTGCTAAAATTTGTTATGGCATAGCCCATTAGGCCCACGCCATCACTAGTCCATCTTATAACTACTGCTAGCTATATCTAGTAAAAAAAATCTAAATCTGATTCACTCCTTCTGTTTCACTTCATCCCCCTCTCGACCAGTGCCGGCGCCAGCTCCTGACCAAGCCGCTCGTCCATGCCGGATTAGCGCCGCCGCCGCCACCTCCGGGTCTGCAGGTGAGATTCCCCCTCCCTTGCATTTCTTCTTCCCCACTCCTAGCGTCTCCCTCGCTCGCGGACGCCATGGATTCCATGTAATCTTTGGATTTGGTTTATTTGTGTATAAAATCCGTCGGCGTAGATTGGACCTTTGCTGATGGCAAATCTTTGTGGATGCGGCCCGTCGATTTGTCTTTTATAGTTGCCGATGGTCCATATTTGCCAGCGGCCGATATCAGCATAGTTCTAGCTTTGCCGACTACCATTATTTGCCTATGATTTCCATCCGGCCGTCGGCTTAGCTCAATATATACTGACGGGGCCCGTCGGCAAATATTTGGCCGTTGGCATATTCGATGATTCATGTAGTGCAAAGTAATACATCAATAAGTTTAAAGCCACCATCTTGGCAACAACTATTGTTACTCCTAGCCACAGGATTAAGGGGTGTAGATTGTCGGGGCCGCATACCCAGACCTCAACAAAAGTCCAACATCAAAAGTCGGAGGCCCAACCAAGTCGGATTTTTGGGTCTGGGTCATAGACCAATCCAGGGTACTCTCAGCAGGCACCGCATGCGCACGTTGCATAGGCCGTCGCCAACGTCTTCCACCAATCCATTTTCAGAGCAGGAACTGATGCATAGACCTTGCCAGGCATGTCGGCGACACCACCACAACGCCAAATGATGCCACCTCCCTATGTGTGTCCATCATCACACATCAATCGCTGAGACCCTGCTGCGCCACGCCGCCGAGACTCCACGTCATCGATGCGTCACATGAAACGCCGCTCCCCTGCTGAAACCGTTCGCTGGTCCCTCAAGCCAATGCACATCTCCAAGAATGACGCCCCCAAGGGGGTAACCGCACAAGAGCGCCGCAGTTATCCGATCGACTAATCTAGGGTTTCCCCGGAGGTAGTGGACAGAGGTGTAGAGCTTCTCCATAGCGATGCCTTTAAAAAGGGGACGACACAGATCAGAGCGCCGCCGCTGTCGGCATTGGCAACTAGCCAAGAGCATGGTTTTGACCCGGATCTGCTCGACGAACCTCCATCCCGCATCGTGTGCATGGGACCGCGACCGATCTCCGCCGCTGCACAGCTAGTTTGCCTACAACAAAAGAAGGATTTAATGGTACCTGTTAACCAGTTCCAAAGTCTTCAATGGAATGGCCTGATTCATCGATGCCGCAACTCCTTTGCTCCATCTGCACTAGCTAGATCCAACAGAAGTTCAAAACCTCCATTATTTAGGGATAAAATTGCGCAAACGTAGTGGTATTCAGTTAGGCCTACAAATCACCATTTCCTGCAACCAGATCCTAACACCTGACATTTAATGTACATATGTGAGTATGTGACAGTCACCAAATGTCTAAATCATCGATTGCATTACAGCAGGACCAATGCAATCACTCAAAAAATAGAGAAAAAACAATTCACTTCAGACTTATAGACATATGAGACGCGACAAACAACCAATCACAAAGTTCATGTGTCGAACACAAACAGCGGTACATGCCGCTTATTACAACAAGCACAAATGAAACACACTCACAGAAATTGAAAACAACGCAAAGGAAACTATGCACGCAGTGTTGGTTACACGACTCCACCTTGATACTCCTGGTCCCTCTCAAGGATGCCTGCATGAGAGAGCAATGCCCAGAGGTGGGTGATGAACTCGCCGCCGTTTGCCAGCTGCTCGATGTGCTCCTCGACATTGTCTGACGGCGCGAGGTAGAGCATTATCTCGGCCCAGAAATCAGCCATCACCTTCCAGCGGGCGCCCTCTTCCATGTCCTCCAATTGCTTCCCCAGTTTGATGCCGCTTTCGAAGATCTTCTCCGTCTTGTTTGGTACTGGTAAACTCTTCATGGCCTCGTACTTGCTCTCTGCCCTTTGTAGGAATGTGACTGCTTCTACTGCTGCTGCATCGAACTTGCGTGTTGTATCATAATGGTGCCCAGGAAGAAGCTTTGGTGCAGAGACCACCAAGTATGCACAATATTTCGATAGTTTTGTGGCAATGCTAAAAGGTATCATGTTTTCCGGGGAAATTGTTAGCATCTCACAGTAACATGTTGCAATATGCCAAGTCAAAATAATGTGTGTCTGACTCTGTTTTCTCTGGGACCAGCTTCTATCCAGGTGTATTTCCCACTCACATGCCCACAAGAGGCATTGTGCTCCATTGGACTCTAAAGAAGATCGCCCATTGCTTAGTTTACCATCCGTACTTTTAAGGGTGCAGATAACCGCCTTCTTTACTTCATCAGGCAACTTGACAGATTTACCAGCTTTCTTGCGAACGCGCAATGCCTGAACATTTGCTTGATGGAAGAACCTAAAGTCCATAAGGTGAAAGAATTTCACCACTGTCCCCATTAAGTAACTAATGAATAATAACCTGCATGCAGATCTATGCTCTAACAGATTAGGATTGTGGCTGACTGAATCAAGTAATGAGTACTGCCCAAGCTTGTGTTCCCAGTAGTGTTTGTATGGGGCAAACCTCACACCAATCTTGGCAAGAAACCTCTTTAATCCCATGATGCAAGATGCAAGACACACACCAACCTTGTCAAGGAACTCCTTTAATCCCCCTGTGCTCGCTTTGTTTCTGCTGCTTCTTGCTTCTTCTCTGATAGACTGACAAACAAATGATACTCTGCCCCAAATGCCCATCCAGTAAAACAAGAGCTGTAGGAATTCAAGTAAAGCAGTGGATACAAGTATCACTAAGGTGATAACAACATCATCTCTAAAGTTGCTCGTGATAGCAGTGATGCATGCCGTGATAGATAAGCCGAGGACAGAAAACAGGGACCAAACTGTTGCAGCCATTGATCCATAATAAATGACAGCATACTTGGTGAAGAAGAAATCATAGGTATAGGCCAACTCAACCTCAAGCACCTTGAACACCCTGTTGTAGTCCATGGCACCATCTGCAGATAGAACTAGAAGCCCTTTGAAGACAAAATTGTGTGCCCTGTCTTTGGATTCGTCACAGGCAAACCCAAAGTAGCGCCTTCTCAGCAGATGAAAAAGAGAGAAGGAAAGGCATGCATCCTTTAGTTCTGGGACTAGTGGTTCCTTGCACTGCCATATCTTCCCTATGTCGATGACTTCATCATCTTTCTGAGGATCAGTTGTGAACTGTGTTGCATATGTGGGAGCATCAAACTTGGATTTGTAGACAGGCCACTCAACCAGGTAACTGCAGTGCTCCATGGTGACAAACACACCCTTAGCTTGCTCCTCATACATGTGATCAGCAACAATTTTGTTCCAGTTATATGAGTTACTTGCTAGATGACATACTGCAAATCTTTGTGCATATCTGACAAAAGCAAGTAAAACCATATAAAAAAGTGCCGGGGTGTAGCGCGTCCGCACACTGATCAAGAGGAAAAAGCATATGCACTGTACATAACAGCCTGGTAGAGGGACCTTGTGAGCTGCTTGTTGTCTTCCAGACTATAGGCTGTGACAGAGTCGGTGCAACCATGAAGCATGATGAGAGATACGGCCCAGATGGGGTACATGGTGCTCTTCAGCAAAGAAGACTGCATAGAACCTAGTATGTAAGTTGCCACTGAGAAGGACAAAGTAAACGCCCCAAACACACCATTCTGGAGCAACCAGTTCCTGCTTCGGCGCCGCTGGGACCCAAAGATGGCGAGGAGGAGTAGAACACCAGCAACCAACGATACGAGTACCTTGATCCGGATTACTGCTGCCTTTGGGCTGTCCCACAACATTTCTGCACCATGTGACAAGCTCGTAACCGTGGAATTCCAAAGTCCCTGCCCACCATCACCAGGAGCGTTAACCTTAAATAAATGACCAGCACAACTTTGTTTGATGAGATATATAAACATATAAGAATTCACTTGTTCTTCGGTACACCCCACTAAACACGTTGATGGCTGAGATTAGCATATGACTTTTCATAACAAAAGGCGGGATAATGGTCTTATTTTAAGAAGTCGTTGCCGGTCCGACTACGGTGATACCCCCTATGTACGTACAAAAATACCCATGTCCAGCTGTCCGTACATGCGTCAGGTCATGTCACGCCGCGTGGCAAAGTGGACAGGCGTTCGGACATCTCCAAGAAGACTATAGGTGTGCATACTACCTCATAAAAACTACTCCCTCCGTCTAGTGACAAAAAATGTCTTACATTATGGAACGAAGGGAGTATCATACTTTCTGATAGATTTAGTCAAACTTGAAAATATTTATTTGATCATGACAATACTAGAACTTTTATTTGTGAACTGGAATACCAAGAACAGCAGTATGTAGAGCTAAGAAGAGACTAATAATTCGCAAAAACAAATGCCTAAAGTAATATCAGTATATATATACATGGTCTATGCCATCGCAAAACAAAGAAATTGACACGGTCTTCAAGATGAACTTGACCCACCTAATTTCTACTGAATATTTGTATGGAAACAAAGAAGATTATAATATTCCTACTGAGTTCTAGTGCAGAGCTCAGCTCTTATTTTGATAAAGGGTGAATTTTATTGACCTAAAACGGAACATCTAAAGGATACAAATTACAATGAGCACACGTCAGATCTCTGCATAGTTAGGATGCCCACGGCTAACAGAAAAACACACACAAACCCGGTCTGTAGCAGTTCTTATGACACTGAGTTTGGCTTGGTTGGAACAAAAATAAATAAATAAATGTACAATAAAAAAACTTGCTGCTTTAGATCAAATGTAGAGTGTTAACCTTCAATAAATAAATAAATAAATGCATACCATTTCTTCTCGACCCATTTCCAGCTGATCGAGGGTGCAAATAAATAGTTAGGCGGCAGACTTCATTGCAGCCGCAATTTACACCGTAGAGGCGGAGACGATGATATATGTTGGGCCGGTCTCTCCCTCCCTTGGCTTGGTGTATGCAGGCACTTGCATGTTTTATACCAACGATAAGACTCGATCGAGATCAGTCCTCGTGTTTACTTGTTAATTACGTAGGGTATCTCTCTCTCTCTCTCCCCCGCTCGTCTGAAAAAGAAAAAAAGGGAAATAAGGTGGTGACATCTTCTTTCTTGCCTGGACTTTCAGCGCGCGCAAGCAAGCATATATAGATGAGATAGATGCCCTCTGCTGCTGAACTTTATATGTGCTGATGAAGATGCCATGCATGCCTGCCACAAAGGTCTGCAAAACCACATGCTACAAACCAGATCATTCATCCTCATCAAACACATACACATGTAATGCTTTAAGAAACAGAGCAAGGTTTGCCTCATATTATCAATTTATCATTAATTAAGAGGAAGTACTTTCTCCGTCCCGGTTCATTTTTTTAGCTTTTGACACCACAATTATCTTGTGTAGTATTTGAGTTATTTACGAATAAAGTGAGTTTGAAGCTTTTGCACTTTCCTTTATCTTTTACTTGCAAATATGCCCGTATGTTGCAATGAGAGAAAAAAACTTCATACACCCCTAACACAATAAACATAGCCAAAACACGGCACCCCATATATGTCATAGCACATTCTGAAATAAGTTATAATATTTTCTGAAGTGGATTTTTTTGTGAAGTTACTACCTGAAATAAGTTATAAAATTTGGTCTTTTTATTTTTCTTAGAAAGTAGACCACATTAGAAGCCCATTGACCAAGTTTCATGAATTTTAGAGTATTATTGCTATATTTCAAAATTTATTGGATTTACAGTGAATTATGAAAAATTGCTCAAATTTGATTTACAAGTATGATGTAGTTTGGCACTGAATATTGACAAAAAGATCGTTTTATCAACTTCCCAAAAGGGGTTTTGCAAATACTAGATTACTTCAGATCCAGATTCTTTTTGCAAGGAGAGAATGAAAAGAAAAAAATATAGGCCAACCAAATGGAGCGTGGTTTGCCGATAGAAAGACCAGGGAGCTAGGTTTAGGTATTCATGATCTCTAGGTCAAGAATGCTACCTTACTTAGTAAATGGCTATTCAAACTACTTACTAAGGATGATGTTTGGCAAACTTTGTTGCCCAACAAGTATCTAGGCCAAAAAGTGGTGTCCCAAGCATATTGAAAGCCTGGTGACTTGCATTTTTGGGCTGGTCTGATGGCGGTAAAGAAACATCATTTCCACTTCGGATCTTTCGTGATAAAGGACGGCTCTGAGATACCTTTCTGGGAGAACAAGTGGCTAGGAAACACCACTCTTCGAGAACAGCATCCAACCTTGTACCACATTGTCCGCGATAAAAATGATACTCTTGAACATGTGCTCAGCAACTCCCTGCCGAATGTATCATTTAGGAGGGATTTGATTGGCCCCCGCCTTGTGTCATGGCAACATCTTCTATCTTGTTGGATTCGATTAACTTGACACAAGGGCAGGTGTGTTTCACTGGAATCTAACTACATCTCGGTCCTTCATAGTCGATTTATGTATTATTTTCTATCGCACTCTGACATTCTAGTGAATAATAATAAACTAATATGGAAATCGAAGATGCCATTAAAAGTTAAGATCTTCATGTGGTATCTTCTGATAAAGTTGTACTAACTAAAGACAATCTCGCGCAACGCAACTGGCAAGGAAGCAAGAAATGTAGCTTTTGTAATCATGATGAGACAATCAAAACCTGTTCTTTCAATGCAAGTTTGTGCGCTCTACATGGTCAGTCATCCAACTAGCGTCCAATTTGTATCCGCCCACAAGTGTTGCCAATATATATGGTCACTGGCTTGACGGAATACCAAATATGTTTAGTACGCTAATATGGGTGGAAGCGTCTACCTTACTATGATCGCTTTGGCTATGTAGAAATGATTGTGTTTTTAATGGAATATTTTTCTTGTATGCAGGTTATTTACTGTTGTACGTACTGGCTCCATATGTAGTCTATGCTTCATCAAACAAAGTACCTATCGTTGTTCAAGGCGGTGTGTATGCGATTGAAGGGGGTGGCCAGGGAGGTTTTTTTCCAACATCGGTGACAGTATAATCTCTGGATCGATCCACCTACTTCATCGATATAGGCATAGTTTCGGTCTCATATGGCTTTGTTGTTGCCAATTTGTCATTCTTATATTCTTTATTAGACGGTTCAGTTAGTTGGTTGTGTGCATTTTAGCTATGCAGAGGCCTGGTGTCACTCAGTATGCTTTGTATCGTCTCGATGCTATATTTTGAGTTAGTATAAGCGTTCTTTATAAAAAAAAGTGATTCTTCCTGTTCAAAAAAAAGTAAGTGTTTTTTATTTTAAAAAGGACTAGTGAGTAGGACTATATATGTTTGTTGCGCAAGACCGACCGAACCTGTTGGACACTATCGTTGTGTTGGACGAGAGCACGGCACTTTGTGATGTTGATGTGGAGTTGCCGTCGACATATATCTGATTTTTTTTCTTTTCTCTGTTTGAATTCAATTCAAATACACAGCAGATACATATGATGAAATAGACATACACAGCACATATAGGTATCATCCTCACAACCAACAACACCACCATCACAACAACAAAAGTATATATCTGCTCACAACCAACACCACCATCATCACATCCTCACAATCAACACCACCAACAAACGTAAGCATAATCAGAAACAACATAAACATCTAAGAAGCACACAAGTCATCTAAAGGAGAATAAAAGACCACAAGTCATCTAAAGCACACAAGTATATCATCACCACCACCGTCACCCACAGGCTTAAGTGCCAGTACGTCCACCACCACCGCCAAGGTCGTCACCGCCAAGTCTGCCAAAGCCCAGGTCGTCACTGCTAGTGGCAGCGCTACCGCCAAGACCGCCACCGCCTCTGTGGATCGGAGTGACCGGGCTCCGTGACTCGGGAGTGATGCGAAGACCAGCACCACCACCAACGGATGATCCACCGATTCCGTAGATGTTTGAAAAGACATGTTAGGGGATATATGATTGTGTTGAATAAACGATAAGCGGTGGTTGAATAGTTTGGGGATGTACTAACCACCGTAGTCCTCGGGTGTTGTGCCAGGAACTCTTCGAAGGTAAGCATCACTGGTTGTGGTCCAGCAGCTGGTGGTGGTGGTTCCATCACAGGAACCGTGCCTGCCGCCATGCTCACAAAAACGAGTTGCATGTTAATTGACAAAGCAAACACGAATGTCAGAAGAAATGAAAGGGGCTAAACTAACCGCCATCATGCGAGTGTTGTTATCCTGGATTGCTGCAACTCTCACGACCCACGCCATGCTCTTCTGGCTTGTGTACTCCATGTAGGCCTACAATATGACATGATGGAACTCATTAAACATCTCAATGCGGAAAATAAAAGTGAGCAATGAAGAGAAGAGGGAAAATACTTACAGAGTGTCGCTCAGCTAGGAGGGAGTGTGACTTCGCACTAGTCGTGATTGTGCTAATGCGCTGGCTCAGGCCCGGGTTGGTAGCTTGGAGCCGTGTGTTGGATATAGAAGGAGTGATCACAGCATCCAGAACCGGTTGCCGACCATGAGCATTTGGCCCCATGCCCACCACCAACCTGTCATCCAGATCTGCCTTCATGGGGTCAGGTGTGTCAGGATGTAACCTCAGATACTACTCAGAGTAGTCCTTCTTCTTCTCCGGGGTCTTGCCGTAGTACTTGTCCTCGCCAGCCTTGGGCTTCCTCTGCGTATGGGCGATCTCCCACGCCTCCATGTGTGAGAGCGGCCACTTCAGTTTCTCCTCCTGCACCACCAAACAGAGGTTAGTCATACATAAGAAACTGACGGTAAATAGAAGAAGAAGAATGTTTAATGTACATAGATATACCTGAAGTGTCTTGTGGACAAAGTGGTTCCAGTTTCCCTGAGCATGTACTCCCTCCTTCCCTCAGTTAGCCATGTATTTCATGCTCTTAGCCGCCCAGTCTCCATCCTGACCGAGCAACAGATCCATCAATGCCGCCCATACCTCGTCTTTTTCGTAATACCAATTTGGACACACCTACCTAATGAAAGCATAATGGCATGTCAACACAAAATGATGAAATTTACCACAAATGTCAAAATGAAAAATTGTTAATACTTACCGCAAAGTACTCGTCCCTCTGCAAGGGAAGCTTCTCCCTCCACGCTTCTTCCTTGGTCATCTTCACGCTTGTACTGCATCTAGCGGGCCTTCTTCTTTGCGTGGCGCAACACGATCTCGTCGGCAGTGGCCTTGTGCTCCTGAAGAACTCCATAGTATTTCTACAATCATTCATGAAACTAGAATGGAAGAAGCCATGAGTTAAATCATTCATGAAACCAGAATGAACTTGTCATCTGAAGAGAACTCACCCAAAAATTTGTGATCACAACCTTAGTATGCGTCTCATAGTTCGGGTGTGGGGCCGCTTCCCAGTGGTCCCAGCTCCTGGCTAAAACCCGACGCTCTAGGTGCCTAACTGGATCCGGATAGTACAACCCCAGCCAGTGTGTCTTCAACAAGACGGTTATGAGGCCGTTGGGAAGATGGGCCCCTTTAGGATATCTCTAGTTGCTGCAAAAGATATAAAGAATGAAAATATTAGCATGTGTACAATCAAAATAATGAAAACATAAGCATGTGTACAAGCAAAAGAATTAAATTATGATTAAGTGGCACTTACTCTTTCCCCGTGGGCTCAATGAGCCACTTCTGCCCCTCGGTAGCAGGAAGCTGGGTAGGGAGCTTTGCATTACTGCGCGGCCACCCCTTCTTGTTGCCAATCCCTCCCCGGCAGCACAATCATCCCCGCCACCACCATCCTCCTCACCTTCCTCCTCCTCCTCCTCGTTCCCCACCCCAACCTCCTCCTCCTCCTCCTCCACGTCATCCTCCTAAACCTCCTCGCAAACCTCCTCCTCATCCTCGTCCTCCTCATTGTCCGCAGAGGGTACCTCAGTAGAGAAGGGCCTGAAAGACAAGACCCCTAAGTCGGTGAGGGTGTGCTCTTTCTGGCCGCGACCCCCTCTAGTGGCTACCCCCACCCCCTCGCCCTCTAGAGGCTCTCCCCCGCCCCCTTATCCTCTAGGGGCACCTCTGCCTCGACCTCCCTGTGATGAGTCATCTTCAAGTAGTCGGGGGGTAAGAGTACGCGGTCGACGACTCCGACTAGCCATGCCGACGACCTTGGCTAGGAAACCCGTGTCAGTCGTCCTTCCCCTTGCCCATGTTCCACGAACCTACATTGAAAAGAGAATAAACAATTAGTACATGAATAATGAAGAAAAAAAGTATAATAATAAGGAATAAAAAACACATTCATAAATAAGCATAAAAGGCATATTCCTAAACCATAGAAAAAAAAGACATGAAACGTACATTTGCTAGAACCCATATGAATCATCATTGTTGTAACTTATTTCTTACACGGTCTCATCATCACTATCACGCATATCATCTTCGTTGTATGACGGATGTGCGTTGTATGACGGATGTGCAGGCTCTTCCTCATCGTTAGCGTCTTCGTTTAACTTTTCTAGCATAAGTATGTCATTTTCACTAGCAATGGTCTCACCATCATTCCGTGCATCATCATAGTTTGGATCCACATCATCATCACCCAAGGCATCAGCACCATCGTTTTGACCACATCATCAGGTTGCTGTTGATAGAACACTCCCTCGTATGTCATGGCTTTAATGTTGTATTAATCATCTTTGTTCGGGTCCGGTAGCTTACCATGTGGCGACACCTTAAACACAACTTCCCAACCCTTTAGGTATTGTTTCTGGCATGGGTAAGGCAGATAATAAACTTGTGTAGCTTGGGTAGCCGCAATGAAGAGATCGGCTCCGGCATAGACGGTTGATGGTTTAACGTCGACTAAACCAATGGAAGGCATATGTGTCTGCCCCTCCTGCTGGTCGAACCATCGGCATTTGAACACAGGAAGACTTGGTGTTTCGCTCCCTTTGCGGAATGTATGCTCGTATATGTTTTGTACCCTTCCGTAGTAGTCTACTTAATTTTGACCGAGGGTATACACTCCAGTATGTATAGTTTTGGGATCATGTCGGCTGTTCTGGTGCTCCTCTGTATGGGAGCGATACCCATTCACATCATACTTTTTACTTTTCACATCATACTTCCGTAGTAGCCTCCGCCCCGCCTAACCCTGGAGCAGTAGACCAACGGATCTAGGACTTTGACTTTTGCCGAGCGGGGTTTGACCGTTGGTCCTTTTCACCCAGTAGTCATAGCGCGGCCCATAGGTACACCCCCGAACACGGCCCGGGCCCAACCGACCGCAAGATTCCCTCCGTGTCGGCTTGACGTGGTCGTTTCCCCCCTTCGTGACACGGCGGCACCGATGTCCGTGAGGGGGGCACACCCCGGAGCAGCGTTCCGGGTGCTTGCGCCTACAACCACACTTCCACACTCGTAGGAGGGCCGACCGCAAAACCTGGCGGCATGGCTACAACCCCAGGTACCCCGTCCCATCCAACCCTAACACAGTCAACTTGCGGATCTAGGCCTTTCACTTTCGCCGGACGGGGTTTCACCGATGGACCTTTTCACCTGGTTGTCATAGCCCAGCCCATAGGTACCCCCCGAACACGGGTCCGGGCCCAATCCACCGCAAGATTCCCTCCGTGTCAGCATGATGTGGCCGTTTCCCCCTCTGTGACATGGTGGTAGCAACGTCCGTGAGGGGGCACACCCCAGAGCCACGTGTCGGGTTCTTACGCCTGCCACCACGCTTCCACATCCGTAGGAGGTCCCACCGAAAGACTTGGCAGCATTGCTAGCCCCCAGGTACCCAGTCCCATCTTACCCTCACATAGTCGATCGACGGGTCTAGGCCTTTGACTTTCACCGGATGGGGTTTGACCGATAGAACTTTTCACCTAGTTGTCATAGCCCAGCCCATAGGTATACCCCCGAACACGATCGGGGCCCAACCCACCCCAACATTCCCTCCGTGTTGGCCCGACGTGGTCGTTTCCTCCCTCTATGACACGGAGGCAGCGACGCCCTTGAGGGGAGCCATGTGTCGGGTGCTTTCGCCTGCCACCACGTTTCCACACGCGTAGGAGGGCCCACCGCAAGACCTGGCGGCATTGATACCCCTAGGTACCCTGTCCTGTCTAACCCTGACATAGTTGACAGGCGGATCTAGGCCTTTGACTTTCACCGGACACGGTTTGACGGATGGACCTTTTCACCGGGTTGTCATAGCCCAGCCCATAGGTACACGCTCGAACACGGTCCGGTTCAACCCACCCCAAGATTCCCTGGTGTCGACCTGACGTGGCTATGTCACCCCTCCGTGACACGGCGGCAGCGACGCCCGTAAGCGGGGCATACACCGGAGCCACGTGTTGGGTGCTTGCGCCTGCCATCAAGCTTCCACACGCGTAAGAGGGCCCACTGCAAGATGTGGCGGCATTGCTACCCCCCCAGGTACCCCGTCCCGTCTAAACCTGAGGCGGTCGACCGACGGATCTAGGCCTTTGACTTTTGCCAGACGGGGTTTGACCGATGGACCTTTTCACCGGGTTGTCATAGCCTAGCCCATAGATTCACCCCCAAACACGATTCGGGCACAACCCACCCCAAGATTCCCACCTTGTCGACCCGACGTGGCCATTTCCTCCTCCATGATAGGGCGGCAGCGACGCCCGTGAGGGGGGGGGGCACACCCCGGAGCCGCATGTCGGATGCTTGCGCGTGCCACCACGCAACCACACCCGTAGGGGGGCTCATCGCAAGACCTGGTGGCATTGCTACCCCCCAGGTACCCCGTCGCATCTAACCCTGACACAATCGGCCGGTGGATCTAGACCTTTGACTTTCGCCGGACAGGATATGACCGATGGACCTTTTCATCGGGTTGTCATAGCCCAGCCCATAGATACACCCCCGAACACGGTCCGGGCCCAGCCCACCCAAGATTCCCTCCATGTTGGCCTGACGTGGCCGTTTCCGCCCTCTATGACACGGCGCCAGCGACGCCCATGAGGGGGCACACCCCGGAGCCGCGTGTTGGGTGCTTGCGGCTGCTACCACACTTCCACACGTGTAGGAGGGCCCATCACAAGACCTGGAGGTATTGCTACCCCCTAGGTACGCCGTCCCGTCTAACCCTGACACAGTCGACCGGCGGATCTAGGCCTTTGACTTTGGTCGGACGGGGTTTGACCGATGGACCTTTTCATCGGGTTGTCATAGCCCAGCCCATAGTTACACCGCTGAATACGGTCCGGGCCAAACCCACCCAAGATTCCCTTCGTCCCGGCCCGATGTTGTCGTTTCCCCTATTTGTGACACAGTAGCAGCGACGCTTGTGAGGGGGGCACACCCGGGAGCCGCGTGCCCAGTGGTTGCGCGTGCCACCACGCTTCCTCGGGCGTAGGAGGGCCCACCGCAAAAGCTGGTGGCGTTGCTACCCCCCCCCCCCACCGCAAAAGATCTAGGCCTTTGACTTTCGCCGGACAGGGATTGACTGATGGACCTTTTCACTGGGTTGTCATAGCCCAACCCATAGATCACACCCGAACGGCCCAAGATTCTCTCCGTGTCGGCCCGGCGTGTCCGTTTCCCCCCTCCATGACACGATGGCAGCGACGCCCGTGAGGGGGGCACACCTCGGAGCCGCGTGTCGGGTGCTTGTGCCTGCCACCACGCTTCCACACGCGTAGGAGGGCCCATCGCAAGACCTGGCGGCATTGCAAACCGCCCCCCCAGGTACCCCGTCCCGTCTAACCGTGACACAGTTGACCGATGGATCTTGGCCTTTGACTTTCACCGGACGGGGTTTGATGGATGGTCGTTTTCACCGGGTTGTCATAGCCCAGCCCATAGATACACCCCCAAACATGGTCCTGGTCCAACCCACCCCAAGATTCCCTCCGTGTTAGCCCGACGTTCCCCCTTCCCCTCTCCGTGACACGGCGGTAGCGACGCCCGTGAGGGGGTGGCACACCCCGGAGCCGCGTGTCTGTGCCTGCCACCACGCTTCCACACGCGTAGGAGGGCCCATCGTAAGACTTGGCGGCATTGCAACCCCCCTAGGTACCCTGTTCCATCTTCCACACGCGTAGGAGGGCCCACCGCAAGACTTAGCGGCATTGCAACCCCCCTCCCAGGTACCCCATCCCGTCTAACCGTGACACAGTTGACCGACAGATCTAGGCCTTTGACTTTTGCCGGACGGGGTTTGATGGATGGACATTTTCACCGGGTTGTCATAGCCCAGCCCATAGATACACTTCCAAACACGGTCCGGGCCCAACCCACCCCAAGATTCCCTCCGTGTCAGCCCGACGTGACGCCCCCGCCCCCCTCACCGTGACACGGCGGCAGCGATGCCCGTGAGGGGGGCACACCCCGGAGTAGCGTGTCGGGTGCTTGTGCCTGCCACCATGCTTCCACATGCGTAGGAGGGCCCATCGTAAGACCTGGCGGCATTGCAACGCCCCTAGGTACCCCGTCCCGTCTAATCCTGACACAGTCGACTAACGGATCTAGGCCTTTGACTTTCGCCGGACGTGGTTTGACAGATGGACTTTTTCACCGGGTTGTCATAGCCCAGCCCATAGGTACACCCCCGAACACGGTCCGGGTCCAACCCACCCAAGATTCACTACATGCCAGCCCGATGTGGCCCCCCCCCCTCCGTGACATGGCGAGAGTGATGCCCGTGAGGGGGGGGGGCACTCCCCGAAGTTGCGTCCCGGTTTATAATTTAGGTATGTTTTATTTGTTTTGATATGGCATAATTAAGTGAAGCAATTAGTTTAAAAATTGAGAAAAATAAATAAAAATAAAATAGAAAAAAATTAACACAAATCTATGACGATGGCAAGGCCTTTGGCATAGCTACGCACCCGGCTCGATGAGGCCCTGTATCGATGACATAGCTGCGGACGTTGATTGATGACGTGGCAGAGGCCATGGGCCACGCCTACACTACTAGGAAAAGGCCTACTAATGGCGCACCGGTTTTGCCTACTAATGGCGCACTACGGTGCGCCATTAGTAGCACGCCATTAGAATTTTTACTAATGGCGCACCACTGGTGCGCCATTAGTATCTGGTATACTAATGGCGCACTGGCGATCGCCATTAGTATGTAACTCCATCGCCATTGGTATGCCTCCCGGGGCCATATGTAACCATGTGCTTTGTCACACTAATGGCGCACTCTGCCTTGATGCGCCATTAGTATCCTTTGGCATACTAATGGCGCACTCTGCCTTTGATCGCCATTAGTATGAATATTTGTTTTTTGCTTTTCTGATTTTTGCACAGGTTACAAAATATATTATTGGACAGAATATAGACATCAGCACACAGCAACATCAGATTCATCGAATACAATAGAAGATTAGTCTCCGAATACAATTCATCATATTAGTCTCCGAATTCAAAGGACCGAATAAAGATAAAACATTACAAGTCTCAAGACCGCGAGTATCGAGTTTGTCTTCACATTACAAGTCGATATCGATCATCTAAACTACCATCACATAAAAGAGAGTTTGTCTTCACATTACAAGTCGATATCGATCATCTAAACTACCATCACATAAAAGAGAGTTGTGGTCATCACGATGAGCATCATCGCGATCAAACTGGTCTTCATCCGGTTCCTCCAACACTCCCTCCTCTCTCCCGCTAGATAGAGGGCATATCTAGATTCGGCCTCCGCCCTAGTGGTGTACCCTTTGTAGCTGTTACCGCTGAAACGGTGAACCTGTCCCCGACACTCCTCCCAGTCGTCGTAGACTCCGGGAACCTTACCCTTGTACACGACATACGACAGCATCTCTATGCACAAGCCAAACAACAGACAATACACAAGCAATATGTAAGTATGCAACAAAAGGATCGGAAGAGAAAAGCAAGACATTAATAGCACGATTCATGGTCCTACTAATAAATAGCACCGATTACATCTAAGTTGAACGACTGTCCAAACCAAAGAGACATACGAATTCATTAAAGTTTAATTACAACATGAGCCAATCAATGTTTCAGAACTACACATCACTACTTTCGACTCGACTCATCGGACAGGAGCGTGGATGAAGCCGCCGTCTGTCGTGATGGTCATGAAATCGCGGTCGTTGTCACCCTGCATTTGTAGCATTCCATCTATCTCATTGTTGGACGGTTGATATCTGAGGTAGAACTGCCCCGACGTATGAAGGACATCTTGATGGATGATGTCCGCAAAGTCCGACTGGATGCGAAAGAATTCTTGTCTGAGGTCCGCGTCCTGGATTGCCGACAAGTTTGCGGCCCAATCTTTGAGATTATCTGGTAGCAGAAGTTGATGATGGTCCCTTACGATCGTCCGCATGTGATGGAGGGCGTAGTAGGCATCCTTCTGACCGCCAGGCGGCTGCTTGACGCAGCAGAACTTCGTATTAATGTGAGAACATGTGCTTGCCGTGCTTACGAACAGTCCTGGTGAAGGTGCCTCCAGATTTGGCGTGGCTGGGAGAACATCATCAAGAACTTTCTTGACATTTGTGTAGTCTATCTTGGAGTTACGGTTCGAATTGAAAATACGTGGCCATGGAATATTTCGGGCTTAAGAGGATGAGTGTGCAATGTGTGTCACTGCACAGAACACGGAATGTTAGAAAAAAAAGAAGGATCGAAATCTGAGAAATCATATGTTACGGGGCGGTTAAGGGATGACTTACTCGGGAAATTAAGCCACAAGGAAGTTATCCTTATCTGGGTTTGCCAGAATGACGCCTTCGAGGTGTTGGGGAACGTAGTAATTTCAAAAAATTTCCTACGATCACGCAAGACCATGGTGATGACATAGCAACGAGAGGGGAGAGTGTCCGTCCACGTACCCTCGTAGACCGAAAGCAGAAGCGTTATAACAACGCGGTTGATGTAGTCGTCGTCTTCACGATCCGACCGATCCAAGCACCGAGCGTCACGGCACCTCCGAGTTACTGCACACGCGTTCAGCTCGATGACGATCCCGGACTTCGATCCAAAGCAAAGTGTCGAGGATGAGTTCCGTCGGCAAGACGGCGTGGTGGCGATGTTGATGCTCCACCGGCGAGGGCTTCGCCTAAGCTCCATGACGATATGACTTCTCCGGCGCGAGGGCTTCGCCTAAGCTCATGACGATATGACCGAAGTGGAATATGGTGGAAGGGGCACCGCTGCGGCTAAGGAAAGATCCGTAGATCAACTTGTGTATCATGGGGTGCCCCCTGCCCCCGTATATAAAGGAGCCAAGGGGGGGTGCGGCCAGCCTTGGGAGGCGCTGCTTGAGGAGTCCTACTCCACCGGGAGTAGGACTCCCCTGTCCTAGTTGGAGTAGGATTGGGGAGGGAAGAGGGAAGAGGCGCCGCCCCCTCTCCTTGTCCTATTCGGACTAGAGGGGAGGGGGCGCGCAGCCCACCTGGCCGGCCCTTCCTCTTCTCCCTTGTGGCCCATGAAGGCCCATATACCCCCGGGGTTCCGTAACCCCGGTGTTAAATAACATCCTGTTTTCACTCGGAACCCTTCCAAGTCCAAACATAGGCTTCCAATATATCAATCTTTATGTCTCGACCATTTCGAGACTCCTCGTCATGTCCGTGATCACATCCGGGACTCGAACAAACTTGATTGCATCAATACTTATAAACTCATAATGAATCATCATCGAAGCGTTAAGCGTGCGGACCCTACGGGTTCGAGAACTATGTAGACATGACCTAGAACTATTCTTGGTCAATAACCAATAAGCGGAACCTGGATGCCCATATTGGTTCCTACATATTCTACGAAGATCTTTATCGGTCAAACCGCATAACGACATCGTTGTTCCCTTTGTCATCGGTATGTTACTTACCCGAGATTCGATCGTCGGTATCCAATACCTAGTTCAATCTCGTTACCGTAAGTCTCTTTACTCGTTCCGTAATACATCATCTCACAACTAACTCATTAGTTGTAATGCTTGCAAGGCTTAAGTGATGTGTATTACCGAGAAGGCCTAGAGATACCTCTCCGACAATCGGAGTGACAAAACCTAATCTCGAAATATGCCAACCCAACAAGTACCTTTGGAGACACCTGTAGTACTCCTTTATAATCACCCGATTCGTTGTGACGTTTGGTAGTACCCAAAGTGTTCCTCACGTAAACGGAGTTGCATAATCTCATAGTTATAGGAACATGTATGGGTCATGAAGAAAGCATTAACATACTAAACGATCAAGTGTTAAGCTAACGGAATGGGTCATGTCAATCAGATCATTCAACTAATGATGTGACCTTGTTAATCAAATAACAACTCCTTGTTCATGGTTTGGAAACATAACCATCTTTGATTAACAAGCTAGTCAAGTAGAGGCATACTAGTGACATACTGTTTGTCTATATATTCACACATGTATTATGTTTCCGGTTAATACAATTCTAGCATGAATAATAAACATTTATCATGATATAAGGAAATAAATAATAACTTTATTATTGCCTCTAGGGCATATTTCCTTCACGAGGTGTGAACTCGCAACTTGGCGGTCCCCAGCGCTGCTCAAGTGCTTGGCACGCATGTAGAAGGGGTCGGCTATCATGATGTCCGGGGTCTTGTCTCTAATGATCCGCATCTCCATACTCAGCGAAAACAGCCGAACGAAGGTGCAGTGCAGCGGATGAAGGTTAAACATAGCAAAGATGTCATCAAACCGCGGGACGATCGTACCCCGATGTCGCCATCCACAAAGCCCTTGCCCTCTCGCACCTTGGCCACGAAAACCAGGTATGCCACATCCTTCTCTCGAGACGCCCGCTTCTCCAAAGAAAGAACACATCGTGCAGACTCCGCATAGCACCGGTTGCAGCATTCAGCATATTTGGCGGTAGCATCGCCCTACCCGCCACATGCACCCTCCTCGAGATATCCTTAGGTGAAGGTGGCCCGTCTGAGCACGGATCGAACTTCGGTGCCGGCTGGCTCGCCTTTGGCGCCCTTGTTAGTCTTCGTTTCTGTCCCTTCTTCTTGATCTCCTGTAATGGGACCGAGTTCTGCTCACGAACCGCCTTCTTGGCGTGTTGGGGCTGATAATATTTCGCACCTCAGCTATCTCGAGGCTCGTTGAAGGCGGGAGCCTGGGCGTCTCCACGAGAACTGAACGCCCGAGCGGCGCCTATTGCAATTGGATTTCTCCGCCGTACCAGCTAGATTGCGGTCGTCTTGGTTGGGTTCTTGAGAAAGAGGCCCGCAGAACTCGTCAGCGTACCCATGTTCGGCAAAGTACTTATCGACTTTGGTAAATGTACCGTCGTCGTTGTCGTCGTTGTCCGGATCCTGTGCCATAGGGATGCCCGACATAGGGATGTCCGGCAGGTCTGATAGCGTTGCGGCGTTCTTGCCATGGCTTGGCGCCGGCATGGTAGCGATCTTGTTCGTGGGGTGGTGTCCCCGCCCCAAACGAATCGACTCTTCGCCAAAGCAGCGGCCAGTTTACGCAGCGCCGAGGGTCATCTCATCTTCTTCGTCGGCCCCAGCGGGTCAAACCGGAGGTAACAGCTCGTCGCAGCCTGGCAGCACCCGAACCACTTCAACCCTATACAATGTGGGTGGCATCGGATTACCGTGGAACATGCGGTTGCCCGTTTGAACGATTCTGCCCTTGGCGACATCGACCAACTCGGTTCCCACGAAGTGCAGAAGAGTGCAAGGAACGTCGGCGGTGCCCTGCGAAAACATGTACAGGGCATCAGGGATGCCCGATCAAAACAAGGAGATGAAGTCATCGGCGAGAGGCTTAGTTACCGTGATGCCGTCGAGCTCGGCTAATGTCGAGGCACCTCCAACGGCGGGCGTGCAAGCCCAGCGGGCGCTTCTTTGGCGAGGTGCCGGCGGCGTACCGGGTGCATTAAGCTCAATGCCCTTGCGGCGCGGAGACACGAATACCGCCTCCGCGGAGACACCAATAAGCGCCGCCGCGGAGACACCAATGGCGCCCGCTTGCGCTGTCTTGATTCTTGGCCGTGAAGCCGGGAACCGGGAGGCCCCTGTTGGCCGCCCGCAATCCACGTCGTCGACCCATGAATCAATGTAGGCACCATGGCGTTGAGCTTCGTTCCCGATTGTTGTTCCACTTGCTCTTGGACAAGCTCCGGAATCCGCGCCACTTGTGCCTTGAGTGCTTCAACCTCGCGCGTCGGCTTTCCGAGCTGGCCTTTTCTCCTTCCGCACACCAGCGGTATAGTATGACCCCATTTTGTGGACAAGCCTTTGCCGCCACCACGACCAGCTGACGTCGGCTTAGTGAGCTTATCCTGGCTTTTCATTATGTTCAACGCCCTATTTAAAGGGGTGTCAAAAGGGGAGCTCTGAGACGACCCCGCGCTACTGCTTTCAGTTTCCTGCGAAAGGAACGTTAACCATTTAGAAATATTGGGGATTAATTAGAGTGCAACGATATGGAGCTAATTACGCGGGGGTGTATTCCTTATCAGAACAAGCTCAAGCGCCCACGTCTTTGGATCCGTTGTAAGCTCCTTTGTTATCGGGTCCTCCTTGTACAGGGCCCTGACATAGTTCCTGGTCTGCTTGTTACCGCTGTATTTCTCGAAGCGGGGCGGTAGGCCTTGCTCGGCACGCTCCGCGTCCTCCTTGTCCCATATAGGCTCCGCCACTCAGAATCGCCGGGACCGAAGTTTGTGTTCCCCTAAGTTCAACTCCCGCATTTCTTTCCCCATCGACTTGATCCGGAGGTTGCACCTTTGGTCGAGCACTTGATCTTGAACTCCTTGTACTCATCTTCGCTCATCAAAGGATATTTCGCCTTGATCTTCTCATAACTATCACCTTTATTAATCATTTTCTTCACGCGCTTCTCCAAGTAGACAGGGCCGTGCTCATCTTCGTGAGGGCGGCACTGTTCACTTAATTCCACGAGGCGTGTGTTTTCAAATTCGGCGGGAACTTGTATCGTTCGTGCAGCTTCGTGAAGAGGAGGTTGCACAAATTCCCTCGGTCCTTATGCCTAAGGTTCTCGGTGTTGATCGAGACGGTGCTCCGGAGAATGCACCCGAGCTGAACCGAGTACCCCTTGACTATATGTTTGGGCTCCGTTGGATTCCCGTCGGAGTCCACTTGAGTGAATTCATCCTTGACGGTGCGGAGCGCATTATGACGCCGGTCCTTCCTTTGCTTCTTCTATTGGCTGCCATCTGTGTGTGCGCCGCTATCATCAGTGGTGGCATCCTCGGCGGCACCATCAGTGGTGTCATCCCCGACGCCACTAGGGGTTGTGTAATCAGGATCGGTTTCTTCCGCGGCATCCTCATAGCGGTGAGGTTGTCCCTCCAACTCCTGGGACAGCTCCCAGAATTGCTTGCCGCCCGAACCACCGACCTCATCATTGTGGGCCATGTTTCGCTCTAAATAGGAAAAAAGTTTGGTCAAAAAGTTGGTTATTGTCAAGGAACAAGATCATGGTCTCATCATTTAGGGTTTGTCGACACCGAGGCACCCTAAAAGCCTAAGCTTTCATCATTTAGGGTTTGTCGACGCTGAGGCACCCTACACGCCTAAGCGTATATCATTTAGGTTCTCATCGACACCGAGGCATCCGGGGCAGCCAAGTTAAGTTTTCATCATTTAGGGTTTATCGATGCCGAGGCATCCTAGGTTGGGCCTAATCACTTGGCACTAATCACTTGGCTCTATTGCCACCTATGGTTTAATACAGCAAGAATAAAGGGGCAGTTGATCCTACTTAATTAAGTACTAAGATACCCCGGGCCATGCATTAGTAGCGAGTACCTCATATGTTCGATTTTTAGCAAAATCATGCTAAAATTCACGGAAAATTTCAGCATGACCTTTGCTGAAAATAGGACATATGGAGTACCCGAATTTGCCGGAACGGAAGTTAATCGACATTCCGGCAAACTCAAGGGCCTCTCGGGGTACCTGCAAAATCATCACGACACGAAGGGCCTCTCAAGGGCCTCAAGCAGCAGCGGCGTCTCCCAGGACCCCATTTTTTTGCTAAATTTCTTTGAGCAACAATCAGAGCAGAAAATTCAGCATATTTCTATACAACAGCACTGTAAAGATGAAGAACAGTTCTACAGCAGCCCATTTATATACAATAGCATCTTTGGTCATACCAATTTCTGAAACAATTCAAAGATGAAGAAATTAACTATGTATAGTTTATTCTTTTTGTACCAGGAACTATTTTAGTTTATTATTTATTGTACCAGGGAGGAATATAACAATCTTTTTTGGTATATATCCTAGTTATACTACTGCAGGAAAGGAGGATCATCATACACATATATATGTGCATAAAAATCATAAAAATTCAAAATCACTTGAAATCTTCCCCGCGTAACCGTAAGGAAGTTTTACTCCTAGGAGGCAGGTGAAAAACTGCTCGATCTCCTCCTGACTTAGAGTGAAGCACGCGGGAGGGTAGTCATTTCCTGTCTTCTTGGCCTTTTTGCCTTTGCGACGACTTTCTGTGTCCTGCTTCGCCTCATCATCATCATCATCATTAGCGTGAAGCTCCTGCCTGATGCCCATTGATTTTAAGTCTGCCCTTGCTTTCGGCCCATCTTTGGTCCTTTCTGGCATGTTGAGCAGGGTACCAAGCAGACTCTCGCACACGTTCTTCGTGATATGCATGACATCAAGGCTATGAGGCACACGGTGGATCTTCCAGTACGGCAAGTCCCAGAAAACAGACCTCGTTTTCCATACCTTCAGCAGCGGCTCTGGCGCCTTTCGCTTCTTTCCCGGCTCTGGTGCCTTTTGCTTCTTTCCCGGCAGTGGGCAGTCTTTCCAATTTTTCAATAGCTCGTCTATTTCCTCGCTGCTCCTCGTACACGGGCGTTTTCGGGGTTCGGTTTCACCATCGAACAGATCCTTGCGTTTCCTCCATGGGTCATCGTCGCGAAGCCACCTTCGATGTCCCATGAACACGGTTTTTGAAGACCCGAGATCTCTATCTAGCTGGCGATACGTTGTGTCATCCATGCACCTTACGCATCCAGAAAATCCGTGGACTACCTGCCCCGCGAGATATCCGTAACCGAGATAGTCGTGCACCGTCGTGAGTAGTGCGGCTCTCATAGGGAAATATTCTTTCTCTGCGGCGTCCCACGTATTGGCTGGCATTTTCCACAATGTGTCTAGCTCCTCCTTCAGCAGCCCCAGATACAGATTGATGTCGTTCCCTGGTTGTTTCGGCCCTTCAATTAACATACTCATGTGAATGTACTTCCTCTTCATGCACAACCAGGGGGGAAGGTTGTACATCCACACAAACACAGGCCAGGTGCTATGTGTGCTTCTCACGGCTGCCAAAGCGGATTGACTCCATCGGTGCTCGCGCCCAGCACGATG
Source organism: Aegilops bicornis (assembly GCA_021605145.1). Lineage (NCBI taxonomy): Eukaryota > Viridiplantae > Streptophyta > Magnoliopsida > Poales > Poaceae > Aegilops > Aegilops bicornis. The sequence continues at coordinate 813,752,437 of CM038673.1, forward strand.
TTCCTTGGATCCTTCCCAAATTCTGGGTATTCGAAGTTCAACGCTTGCCACTGGCTCGCATCCTTAGGGTGACTCAGCATCTTGTCTTTTTTATTTATCTCCGGATCATTTCCTTCATCTTCCCGCTTCTTCTCCTCCCTATCCGCGTGCCAACGCAGGAGCTTTGCTACCTTAGGGTCTGCAAAATACCGCTGCAGACGAGGAGTGATCGGAAAGTACCACACCGATTTTCGAGGAGCTTTCTTCCTCTTCTTGTATCGAGTGGCGCCGCACACGGACATATGGTAGACTCGCGTGCTCGTCCCGATAAATGATGCAATTGTTCATGCACACATGGTATTTCACGTCGCGGTAAATCCAAAGGACACACGATTTTCTTCGCCTCCTCGAAACTGGCGGGCACTTGTTCCCCTCGGGAAGACGTTCGTGCGTAATGACATGTTCTCGTCGAAGCATGTGTCGGTCATTTTGTGTTTTACCTTCATCTCCAGAGCCATGAGCGTTACTTTCAGGCGGGTATCCTCGGGCCTGCATCCTTCATACAATGGAGTAACCACGTCTATTTCCAGTTGATCCAGCTTGGCTTTCTCTCGGGCAGCAACTCTTGCATTATCCGTCTGCTTGCGAAGCAGCTCTTGAATATGAGGGTCCTGCACCCAGCCTCCATCGTCGTCTGCTCCGGCATCTTCATCTTCATGATCATGACCTTCGTCTTGATCTTCCTCATCATCATGTACGACATCTTCTACATGATGATTGTGTACATCATCACCGTCGTGATCATGTCCTGGAGATTCTTCGTCTTCTCGCCCGCCCTCGCGCGGTGGTTGTCTTGTTGCCCTTCCTCATTTCTTGCCCGACCCCCATGGACGACTTCATAGTCATCTTCATCACCTCGCCACCGATAGCCATCCATGAAACCACGCAAGAGCAGGTGGTCCCGCACCTGCCCGGAATCCGGGTCCGCAATAAGGCTCTTCAGCTTGCATCTTCGACACGGACATCTTATCTCCGTCTCGTTCTTTTGAAGCATCTCGGCCTTCGCGGAGCTCAAAAACCTATTCATGATGCCTTCGGTCATCGTGCGGACCATGGTCGCCTGCGGGGTAGAGCAAAACGATATTTTAGAACCAAGAAAAAATTTGGCATGACCTTCCCTAAAAATAGGACCAAAAAGAATGCATAGTGCCAAAATTCTCGCCGAAACGGAAATGAATCAACATTCCGGCAAAATATTGGCAACTATCGCATTTCAAATACCGGTACCTGCAAACACAAATATATATGCAACACCACAAACACAAGCAACACCACAAACATACATAGATCTAGCTAGGCCACAAAAAGTGCATGTGCACGTTGTTGGAGCGAGCTAGGGAGAAAAAAAGTAGATCTACATCATGAAGATAGCTTTTCCCTTACTTACCTATCAAAAAAGGTAATTTCACCACTTAATTTTGATGAATCTATGGTGGAAATGAGGTGAGGAGGAGGAGGCAGCCGAGACAAGCTTGGAGGAGGAGGTGGAGAGAATGAAGTGGGGAAAGTGAGTGGGTAGGAGGCCGAGACAAGCTTGGAGGAGGAGTTGGTCCCAGGTTACTAATGGCGCACCACCACAAAATGCGCCATTAGTAACCCTGGTTACTAATGGTGCACCGGCAGGTGGTGCGCCATTAGTACTTTTTGCAAAAAAGTAAAAAAAAAAATATGTATACTAATGGTGCACTGTGGAAAAGTGCGCCATTAGTAGTTTAAACTAGTAATGGCGCACTTTGGCATAGTGCGCCATTAGTAGGTTTGCAAAAAAAGTAAATATATATATATATATATATATATATATATATATATATATATATATATATATATATATATATATATATATATACTAATGGCGCACTGTCTTGGTCGTGCGCCATTACTAGTTCTAACTAGTAATGGCGCACTTTGCCATCCTGCGCCATTAGTTTGTATGGAAAAAGGGGGAAAAAAACAATAGTAGTGGCGCACCGTGAGCACGGTGCGCCATTAGTGTCTTCCACACTAATGACGCACGAGCAACCAGTGCGCCATTAGTATATAGTAGTGGCGCACTATTTACCTGGTGCGCCATTAGAATCAGTCCTATCTATAGCCCTTTTCCTAGTAGTGCTACGCTGACGGCCAGCCCGTCGGCATATCTCTGCCACCCCACGGACCATCGAGGGGCTCGGATCGATGACGTGTCACGCCCCATTGATAGATGACGTGGGGTCACCACCTATCCCGCCGGCACAGCTATAGTGATGGCCCCCATCGGCATATATCAACGTATGCCGACGGCTTTTCTACGCCTACGGCTTGACCTAGGCCGTCGGGATACCTCCATATATGCCGATGGGGCCCGTCGGGATTTGGGCTAATTCTGGTAGTGTTTTGCATATCCAAATGAAATTAAAAGTGTGAAACCAGACTCAAACCCGTGACGCCCTGTTGAGGAAAGAGTGCCTTTGGCACTAGGCCACGACCACTTATGTGAAAGTAGAAGAGATGGACTGTATTTAACTATAATCTGAGCGTTTGAATTCAAATTTTTTGATTTTTTTTAAGATTTTTTGCCCGGTATGAGTGTTTCTCAAGGGGGGTCGGTAAACGCGGTAACCAGGCGAGATCGCGAAATTTCGCTCGGTAACCAAAACAGTGCCTGTATCTCGCGTCCCATGGAGAGTAGACGATGCGAATTTGGGACGTGCATGGAACCTGCAAGAGACGAGTAGGACAGCATGAATAATTGAAGCACCCCCTTCTCAACCCCTCGACCTCTTCTTTCCTCCATCCTTTCCCAGGCAGTAGTACAAGCGACCACTCTTATCACCACAGATGCACACATACGGAACCCCTCAATCTTATCACCACCCTATTTGCAAGTGCAATGTTCTTCTTCACATGCACATATATTCCATTCCTGTCCATACGACCGGTGCATGTGATCAGCATCACCCATGCCGCTGGTAATGCAAGTGGAAGGCCAGAGAACAACCCCTTCCAAATCCATATCCAAATCCCTGGATGCTATCCAAAAAGGAAAGGCAGCAAGATACACAGAGATCATCTTCACATCTAGCAGCCAAGAGAGTGGCCACAATGGTTATTTGGCCTGATTCTTCACTCTAACTTTAGCTTTAGCTGTGTCAAACACTCCGCCAAAAGTCATAGCCCTAACGTCCTGATCCCCATCCCCCGCCTTATAAATACATGACCAGGCAGGGCATGCAAGCATCATCAGTTAGCTAGTGCACCAGCGCACATGACACTGGTGAGGCGACTTCACGAGGGAGGTCTTGCTTGGGGGTAAGAGGACATCTTCGATAGCCAAGGATGATTTGCCTGTGAAACTCCCCTGGCAGCCCAGTTCTCTGCCATAGAGAGAGGCGTCCGGCGGTTCCGTGGGCAAGTCACCCTGGCTACCCGAGTAACCCTTACCATACCCCATGCTAGATCCACGTTCATCTCATTCATCCTAGTGTGCTGAACAGAATTCACCCAAGGACCGGCGATCATCATCAGGTAAGCCCCTTACTCATGTATACATGCATACGTGCAAATAGTACATTTCAGTCGTTACCTTGTCAGGGAGCCTCAGCAAAGGAATCATCAGGCTACACCGGTCCTCTGTGCTTCATCTGCTTTTTTTTAACACATTACATAAACGCCCATACATACACGCATACACTCATCCCTATGAACGCGCACACACACTTAGGGATGAAAATGAAGTGAAAACTTTCTGCTTTTCCAGAAGAAAAAATGGAAATGGAGAGGAAATGTGAATGTGAATGTGAAAACGGAAACGGAAATTTGCAAAATGGAAATGGAAATGGAAATTTTTATGTGGAAATGTAAACAAAAATGGAACAGTAATTTCCGGTGGAACAGACGTGGAAATGGAACTTTCTGTTTCCGTGAATATGGAATTTTGGTTTTTACTATAGGCCTATGGCCGCTTTGTAGCTCAACCACCAAACAACATACAATGACACACTGAACAGAATGAATAGAGTGGATCATCTGAGGCCCAACTTCTACAACCACACACGTACTCAACTAGATCTTATACGCAATTGTCCAGACTACTACAATACCATGCTAAGTTGGTGACATAATCATATTATTTTGTATCCATGATAACAATTCTTTAAATTTTCTTGTTTTTGTGTGTATTTCTCTGTGATTCAAGGGGGGTTTAAGTTTCGGTAAATGACCACTTCTGTTTTTGTGCCTGCTCTGTATTCGCTCCGTTTTCGTCTCCAGTAGTATATATTTTCGTATTCATTTCCGTGGTTTCTGTATTCGTTTCCCCTTTTGCAAAAAGATATGAAAACAAATGTGGTAGCACCTAGTTTAGTCTGTTTCCGCTTTGTTTTCATCCCTACGCACACTCTACCCCTATAAGCACCTTCGAGAGACTGAGCCGGCATATCTTCTTGAGATTTACGAAGTCACCGTAGGTGCCTCGTCGTCGACGAGAACGTCTCCTCCCACCGAAAGCGCATCGCCAGAAATCGTGAAATAAATCAAGGAATAATGCGAGCACCAGAACTTGGACCCTGGTGAGCAGGGGATACTACTATCCCTCTAACCATCCAACCATAGGTTGGTTCGCTTTATTTGCTAGATTTATAGTATATTTCTACTATTAAAGGGGAATTAGGGATTGTACGTTGGTATGCCAACCCCCTCCCCTCTATCCCTCTCCCCACGCCATCCATTGACTCAATCAAATATAATCAAATCTTATTAAAATCTCAATTAGATAAAAAAAAATTGTCTCCTCCACTCATAACCAAATCAAATCAAATTTGAAAAACTCAACCTAACCAAAACTTTTCTTGCCTTTCTCTATCAATACTCAAATCAAATAAAATAGCAAAATCTAGAATATGATGGGTGTAAGATTTATGTCAGCCACGATTGGTGTTGAACCACTAAAATATGTATGATCTATTTGCAATGCACGACCAGTTAGCTAGTATAAACGCACATACCAAGTTCTACGGATACTAAACATATCATGGAAAACTATACATATATAAACACATTATAATATATCAACGGTCACAAACACTGGTGGGATAAAGCAAAATCTAGTTTTTCCTCAGATTTATTGAGAAGCCATTTTACCAAAATATTTTTACTAATCAACCTAAACTAAATAACACAAACCATTTTTGCAACACAATTTTGTTCGAGTTTAGCATAAAATTAGATTTCAAATTCTAAGTACGAGAATTGTATGGTTTCTACATTCGAATAAATGAGCATTTTTTAGTTATTAACTTCTACTTGTACAAAAAAATGTTCTTCATAATTATATTTAAATAATGTGTCAATGAAAAACATGTGTTAATGTCTAGCAGAGCAATGAGCAACTAAAATAGTTTGGTATGAACAAATAAATGGTAGCCACTAAATTGTAAGCATATAAAAGTTCAATAGTTTCATTTTCTTATTTCTTTTAGGCAATAAAACGGGATTAGTGGTCGCCGCCTCGTGGGAAAATAAAGCCTACTGCAGCATGGAAATTGAAGTCGACTCATCCAATATCGATGTCATGGGGGTATGCACGTGTGATCTAGAGTCATTTGGTGTTGGAAAAATTATCAACCTGCAGTTTAATTTAAGATTAAATACATGACCAACAAGAACTTTTTATAGTTTAAATAGGTGAAACAGAATTCGAATATAAGGTGCGTAAAGTCGCATGCATAGAAGAAGTTTTGTATAATATGTGTGATTTGTTGGCTTTAAACTTCTTTTTGAACTCTTAAGTCTCTGCAATAGTTAATTTTTTAAACTAGCCATGAGAGCGAGTACGAATCACATGTGCATCAAACACATAAAACAACAGAATGATGAATCCAATTAGAGAGGGGTCACAACGGTTGTTGGCTACTCCGCGGCATCTATCACGTTGTCGCTCATGTCACCTGGTGTATCACTCATCTTCTCAGGCTCCAATGTTATATGAAAGAGAGTTCCTTATATCTTGATCCAAACTATCCTCAACTTCCCATGTTGGACCAAATCCCTAACCATGTCATGACACCACAAATGGGCCTCTAAGATTTGTCAAAGAAGTATTATATAATATATTGGACTAAACCTCATCTAACTTTCAACAACCTCGACATGATCTCGAAGGCACATTGTGTTGTTGTTTTGGTATACCAACATTTTTATGAATACCAGTTAAGGTTAAATATTGACCAAGAGCACGCTATCGAATTTGTCCACAACTAAACAATGGACTCTGCCTTGAATGTCATTTTTGCATGAACAAGTTTCAGATATTGCCTTAAAAATACTAGGCTAACGAAGGGTAACCCTATGGGTGGAGCATATATGTCATACCCCTGGCCTATTCACGAGTATATTAGATATTACCCAATCTCATAGAATATGACTGACAATCGGGACCATATAGGTATGTTCTTCCATCATTGCTCTATAGGACACCATATTAGCTTATACAAGCCTCTAACACATGAAGACAAAAGTCAACCTGTCATACAGTTTGTGAGAATTGTGCATCTTGAATAAAGTTTGTTAGTATATTTGAAAATGGATGTAGCCGATGTGTGTCGTTTTGGTAATCAATTGCAGTATCTTTTAATTAATATACACATCTAAGAATGTTCTACATGTGTGGCTTGAACAATTTTAGATGGATTCAGGGTTGAATGCCATCAAGCTAATGCTATGTTTCGGATTGTGGTAATGGATGAAAATTCTTTTAGATTAATGGTCTCATAGAGTTTAGGGTTTAGGGTTTATGGTTTATGGTTAGGGTTAGGGTTTATGGTTAGGGTATGAAGAAGTGTTCCATATGCAGGTTTTTCATCGATTTGGAATGAATGCCAACAATATATGCATCAAGATCTTGAGAGAATGTATTGAAGATGAGAATTCAAGACATGATGTCAAGACAAGGTCATGGTCGGTTCATATGTTGAGCAATGATTGATTAAGTCTTGGTGCAAACCATTCAAGTGGAGAATTCATTATATCTCCCAAGTGATTATGGTAAAATATGAAGGAGATCGAGTGATGACCAAATGATGTCAATGTGAATCCCCTTGATCAATGTAGCCACAACTTGTCCTATAACCGTGTCATAGTTGTAATCTTCGCATCCGTGCCCCAAATGTGCACAAGGGCATCAAAGACGGATTTATGAGTTCCCACGTGCATTCATACCTGAAAAGGCGAAGCCCTCACTACACCCACGTCACTCATTGCGAGACGTGTACCTCGGGAATACTTAGAGGTGATCCGACATTGCCACCATCACCAAGTGTTGGATCAGGGCCCCAAGGAATCCCACACTACTCCATGAAGGCCAGCCTAATCCAAACGTACACGGCACAAGATCTCCATGTCACCTTCCTCTCGAACGCACAAACCACATATATCCACCATGTCTTGAAAGCCAGTCATCTTGCTACCGCTAGTCTTGTTGAACTGATCATTCTCCTTCAGACAAAGGAAGGTTAGACGTATAAACATGAGCATTTCTCACGTCCTATGGCATTGAGTAAATTGGGCCTCAATGTGTCAAGGAGACCAATATATGATGGGTCATGGCCTTTTCATGTGGGTCAGGTGGATCCATCAAGATAGGACGAACGATACAAAAGCAGTATTTCCTATTTGCCGCTTATTGCGATAAGTTGACGAGATCTAGCATAGAGGAGCGCTGCTATGGGCATGGATCATGAAGCACTTGCCTCGAGAGGAGCTCTAGCACTATGTGATGACCTCTATCCCCAACATATCCATGTTGCTTGGGACTGACGGTGGTAGATAATATCAAGTAGGGTTCATTTGGATGTCGTGGTGCTAGCTATCATCGAGGATATCAAGGCACGTTCTTCAACTTAATGGACCAATGGCGCATTTCACTCCTAAAACTTTAATTACAAAACTTATATAATCTGGCAAAGCATTCTCTTTCTTCCAGGGTAGGCTACCACGTTTGGTTAGGTCTAACATATGACCCTGTTTTAGCAGTGAGATGCCCCATTGGTCCATTAAGTCAAATAAATTCTGCGCTTTAGACCCACAACTCCATGAACTCATTCATTTTCTCAATTAAGGCCAAAACCGATTCAGGATCAAAAAACAGTTAACATGGCTGCCACGTTAGCATTCCTTTGATCGCTCGAGAATGGACTAATATTTACACGGATCATTTTGCAACAGCACAAATCAGCCAATCACTTTGTTTGGTTGGAAAATAGTATCGAGGAAAAATTTAAAATTTCTAGTATTTGAACGCACATCTTGAGGGCAAGAGTAACCAGCTTGCTAACCACTGTAAGATCGAACGGTTTGTGTTCTTGATGCAGCGCATAGTATACATTACAACCCTTCTTTTTACGATCATGCAGAATCTGCTAGTGGACCGATTGCTTTCCCTTTTTCTGTCCAGCCAGATCATTTCCTTCCGTCGTTGAAGATCCTATGAAGCCCCTCATGGTCGCTCGTTTCCTTCCGAGTACATTAGTTGTTTTGAAAGCGCGTTTTAAAATAAATATAAGCATAATGTGTTATAAGTGCATGCTTGGCTTAGTGGTAACAAGCAACCTTCTTTTTTTTGCGAGTGAAACAAGCAACCTTCACATTCAGGCATTCGTAGGATCGCTCCTCCACTTATACTCAGTATGCGCTTTTTAGTTGTTATATGTACGTCTTTTTACCTATATAAGTATTACGTATGTGGTTAGTGTGCAGAAAAGACCTTGGATAACTTAGCCCGAACCATGACAGCCACATTTTGCGAGGGCGTAATTTTTATGGTGTTAAATTAAACTGGAGGACGTCACCTTTAAGATTAGTACAATTTTGTCCTAATTTTGTACTATATCTTTTTTCTTTTTTTTAGCGGGAAATTTTTGTACTAAATCAGCGACACATGTTTTGAGACGGAGGGAGTAGATAATAATGTTGGTTGTAACAATCTGTAATGATTATATATTAGCACATATAGTGAAATTTTAGGTCCTAGGAGAGGATAATGTATGTACATTACATTACATGAGTAAGTGGAGTTGAGATCGGGGCTTGCGTGCCATATTTTAGTCTTTTAGTTTAATATCATGCACTATAAAATGACTTATGTAGATAAATCTAGCGTAACTTTTTCATATTTTGCATTAAATTTTGGAAATACTAAAATGCTTGCCAATTTTATGATATGAAATTGGAGTGAAGGTGGCAATTTAAGTTAAAAACACAATATTTTAGAAAAAAAAATGTTTTCCAAATCACATGAGACTTTAGTTATAGTCTTTGAATTATTTTGTGTAGTCTTGAAAAATTAAAAAAAGCATAATTTCCAATTTGTGAAAACAACACAAAATACTGAAAACGACACAAAATAGACATGAGAAAGAATGGAGAAGAGGCAAACCTAAAATATATGGATGGGTCTTGCTAACCCTTAAATCACACCAACCATGTACATAGAGTTACACAAGCACTTTTTTACTGGGTTTTCAACATTTAAAAGTAATATAGAATAAAATATTGGATTGCAGTTTTCAAAAGATTATTCTTTTAGAATTCTTTAAAATAACTTAATTGTTTCTGTATTAGAGAAGTAAGAGTAAGTGCAATTGTAATTGTTGAACATATTAATACTTCTACAGAAACTTGAGAGATACTTGTTGAGTGACTACGCTAACCCAAAAATTTGTAAAAAAGAACTTGAAGGGGAGAAGAGTGCTCACCGAGGAGCTCATGATGGCTAGTAGCACCAGACGAGGACGGTATGCGACGAGATACGGCCGGCGACGAGGTTCGGGCGGCGACGAGGACGGGCGGCTCACGGGGTGCGGCGATGCTCGGGGAGGTTCGGCCAGCGACAAGGAACGAGCATGCTCGGGGACAGTGTCGGGGCAGGGAACGGGGACGGCGTCGGGGGCGGTGTCGGGGGCGGCGACGAGGAGCGGGCTCGGGGAGGCGACGGGGAGATCCGGACGGCAGCCTGGCGGCGTCGTGCTCTGCTTCGTCATCGTCGGGGGTAACTGGAGAAGTGCCCAAAATTTTCCAAGTGTGCGGTTATCTAGCCACCCCTTTAGTCCCGGTTGGTGGCTCCAACAGGACTAAAGGTCAATTTCAGTAGACGAAAGGGCGGGAAGCACAGTCCTTTAGTCCCGGTTGGTGGCCCTTTGTATTCTCATAGACAGTACATGGACAATACATAAAATCACTATACTTGTTTGACTCAGCCACTTCGAGAAAATTATGCAAGCCATCAATTTACTCGAAGGTGCATAGATCACCGTACATTCATTATCAGTTCATTTGCGTGCATTATATAATTAACTGTATCAAAAACAATTACAGAACATCATGAATAGAGAAGTGACCAAATTAATACAAGTTCATCGTCACATTAAAACCAAAGTACAATAGTGATCAAATGTTATTACTGACAAAAATACATAAATTTCATACATAGTTCTCATAGAACAACATATAGCTCTATAGAGCATCTAATTAAAACATACATTGAAACTAACATACAACTATGTAAAACATTTAAATGCAAAAACAAATGCGATCATAATCGCAACTAAGGTAACAATTGATCCAACACTAAAATGTTACCAAGCCTCAGTATCAATGACATATTTTATAATCTTTCTAATCTTCAAGCGCATTGTATCCATCTTGATCTTATGATCATCGACGACATCGGCAACATGCAACTCCAATTCCATCTTCTCCTCCCCAATTTTTTTCAATTTTTTCTTCAAGTAATTGTTTTCTTTTTCAACTAAATTTAACCTCTCGACAAGAGGGTCGGTTGGAATTTCCTGTTCACATACCTCATCGATAAAAACATCTATGTCACGTTAGTCGGCATAATTTTCATAAACACTAAATGAAACAAATAGCTATAAAAGATAATATACCACATCCTAATCATAGACAGGACGAGGGCCGACGGGGGCGGATACCAAAACCATGGCACTATATAATAACAAACAATAATAAAAATAAGAAAATTATACAAGTATTTATCTAAATCATACAAGTAAGATTTTTATCTTTTAGAAAGAAGATAAGAACAAGAGGCTCACCATGGTGATGCCGACGACCAGATCGGCACCGGCGATTGACAGCGGTGAGGACGGGGACGGGGACGGCACCTTACACATGCGCAGACTCTAAGAAGTTAATTTCAGCTCAAATTGGGCATGTAAATCAAAAGAACTCCTACATACACTCCTCCACTAAAACCCACAAACCACTCTACTTCTAGAGCATTTGAAATAAGCTAAACTAGCAGTGAGAGATGAAACGATGAAGTTGTTAACCTTTCAGAACACTTGTGTAGTTGGTGCACCGCCAAACCTACACAAATCTTGAGGAAAATGTAGCTTGGAGCTCAAGCTTGGAGAGGAGAAAGCTTAAGTGTGGTTCCGGCATTTCATCGAACACCTCATGTGCATAGGAGGTGAGAACAGAGAGCAGCACACCTCCCATACGTCGGTCTGCCAAAAAACAGAGGAGTGAGCGGGCAGGGACGAGCATATATATAAGCATCTCTTTAGTCCCGGTTGGTGGCTACAACCGGGACAGAAGACTGACCTTTAGTCCTGGTTCCCGCCACCAACCGGGACTAAGGTGGTTGCGCCATGAGCGAGGCCTTTTAGTTCCGGTTCGTGTCTGGAACCGGGACTAAAGGGGTCAGACGAACCGGGACTGGTCCCTGCCGAGGCCCGGCCGGCGCCCTAGGCTCACGAACCAGGGCTGATGCACCCATTGATACCGATTTGTAATAGAACCGAGATTAATGCTCTTATCTGGTCTGGACCAACGCCCTGTTTTCTACTAGTGTCCATATTTTTCCAGTACGTACAAGCGACCTTTACCTTATCGCGCGGGTAGGGTATTTCCATGCATGATGCACGCACACAAAACGCCTCATCCTTATCACAGGCCTATGTGCAAGCGCAATGTTCTTCTTCGCATGCATGCACGTATATTCCACATTCCATACGACCGGTGGATATGGATGTGATCAGCATCAACCCCATGCCACTGCGAATGCAAGTGGAGTGAGTGGTGTGGACCTGCCAGCCTGCATGCACCGATCAACCAACCAACCTCAACACCCCCTTCTCAAATCCAAATCCCTGGATGCTCTCCGAAAAGGAAATAAAGGCAGCAAGATACACTGAGATCTTCACATCCAGCAGCCAAGAAGTGAGAGAGTGGCCCCATTGGTTATTTGGCCTCGTCGATTGACACATTTCGCATGTCAAAGGCCAATATTCTTTCTTCACTATAGCTAGCTTTAGCTGTGTCAAACACGCAGCCTCGCCGCCAAAAGTCATAGCCTCTAACCTCACCTCTATAGCTCACACCTTCTTATAAATACATGTCCAGGCAACGCATGCAAGCATCATCAGTTAGCTAGTGCTAGTGCACCAGGGCACAGGACACAGGTCTTGCATGGGTGTAAGAGGCCTAGCAGCCGAGCTCTTTGCCACAGAGAGCGGTGTCTGGCGGTTCCATGGGCAAGTCACGCTGGCTACCAGAGTACCTCTTACCACACCCCATGCCCATATCATGCTCGGCGGGCAGGGGTGGATCTAGTGGGGGTGCCATGGCCTCTTACCACACCCCTCCAGAATTGTAAAATGAAGTTTATTATGTACATAACACTAATTAAGTATACATCAAGTTATTGCTAGTTTAAGACTATTTGTTAAGATTATGATGATTTTTAGTGCAATTTTTGAAGTGTGGTACCTCCAACCCTGCGATTCTAGGTCCGCCACTGTCGGCGGGAAGTGACCCCAATTTCTCCCGCCACTTTTTCCAAGACACGCGCAAGCTTGTGCCATCACCATGGACGTAGGAGGTCAGAGCCGCGTTCCCCTCCCCTGCACCGCCCGAGGCTAGCTGAGGGAAACGGCCGATTCGGCCATTCCTAGCGGGTCTGGCTGAGAGGTGCTTTAAGTTCTGCGTTATGCAGGCCAAACTGTGAATGCGAGCAACCAAACGCGTCATGTAAGATCGAATGGTTTGTGTCCTTAATGCAGCGCATTATATATATTAAAACGCTTCTTTTTACGATTATGCAGAATCTTCTCCTAGACCGACTGCTTTCCTCTCTTTTTTCTGGCCAGATCATTTCCATCCTTCGTTGAAGATCGTATCAAGCCCCTCATGTTCGCGCGTTTCCTTCTGAGGACATTAATTGTTTTGAAAGCGTGTTTTAAAATAAAAATAAGCATAATGTGTTATAAGTGCATGCTTGGCATGATGGTAACAAGCAATCTCCACATTGGGGCATTCATAGGATCCATCCTCCGCTTGTAGCTTTTTTACCTGTGTTAGAGTTGTGTCGAATATTGCGTACAAGGTATGTTACAGTTGGACTATGAGTTGTATTGTGTTTAGATAGGACTAGCACAAATGCCCGTGCGTTGCAACGGGAGAAAAAAAAAGCCTCAATCTTAAAAACAAGGTTCAAGTCCCCACACAGGTACACGCCCACCATTTGAACACAGCGGAGAAGCACTAATAGCATAAACCGTGAATATGAAATATTAATAAAGCATAATTTCCTGTTCAAGTTTAATAGTGCCAAAAAAAGTTACAAAGGCATGCATTGTTTTGTACATGGATTGATAGCTACAGAGTATCTACTGCTAGTGTGGATTTTCTAGCTTGAATTGTACCCTTCCTGCTTAGAATAAGAGATTTTTACTATGCCAAATCTCATTTCATGACAATAATAACAAAATTTCAAGTTTTAAAACGTTATCCTACTGTAACAATTTTAAATTAAACTGATGAAATCTAACAGGCTAATATTTCTTTTAGGTGAGACCCTATATTCATTTTTTCTTAGGAATATTCAAAATCTCATTGTTAGTTTATTTAATTTTCTAAAATGAAGTTTTATTTTTTATATGATCTTCCTTGGTCATTGTACCTGAAATATGACTATGTTCGTAGGAAAAATAAAACAAAAACTTAAATGTGTAGTTAATTGTATTTTATTTAGAAATATGAGCATACATGTTTTGATTGTTTGCACCTGATTATATTTTTTTTGGAAATATGTTTTGATTGTTTGCACATAATATTATTTTTTGGTAACAAAAAAAAGCCTCAAATGTGTAGTTAATTTTGTCATCCGCATGATTCTTCATGTCTCGATTAAACCATCAATTGTCACCAGGTTCCAAAGTTATAAAGGAGGCACACTGTAAGAAAGATAAACAATAGAAAGAAAAAAGCACAAATTTAACCATAGAAGAAAAAATGTTGCCACTATGCCTCTTCATCAAGGCGATTACCAGTTACAGTGAATACCCTTCTTTCAACGACTTCCCGGTACTCCTGCCCGATTGATTCTCTCATTACCTGCATTAGAGGGAAACAACACCGAATCACACACATTATACTATTCTATCTTCAGAGATATCAGGCCGATAGCATACTATCAATAATCTACCACAATGGTTAAGAAACATTTCTGTAAAGTTTCTCAAAGTCCATAGGACAATTGGCAAAAACATAGTTGAGTAGTATCTTTCTTTTACTTTCTAGAACATATAAGCATTAGCGAAGTAACTTGCACCCTGCTAGATGTTCAGAATTCCTATGGGTTCTAGCCTGGATGGCTCATAGACATGGCAAAGTAGAGTGGTTTCTCCCAGCTGCTGCTCTATGAAGGTATATCAAATCAAATAGCCGTAGTAGTAAACAGAAACAAGGACTGGTTTTAACTTTTTGTGTATGTATCTAAAGAAAAGATTAGAGGGAACATTTATTCACAGGCAGAGGAGGAAAATCATCACATACATGTCAATTTGGACATTTCCAGTTGAAAACAATACCTGAAAATCATCCATCTGTTCCTTCATTTTCTTTTTCACTGCTCTGTAGAGAGAGAAAAGAAAGCAGAGTGAACAAGGACTAATTCATGCAGGCAAGAAGAGACCGGAAACAAAAATTGACAGAAAATTAATTTACCCAATAGTCTGTTCCCTTGATCGATCTACCGCAGAGCCCTTCCCGCATCCAGGTTTCTGCATGTTAGGTAAGTTCTGTAGCACAGCATAGGGGCAAGCAGCAAACCATAATCAGATACAGCTAGGAACGAATAACAGACAAACATGACCAAGGTTAAGTGAAAGCATACATACGCAGCAAGTGATCAGCTAAGACAACTATTTGCGTACCAATCAATGTAAAAAAATACAACCTTTGTTCATTGTAGCAATGATACGGTGCCAGTTTAAAGTACTTTTACCAGAAAAGAAGACACATACCATCTCATATTTTCCAGAGCTCTGAAAGTAAAAACCAACAGGTGCAAGAATCGGAACAGAGAATAGCATAATCCACACTTTTCTTCATAACTGCCGAAAGAACGGACCATCGAACACTTTCCGTGCACGCTCCAGATCACCTGCCCGCAGCCCCGGATCAGCGTGTTGAAGGAGTAGATGTCTAGGACGACGCTCTCGTTGACCAGGCGTTGTGGATCCGCCTGGCCATGGCCCCATGGCCGCGCAGCAGTCCGGACCTGAGCCGCTGCATGCCGGTGGTCAATTGATCCCCGTCGACGACCCTGACGCAAGGATGAGCCACCTCGAGTTGAGCCATCCTCCGCCTCCTCCACCTCCAGCACATGGACATGAACTCGTGGTTGCATTAGTCCCTCTCATGGGCGACAGGATTTACGGGAGACACGGTGGTCGCGTGCCCGTGCGGCTTGACTCGTCGTTTGTGGCGGCTTGACTCCCGCGTCCATCCTTCCAACGTCTCCTCCCCGACCTCGTCATACTCCCCGCCGTCTTCCCCAAATCACGGCCTCCAGCAGCGCCATCTCCGGCTCCTTCCTTCGGAGCAGATGCAGCGGCGCCCACGAGCTCACGTTCGCGTTTAAGGAAAAATAGACGCAAGGATGAGCCACCTCGAGTTGAGCCGTCCTCCGCCTCCTCCACCGCCAGCACATGGACATGAACTCGTGGTCGCATTAGTCCCTCTCATGGGCGACATGATTGACGGGAGACATGGTGGTCGCGTGCCCGTGCGGCTTGACTCGTCGTTTGTGGCGGCTTGACTCCCGTCCATCCTTCCAACGTCTCCTCCCGACCTCGTCATACTCCCCGCCGTCTTCCCCAAATCACGGCCTCCAGCAGCGCCATCTCCGGCTCCTTCCTTCGGAGCAGATGCAGCGGCGCCCACGAGCTCACGTTCGCGTTTAAGGAAAAATCGACGCAAGGATGAGCCACCTCGAGTTGAGCGTCCTCCGCCTCCTCCACCGCCAGCACATGGAATTGAACTCGTGGTCGCATTAGTCCCTCTCATGGGCGACAGGATTGACGGGAGACACGGTGGTCGCGTGCCCGTGCGGCTTGACTCGTTGTTTGTGGCGGCTTGACTCCCGCGTCCATCCTTCCAACGTCTCCTCCCCGACCTCGTCATACTCCCCGCCGTCTTCCCCAAATCACGGCCTCCAGCGGCGCCATCTCCGGCTCCTTCCTTCGGAGCAGATGCAGCGGCGCCCACGAGCTCACGTTCGCGTTTAAGGAAAAATAGACGCAAGGATGAGCCACCTCGAGTTGAGCCGTCCTCCGCCTCCTCCACCGCCAGCACATGGACATGAACTTCGTGGTCGCATTAGTCCCTCTCATGGGCGGCAGGATTGACGGGAGACACGGTGGTCGCGTGCCCGTGCGGCTTGACTCGTCGTTTGTGGCGGCTTGACTCCCGTCCATCCTTCCAACGTCTCCTCCCGACCTCGTCATACTCTCCGCCGTCTTCCCCAAATCACGGCCTCCAGCAGCGCCATCTCCGGCTCCTTCCTTCGAGCAGATGCAGCGGCGCCCACGAGCTCACGTTCGCGTTTAAGGAAAAATCGACGCAAGGATGAGCCACCTCGAGTTGAGCGTCCTCCGCCTCCTCCACCGCCAGCACATGGACATGAACTCGTGGTCGCATTAGTCCCTCTCATGGGCGACAGGATTGACGGGAGACACGGTGGTCGCGTGCCCGTGCGGCTTGACTTCGTCGTTTGTGGCGGCTTGACTCCGCGTCCATCCTTCCAACGTCTCCTCCCGACCTCGTCATACTCCCGCCGTCTTCCCCAAATCACGGCCTCCAGCAGCGCCATCTCCGGCTCCTTCGCCCGGAGCAGATGCAGCGGCGCCCACGAGCTCACATTCGCGTTTAAGGAAAAATAGACGCAAGGATGAGCCACCTCGAGTTGAGCCGTCCTCCGCCTCCTCCACCGCCAGCACATGGACATGAACTCGTGGTCGCATTAGTCCCTCTCATGGGCGACAGGATTGACGGGAGACACGATGGTCGCGTGCCCGTGCGGCTTGACTCGTCGTTTGTGGCGGCTTGACACGCGTCCATCCTTCCAACGTCTCCTCCCGACCTCGTCATACTCCCGCCGTCTTCCCCAAATCACGGCCTCCAGCAGCGCCATCTCCGGCTCCTTCCTTCGGAGCAGATGCAGCGGCGCCCACGAGCTCACGTTCGCGTTTAAGGAAAAATAGACGCAAGGATGAGCCACCTCGAGTTGAGCCGTCCTCCGCCTCCTCCACCGCCAGCACATGGACATGAACTTCGTGGTCGCATTAGTCCCTCTCATGGGCGGCAGGATTGACGGGAGACACGATGGTCGCGTGCCCGTGCGGCTTGACTTCGTCGTTTGTGGCGGCTTGACTCGCGTCCATCCTTCCAACGTCTCCTCCCGACCTCGTCATACTTCCCGCCGTCTTCCCCAAATCACGGCCTCCAGCAGCGCCATCTCCGGCTCCTTCGCCGGAGCAGATGCAGCGGCGCCCACGAGCTCACGTTCGCGTTTAAGGAAAAATAGACGCAAGGATGAGCCACCTCGAGTTGAGCCGTCCTCCGCCTCCTCCACCGCCAGCACATGGACATGAACTTCGTGGTCGCATTAGTCCCTCTCATGGGCGGCAGGATTGACGGGAGACACGGTGGTCGGCGTGCCCGTCGCGGCTTGACTGCGTCGTTTGTGGCGGCTTGACTGCCGCGTCCATCCTTCCAACGTCTCCTCCCCGACCTCGTCATACTCCCCGCCGTCTTCCCCAAATCACGGCCTCCAGCAGCGCCATCTCCGGCTCCTTCCTTCGGAGCAGATGCAGCGGCGCCCACGAGCTCACGTTCGCGTTTAAGGAAAAATAGACGCAAGGATGAGCCACCTCGAGTTGAGCCGTCCTCCGCCTCCTCCACCGCCAGCACATGGACATGAACTTCGTGGTCGCATTAGTCCCTCTCATGGGCGGCGAGGATTGACGGGAGACACGATGGTCGCGTGCCCGTGTGGCTTGACTTCGTCGTTTGTGGCGGCTTGACTCGCGTCCATCCTTCCAACGCGTCTCCTCCCGACCTCGTCATACTCCCGCCGTCTTCCCCAAATCACGGCCTCCAGCAGCGCCATCTCCGGCTCCTTCCTTCGGAGCAGATGCAGCGGCGCCCACGAGCTCACGTTAGCGTTTAAGGAAAAATAGACGCAAGGATGAGCCACCTCGAGTTGAGCCGTCCTCCGCCTCCTCCACCGCCAGCACATGGACATGAACTTCGTGGTCGCATTAGTCCCTCTCATGGGCGGCAAGATTGACGGAGACACGGTGGTCGCGTGCCCATGCGGCTTGACTCGTCGTTTGTGGCGGCTTGACTCGCGTCCATCCTTCCAACGTCTCCTCCCGACCTCGTCATACTCTCCGCCGTCTTCCCCAAATCCACGGCCTCCAGCAGCGCCATCTCCGGCTCCTTCCTTCGGAGCAGATGCAGCAGCGCCCACGAGCTCACGTTCGCGTTTAAGGAAAAATCGACGCAAGGATGAGCCACCTCGAGTTGAGCGTCCTCCGCCTCCTCCACCGCCAGCACATGGACATGAACTCGTGGTCGCATTAGTCCCTCTCATGGGCGACAGGATTGACGGGAGACACGGTGGTCGCGTGCCCGTGCGGCTTGACTCGTCGTTTGTGGCGGCTTGACTCGCGTCCATCCTTCCAACGTCTCCTCCCGACCTCGTCATACTCCCGCCGTCTTCCCCAAATTACGGCCTCCAGCAGCGCCATCTCCGGCTCCCTCCGTCCGAGCAGATGCAGCGGCGCCCCCGAGCTCACGTTCGCGTTTAAGGAAAAATAGACGCAAGGATGAGCCACCTCGAGAGGAGCCGTCCTCCGCCTCCTCCCCCGGCAGCACATGGACATGAACTTCGTGGTCGCATTAGTCCCTCTCATGGGCGGCAGGATTGACGGGAGACACGATGGTCGCGTGCCCGTGCGGCTTGACTGCGTCGTTTGTGGCGGCTTGACTCCCGCGTCCATCCTTCCAACGTCTCCTCCCGACCTCGTCATACTCCCGCCGTCTTCCCCAAATCACGGCCTCCAGCAGCGCCATCTCCGGCTCCTTCGCCGGAGCAGATGCAGCGGCGCCCACGAGCTCACGTTCGCGTTTAAGGAAAAATAGACGCAAGGATGAGCCACCTCGAGTTGAGCCGTCCTCCGCCTCCTCCACCGCCAGCACATGGACATGAACTTCGTGGTCGCATTAGTCCCTCTCATGGGCGACAGGATTGACGGGAGACACGGTGGTCGCGTGCCCGTGCGGCTTGACTCGTCGTTTGTGGCGGCTTGACTCCCGCGTCCATCCTTCCAACGTCTCCTCCCCGACCTCGTCATACTCTCCGCCGTCTTCCCCAAATCACGGCCTCCAGCAGCGCCATCTCCGGCTCCTTCCTTCGGAGCAGATGCAGCGGCGCCCACGAGCTCACGTTCGCGTTTAAGGAAAAATAGACGCAAGGATGAGCCACCTCGAGTTGAGCCGTCCTCCGCCTCCTCCACCGCCAGCACATGGACATGAACTTCGTGGTCGCATTAGTCCCTCTCATGGGCGGCAGGATTGATGGGAGACACGATGGTCGGCGTGCCCGTGCGGCTTGACTTGCGTCGTTTGTGGCGGCTTGACTCCCGCGTCCATCCTTCCAACGTCTCCTTCCCGACCTCGTCATACTCCCGCCGTCTTCCCCAAATCACGGCCTCCGGCAGCGCCATCTCCGGCTCCTTCCTTCGGAGCAGATGCAGCGGCGCCCACGAGCTCACGTTCGCGTTTAAGGAAAAATAGACGCAAGGATGAGCCACCTCGAGTTGAGCCGTCCTCCGCCTCCTCCACCGCCAGCACATGGACATGAACTTCGTGGTCGCATTAGTCCCTCTCATGGGCGGCAGGATTGACGGGAGACACGGTGGTCGCGTGCCCGTGCGGCTTGACTGCGTCGTTTGTGGCGGCTTGACTCGCGTCCATCCTTCCGCGTCTCCTCCCGACCTCGTCATACTCTCCGCCGTCTTCCCCAAATCACGGCCTCCGGCAGCGCCATCTCCGGCTCCTTCGCTTCGGAGCAGATGCAGCGGCGCCCACGAGCTCACGTTCGCGTTTAAGGAAAAATAGACGCAAGGATGAGCCACCTCGAGTTGAGCCGTCCTCCGCCTCCTCCACCGCCAGCACATGGACATGAACTTCGTGGTCGCATTAGTCCCTCTCATGGGCGGCAGGATTGACGGGAGACACGGTGGTCGGCGTGCCCGTGCGGCTTGACTGCGTCGTTTGTGGCGGCTTGACTCCAGCGTCCATCCTTCCAACGTCTCCTCCCGACCTCGTCATACTCTCCGCCGTCTTCCCCAAATCCACGGCCTCCGGCAGCGCCAGCTCCGGCTCCTTCGCTTCGGAGCAGATGCAGCGGCGCCCACGAGCTCACGTTAGCGTTTAAGGAAAAATAGGCGCAAGGATGAGCCACCTCGAGTTGAGCCGTCCTCCGCCTCCTCCACCGCCAGCACATGGACATGAACTGCGTGGTCGCATTAGTCCCTCTCATGGGCGACAGGATTGATGGGAGACACGATGGTCGCGTGCCCGTGCGGCTTGACTCGTCGTTTGTGGCGGCTTGACTCGCGTCCATCCTTCCAACGTCTCCTCCCGACCTCGTCATACTCCCGCCGTCTTCCCCAAATCACGGCCTCCGGCAGCGCCATCTCCGGCTCCTTCCTTCGGAGCAGATGCAGCGGCGCCCACGAGCTCACGTTCGCGTTTAAGGAAAAATAGACGCAAGGATGAGCCACCTCGAGTTGAGCCGTCCTCCGCCTCCTCCACCGCCAGCACATGGACATGAACTCGTGGTCGCATTAGTCCCTCTCATGGGCGACAAGATTGACGGGAGACAGGGTGGTCGCGTGCCCATGCGGCTTGACTCGTCGTTTGTGGCGGCTTGACTCCCGCGTCCATCCTTCCAACGTCTCCTCCCCGACCTCGTCATACTCTCCGCCGTCTTCCCCAAATCACGGCCTCCAGCAGCGCCATCTCCGGCTCCTTCCTTCGGAGCAGATGCAGCGGCGCCCACGAGCTCACGTTCGCGTTTAAGGAAAAATCGACGCAAGGATGAGCCACCTCGAGTTGAGCGTCCTCCGCCTCCTCCACCGCCAGCACATGGACATGAACTCGTGGTCGCATTAGTCCCTCTCATGGGCGGCAGGATTGACGGGAGACACGGTGGTCGCGTGCCCGTGCGGCTTGACTGCGTCGTTTGTGGCGGCTTGACTCGCGTCCATCCTTCCAACGTCTCCTCCCGACCTCGTCATACTCTCCGCCGTCTTCCCCAAATCACGGCCTCCAGCAGCGCCATCTCCGGCTCCTTCCTTCGAGCAGATGCAGCGGCGCCCACGAGCTCACGTTCGCGTTTAAGGAAAAATCGACGCAAGGATGAGCCACCTCGAGTTGAGCGTCCTCCGCCTCCTCCACCGCCAGCACATGGACATGAACTCGTGGTCGCATTAGTCCCTCTCATGGGCGACAGGATTGACGGGAGACACGGTGGTCGCGTGCCCGTGCGGCTTGACTGCGTCGTTTGTGGCGGCTTGACTCGCGTCCATCCTTCCAACGCGTCTCCTCCCGACCTCCTCATACTCCCGCCGTCTTCCCCAAATCACGGCCTCCGGCAGCGCCAGCTCCGGCTCCTTCCTTCGGAGCAGATGCAGCGGCGCCCACGAGCTCACGTTCGCGTTTAAGGAAAAATAGACGCAAGGATGAGCCACCTCGAGTTGAGCCGTCCTCCGCCTCCTCCACCGCCAGCACATGGACATGAACTTCGTGGTCGCATTAGTCCCTCTCATGGGCGGCAGGATTGACGGAGACACGATGGTCGCGTGCCCGTGCGGCTTGACTGCGTCGTTTGTGGCGGCTTGACTCGCGTCCATCCTTCCAACGCGTCTCCTCCCGACCTCGTCATACTCCCGCCGTCTTCCCCAAATCACGGCCTCCAGCAGCGCCATCTCCGGCTCCTTCCTTCGGAGCAGATGCAGCGGCGCCCACGAGCTCACGTTCGCGTTTAAGGAAAAATAGGCGCAAGGATGAGCCACCTCGAGTTGAGCCGTCCTCCGCCTCCTCCACCGCCAGCACATGGACATGAACTTCGTGGTCGCATTAGTCCCTCTCATAGGCGACATGATTGACGGGAGACACGGTGGTCGCGTGCCCGTCGCGGCTTGACTGCGTCGTTTGTGGCGGCTTGACTCCCGCGTCCATCCTTCCAACGTCTCCTCCCCGACCTCGTCATACTCCCCGCCATCTTCCCCAAATCCCGGCCTCCAGCAGCGCCATCTCCGGCTCCTTCCTTTGGAGCAGATGCAGCGGCGCCCACGAGCTCACGTTCGCGTTTAAGGAAAAATCGACGCAAGGATGAGCCACCTCGAGTTGAGCATCCTCCGCCTCCTCCACCGCCAGCACATGGACATGAACTTCGTGGTCGCATTAGTCCCTCTCATGGGCGACAGGATTGGCGGGAGACACGGTGGTCGCGCGTGCCCGTCGGCTTGACTTCGTCGTTTGTGGCGGCTTGACTCCGCGTCCATCCTTCCAACGTCTCCTCCCGACCTCGTCATACTCCCCGCCGTCTTCCCCAAATCACGGCCTCCAGCAGCGCCATCTCCGGCTCCTTCGCCGGAGCAGATGCAGCGGCGCCCACGAGCTCACGTTAGCGTTTAAGGAAAAATAGACGCAAGGATGAGCCACCTCGAGTTGAGCCGTCCTCCGCCTCCTCCACCGCCAGCACATGGACATGAACTTCGTGGTCGCATTAGTCCCTCTCATGGGCGGCAGGATTGACGGAGAACCACGATGGTCGCGTGCCCGTGCGGCTTGACTCGTCGTTTGTGGCGGCTTGACTCCCGCGTCCATCCTTCCAACGTCTCCTCCCCGACCTCTTCATACTCTCCGCCGTCTTCCCCAAATCACGGCCTCCAGCAGCGCCATCTCCGGCTCCTTCCTTCGGAGCAGATGCAGCGGCGGCCACGAGCTCACGTTCGCGTTTAAGGAAAAATCGACGCAAGGATGAGCCACCTCGAGTTGAGCGTCCTCCGCCTCCTCCACCGCCAGCACATGGACATGAACTCGTGGTCGCATTAGTCCCTCTCATGGGCGACAGGATTGACGGGAGACACGGTGGTCGCGTGCCCGTGCGGCTTGACTCGTCGTTTGTGGCGGCTTGACTCGCGTCCATCCTTCCAACGTCTCCTCCCCGACCTCCTCATACTCCCCGCCGTCTTCCCCAAATCACGGCCTCCAGCAGCGCCATCTCCGGCTCCTTCCTTCGGAGCAGATGCAGCGGCGCCCACGAGCTCACGTTCGCGTTTAAGGAAAAATAGACGCAAGGATGAGCCACCTCGAGTTGAGCCGTCCTCCGCCTCCTCCACCGCCCGGCACATGGACATGAACTTCGTGGTCGCATTAGTCCCTCTCATGGGCGGCAGGATTGACGGGAGACACGATGGTCGCGTGCCCGTGCGGCTTGACTGCGTCGTTTGTGGCGGCTTGACTCGCGTCCATCCTTCCAACGTCTCCTCCCGACCTCGTCATACTCCCGCCGTCTTCCCCAAATCACGGCCTCCAGCAGCGCCATCTCCGGCTCCTTCCTTCGGAGCAGATGCAGCGGCGCCCACGAGCTCACGTTAGCGTTTAAGGAAAAATAGACGCAAGGATGAGCCACCTCGAGTTGAGCCGTCCTCCGCCTCCTCCACCGCCAGCACATGGACATGAACTTCGTGGTCGCATTAGTCCTTCTCATGGGCGACATGATTGACGGGAGACACGGTGGTCGGCGTGCCCGTCGCGGCTTGACTTCGTCGTTTGTGGCGGCTTGACTCAGCGTCCATCCTTCAACGTCTCCTCCCGACCTCGTCATACTCCCGCCATCTTCCCCAAATCCCGGCCTCCAGCAGCGCCATCTCCGGCTCCTTCCGGAGCAGATGCAGCGGCGCCCACGAGCTCACGTTCGCGTTTAAGGAAAAATCGACGCAAGGATGAGCCACCTCGAGTTGAGCGTCCTCCGCCTCCTCCACCGCCAGCACATGGACATGAACTCGTGGTCGCATTAGTCCCTCTCATGGGCGGCAAGGATTGGCGGAGACACGGTGGTCGCGTGCCCGTGCGGCTTGACTGCGTCGTTTGTGGCGGCTTGACTCGCGTCCATCCTTCCAACGTCTCCTCCCGACCTCGTCATACTCCCGCCGTCTTCCCCAAATCACGGCCTCCAGCAGCGCCATCTCCGGCTCCTTCCTTCGGAGCAGATGCAGCGGCGCCCACGAGCTCACGTTCGCGTTTAAGGAAAAATAGACGCAAGGATGAGCCACCTCGAGTTGAGCCGTCCTCCGCCTCCTCCACCGCCAGCACATGGACATGAACTCGTGGTCGCATTAGTCCCTCTCATGGGCGACAGGATTGACGGGAGACACGATGGTCGCGTGCCGTGCGGCTTGACTCGTCGTTTGTGGCGGCTTGACTCCGCGTCCATCCTTCCAACGTCTCCTCCCGACCTCGTCATACTCCCGCCGTCTTCCCCAAATCACGGCCTCCAGCAGCGCCATCTCCGGCTCCTTCCTTCGGAGCAGATGCAGCGGCGCCCACGAGCTCACGTTAGCGTTTAAGGAAAAATAGACGCAAGGATGAGCCACCTCGAGTTGAGCCGTCCTCCGCCTCCTCCACCGCCAGCACATGGACATGAACTCGTGGTCGCATTAGTCCCTCTCATGGGCGACATGATTGACGGGAGACATGGTGGTCGCGTGCCCGTGCGGCTTGACTTCGTCGTTTGTGGCGGCTTGACTCGCGTCCATCCTTCCAACGTCTCCTCCCGACCTCGTCATACTCCCCGCCGTCTTCCCCAAATCACGGCCTCCAGCAGCGCCATCTCCGGCTCCTTCGCCCGGAGCAGATGCAGCGGCGCCCACGAGCTCACGTTCGCGTTTAAGGAAAAATCGGCGCAAGGATGAGCCACCTCGAGTTGAGCGTCCTCCGCCTCCTCCACCGCCAGCACATGGACATGAACTTCGTGGTCGCATTAGTCCCTCTCATGGGCGGCAGGATTGGCGGGAGACACGGTGGTCGCGTGCCCGTGCGGCTTGACTGCGTCGTTTGTGGCGGCTTGACTCCGCGTCCATCCTTCCAACCTCTCCTCCCGACCTCGTCATACTCCCGCCGTCTTCCCCAAATCCACGGCCTCCAGCAGCGCCATCTCCGGCTCCTTCCTTCGGAGCAGATGCAGCGGCGCCCACGAGCTCACGTTCGCGTTTAAGGAAAAATAGGCGCAAGGATGAGCCACCTCGAGTTGAGCCGTCCTCCGCCTCCTCCACCGCCAGCACATGGACATGAACTGCGTGGTCGCATTAGTCCCTCTCATGGGCGACAGGATTGGCCAGGAGACACGATGGTGGCGTGCCCGTCGCGGCTTGACTGCGTCGTTTGTGGCGGCTTGACTCCGCGTCCATCGTTCCTACGTCTCCTCCCCGACCTCGTCATACTCCCCGCCATCTTCCCCAAATCCACGGCCTCCAGCAGCGCCATCTCCGGCTCCTTCGCCCGGAGCAGATGCAGCGGCGCCCACGAGCTCACGTTAGCGTTTAAGGAAAAATAGAAGCGCAAGGATGAGCCACCTCGAGTTGAGCGTCCTCCGCCTCCTCCACCGCCAGCACATGGACATGAACTTCGTGGTCGCATTAGTCCCTCTCATAGGCGGCATGATTGGCGGGAGACACGGTGGTGGCGTGCCCGTGCGGCTTGACTTCGTCGTTTGTGGCGGCTTGACTCCGCGTCCATCCTTCCGCGTCTCCTCCCGACCTCGTCCATACTCCCCGCCGTCTTCCCCAAATCACGGCCTCCAGCAGCGCCATCTCCGGCTCCTTCGCCGGAGCAGATGCAGCGGCGCCCACGAGCTCACGTTCGCGTTTAAGGAAAAATAGGCGCAAGGATGAGCCACCTCGAGTTGAGCGTCCTCCGCCTCCTCCACCGCCCAGCACATGGACATGAACTTCGTGGTCGCATTAGTCCCTCTCATGGGCGGCAGGATTGGCCGGGAGACACGGTGGTCGCGTGCCCGTGCGGCTTGACTTCGTCGTTTGTGGCGGCTTGACTCGCGTCCATCCTTCCGCGTCTCCTCCCCGACCTCGTCATACTCCCCGCCGTCTTCCCCAAATCACGGCCTCCAGCAGCGCCATCTCCGGCTCCTTCCTTCGGAGCAGATGCAGCGGCGCCCACGAGCTCACGTTCGCGTTTAAGGAAAAATAGACGCAAGGATGAGCCACCTCGAGTTGAGCCGTCCTCCGCCTCCTCCACCGCCAGCACATGGACATGAACTCGTGGTCGCATTAGTCCCTCTCATGGGCGACATGATTGGCCAGGAGACACGGTGGTCGGCGTGCCCGTGCGGCTTGACTGCGTCGTTTGTGGCGGCTTGACTCCCGCGTCCATCCTTCCAACGTCTCCTCCCGACCTGCGTCATACTCCCGCCGTCTTCCCCAAATCACGGCCTCCAGCAGCGCCATCTCCGGCTCCTTCCTTGAGCAGATGCAGCGGCGCCCACGAGCTCACGTTAGCGTTTAAGGAAAAATCGGCGCAAGGATGAGCCACCTCGAGTTGGCGTCCTCCGCCTCCTCCACCGCCCGGCACATGGACATGAACTTCGTGGTCGCATTAGTCCCTCTCATGGGCGGCAGGATTGACGGGAGACACGGTGGTCGCGTGCCCGTGCGGCTTGACTGCGTCGTTTGTGGCGGCTTGACTCCCGCGTCCATCCTTCCAACGTCTCCTCCCGACCTCGTCATACTCCCGCCGTCTTCCCCAAATCCACGGCCT
Source organism: Aegilops bicornis (assembly GCA_021605145.1). NCBI lineage: Eukaryota > Viridiplantae > Streptophyta > Magnoliopsida > Poales > Poaceae > Aegilops > Aegilops bicornis. The sequence goes on from CM038673.1 coordinate 813,779,668, forward strand.
CCAGCAGCGCCATCTCCGGCTCCTTCGCCGGAGCAGATGCAGCGGCGCCCACGAGCTCACGTTCGCGTTTAAGGAAAAATAGGCGCAGGATGAGCCACCTCGAGTTGAGCCGTCCTCCGCCTCCTCCACCGCCAGCACATGGACATGAACTTCGTGGTCGCATTAGTCCCTCTCATGGGCGGCAGGATTGGCGGAGACACGGTGGTCGCGTGCCCGTGCGGCTTGACTGCGTCGTTTGTGGCGGCTTGACTCCCGCGTCCATCCTTCCAACGTCTCCTCCCGACCTCGTCATACTCCCCGCCGTCTTCCCCAAATCACGGCCTCCAGCAGCGCCATCTCCGGCTCCTTCGCCCGGGCAGATGCAGCGGCGCCCACGAGCTCACGTTCGCGTTTAAGGAAAAATAGGCGCAAGGATGAGCCACCTCGAGTTGAGCCGTCCTCCGCCTCCTCCACCGCCAGCACATGGACATGAACTTCGTGGTCGCATTAGTCCCTCTCATGGGCGGCATGATTGGCGGAGACATGGTGGTCGCGTGCCCGTGCGGCTTGACTCGTCGTTTGTGGCGGCTTGACTCCCGCGTCCATCAATACAAAGTCTCCTCCCCGACCTCGTCATAATACCCGCCGTCTTCCCCAAAACACGGCCTCCAGCAGCGCCATCTCCGGCTCCTTCGCCGGAGCAGATGCAGCGGCGCCCACGAGCTCACGTTCGCGTTTAAGGAAAAATCGGCGCAAGGATGAGCCACCTCGAGTTGAGCGTCCTCCGCCTCCTCCACCGCCCAGCACATGGACGCCATGAACTTCGTGGTCGCATTAGTCCCTCTCATGGGCGGCAGGATTGGCCGGGAGACACGGTGGTCGGCGTGCCCGTGCGGCTTGACTCGTCGTTTGTGGCGGCTTGACTCCGCGTCCATCCTTCCAACGTCTCCTCCCGACCTCGTCATACTCCCGCCGTCTTCCCCAAATCCACGGCCTCCAGCAGCGCCATCTCCGGCTCCTTCGCCCGGAGCAGATGCAGCGGCGCCCACGAGCTCACGTTCGCGTTTAAGGAAAAATAGGCGCAAGGATGAGCCACCTCGAGTTGAGCCGTCCTCCGCCTCCTCCACCGCCAGCACATGGACATGAACTTCGTGGTCGCATTAGTCCCTCTCATGGGCGACAGGATTGGCGGGAGACACGGTGGTCGGCGTGCCCGTGCGGCTTGACTGCGTCGTTTGTGGCGGCTTGACTCCGCGTCCATCCTTCCAACGTCTCCTCCCGACCTCGTCATACTCCCCGCCGTCTTCCCCAAATCACGGCCTCCAGCAGCGCCATCTCCGGCTCCTTCGCCCGGAGCAGATGCAGCGGCGCCCACGAGCTCACGTTCGCGTTTAAGGAAAAATAGGCGCAAGGATGAGCCACCTCGAGTTGAGCGTCCTCCGCCTCCTCCACCGCCAGCACATGGACATGAACTTCGTGGTCGCATTAGTCCCTCTCATGGGCGACATGATTGGCGGGGAGACACGGTGATGGCGTGCCCGTCGCGGCTTGACTCGTCGTTTGTGGCGGCTTGACTCCCGCGTCCATCCTTCCAACGTCTCCTCCCGACCTCGTCATACTCCCGCCGTCTTCCCCAAATCACGGCCTCCAGCAGCGCCATCTCCGGCTCCTTCCTTCGGAGCAGATGCAGCGGCGCCCACGAGCTCACGTTCGCGTTTAAGGAAAAATAGGCGCAAGGATGAGCCACCTCGAGTTGAGCCGTCCTCCGCCTCCTCCACCGCCAGCACATGGACATGAACTTCGTGGTCGCATTAGTCCCTCTCATGGGCGGCGAGTTGGCGGGAGACACGGTGGTCGCGTGCCCGTGCGGCTTGACTCGTCGTTTGTGGCGGCTTGACTCCGCGTCCATCCTTCCAACGTCTCCTCCCGACCTCGTCATACTCCCCGCCGTCTTCCCCAAATCACGGCCTCCGGCAGCGCCATCTCCGGCTCCTTCGCCCGGGCAGATGCAGCGGCGCCCACGATCTCACGTTAGCGTTTAAGGAAAAATAGACGCAAGGATGAGCCACCTCGAGTTGAGCCGTCCTCCGCCTCCTCCACCGCCAGCACATGGACATGAACTCGTGGTCGCATTAGTCCCTCTCATGGGCGACAGGATTGACGGGAGACACGGTGGTCGCGTGCCCGTGCGGCTTGACTGCGTCGTTTGTGGCGGCTTGACTCGCGTCCATCGCTTCCAACGTCTCCTCCCGACCTCGTCATACTCCCGCCGTCGTCCCCAAATCACGGCCTCCAGCAGCGCCATCTCCGGCTCCTTCCTTCGGAGCAGATGCAGCGGCGCCCACGAGCTCACGTTCGCGTTTAAGGAAAAATCGACGCAAGGATGAGCCACCTCGAGTTGAGCGTCCTCCGCCTCCTCCACCGCCCGGCACATGGACATGAACTTCGTGGTCGCATTAGTCCCTCTCATGGGCGGCAGGATTGGCGGGAGAACCACGGTGGTCGCGTGCCCGTGCGGCTTGACTCGTCGTTTGTGGCGGCTTGACTCGCGTCCATCCTTCCAACGTCTCCTCCCGACCTCGTCATACTCCCCGCCGTCTTCCCCAAATCACGGCCTCCAGCAGCGCCATCTCCGGCTCCTTCGCCGAGCAGATGCAGCGGCGCCCACGAGCTCACGTTCGCGTTTAAGGAAAAATAGGCGCAAGGATGAGCCACCTCGAGTTGAGCCGTCCTCCGCCTCCTCCACCGCCAGCACATGGACATGAACTTCGTGGTCGCATTAGTCCCTCTCATGGGCGGCAGGATTGGCGGGAGACACGGTGGTCGCGTGCCCGTCGCGGCTTGACTTCGTCGTTTGTGGCGGCTTGACTCCCGTCCATCCTTCCAACGTCTCCTCCCGACCTCGTCATACTCCCCGCCGTCTTCCCCAAATCCACGGCCTCCAGCAGCGCCATCTCCGGCTCCTTCGCCCGGAGCAGATGCAGCGGCGCCCACGAGCTCACGTTCGCGTTTAAGGAAAAATAGGCGCAAGGATGAGCCACCTCGAGTTGAGCCGTCCTCCGCCTCCTCCACCGCCAGACACATGGACATGAACTTCGTGGTCGCATTAGTCCCTCTCATGGGCGACATGATTGACGGGAGACATGGTGGTCGCGTGCCCGTGCGGCTTGACTTCGTCGTTTGTGGCGGCTTGACTCGCGTCCATCCTTCCAACGTCTCCTCCCGACCTCGTCATACTCCCCGCCGTCTTCCCCAAATCACGGCCTCCAGCAGCGCCATCTCCGGCTCCTTCGCCCGGAGCAGATGCAGCGGCGCCCACGAGCTCACGTTCGCGTTTAAGGAAAAATCGGCGCAAGGATGAGCCACCTCGAGTTGAGCGTCCTCCGCCTCCTCCACCGCCCAGCACATGGACATGAACTTCGTGGTCGCATTAGTCCCTCTCATGGGCGGCAGGATTGACGGGAGACACGGTGGTCAGCGTGCCCGTGCGGCTTGACTTCGTCGTTTGTGGCGGCTTGACTCCGCGTCCATCCTTCCAACGTCTCCTCCCGACCTCGTCATACTCCCCGCCGTCTTCCCCAAATCCACGGCCTCCAGCAGCGCCATCTCCGGCTCCTTCGCCCGGAGCAGATGCAGCGGCGCCCACGAGCTCACGTTAGCGTTTAAGGAAAAATAGGCGCAAGGATGAGCCACCTCGAGTTGAGCCGTCCTCCGCCTCCTCCACCGCCAGCACATGGACATGAACTTCGTGGTCGCATTAGTCCCTCTCATGGGCGGCAGGATTGACGGGAGACACGATGGTCGCGTGCCCGTGCGGCTTGACTCGTCGTTTGTGGCGGCTTGACTCCCGCGTCCATCCTTCCAACGTCTCCTCCCCGACCTCGTCATACTCCCCGCCGTCTTCCCCAAATCACGGCCTCCAGCAGCGCCATCTCTGGCTCCTTCCTTCGGAGCAGATGCAGCGGCGCCCATGAGCTCACGTTCGCGTTTAAGGAAAAATAGACGCAAGGATGAGCCACCTCGAGTTGAGCCGTCCTCCGCCTCCTCCACCGCCAGCACATGGACATGAACTCGTGGTCGCATTAGTCCCTCTCATGGGCGACATGATTGACGGGAGACATGGTGGTCGCGTGCCCGTGCGGCTTGACTCGTCGTTTGTGGCGGCTTGACTCCCGCGTCCATCCTTCCAACGTCTCCTCCCCGACCTCGTCATACTCCCCGCCGTCTTCCCCAAATCACGGCCTCCAGCAGCGCCATCTCCGGCTCCTTCGCCCGGAGCAGATGCAGCGGCGCCCACGAGCTCACGTTCGCGTTTAAGGAAAAATCGGCGCAAGGATGAGCCACCTCGAGTTGAGCGTCCTCCGCCTCCTCCACCGCCCGCACATGGACATGAACTTCGTGGTCGCATTAGTCCCTCTCATGGGCGGCAGGATTGGCGGGAGACACGGTGGTGGCGTGCCCGTGCGGCTTGACTCGTCGTTTGTGGCGGCTTGACTCCGCGTCCATCCTTCCAACGTCTCCTCCCGACCTCGTCATACTCCCCGCCGTCTTCCCCAAATCACGGCCTCCAGCAGCGCCATCTCCGGCTCCTTCGCCCGGAGCAGATGCAGCGGCGCCCACGAGCTCACGTTAGCGTTTAAGGAAAAATAGGCGCAAGGATGAGCCACCTCGAGTTGAGCCGTCCTCCGCCTCCTCCACCGCCAGCACATGGACATGAACTTCGTGGTCGCATTAGTCCCTCTCATGGGCGGCAGGATTGACGGAGACACGGTGGTCGCGTGCCCGTGCGGCTTGACTCGTCGTTTGTGGCGGCTTGACTCCCGCGTCCATCCTTCCAACGTCTCCTCCCCGACCTCGTCATACTCCCGCCGTCTTCCCCAAATCCACGGCCTCCAGCAGCGCCATCTCCGGCTCCTTCGCCGGAGCAGATGCAGCGGCGCCCACGAGCTCACGTTAGCGTTTAAGGAAAAATCGGCGCAAGGATGAGCCACCTCGAGTTGAGCGTCCTCCGCCTCCTCCACCGCCAGCACATGGACATGAACTTCGTGGTCGCATTAGTCCCTCTCATGGGCGACAGGATTGGACGGAGACACGGTGGTCGCGTGCCCGTGCGGCTTGACTTCGTCGTTTGTGGCGACTTGACTCCGCGTCCATCCTTCCAACGTCTCCTCCCGACCTCGTCATACTCCCGCCGTCTTCCCCAAATCACGGCCTCCAGCAGCGCCATCTCCGGCTCCTTCCTTCGGAGCAGATGCAGCGGCGCCCACGAGCTCACGTTCGCGTTTAAGGAAAAATAGTCGCAAGGATGAGCCACCTCGAGTTGAGCCGTCCTCCGCCTCCTCCACCGCCAGCACATGGACATGAACTTCGTGGTCGCATTAGTCCCTCTCATGGGCGACAGGATTGACGGAGACACGGTGGTCGGCGTGCCCGTGCGGCTTGACTTCGTCGTTTGTGGCGGCTTGACTCCGCGTCCATCCCTCCAACATCTCCTCCCGACCTCGTCATACTCCCGCCGTCTTCCCCAAATCCACGGCCTCCAGCAGCGCCATCTCCGGCTCCTTCGCCCGGAGCAGATGCAGCGGCGCCCACGAGCTCACGTTCGCGTTTAAGGAAAAATAGACGCAAGGATGAGCCACCTCGAGTTGAGCCGTCCTCCGCCTCCTCCACCGCCAGCACATGGACATGAACTTCGTGGTCGCATTAGTCCCTCTCATGGGCGGCAGGATTGACGGGAGACACGGTGGTCGCGTGCCCGTGCGGCTTGACTGCGTCGTTTGTGGCGGCTTGACTCCCGCGTCCATCCTTCCAACGTCTCCTCCCGACCTCGTCATACTCCCGCCGTCTTCCCCAAATCACGGCCTCCAGCAGCGCCATCTCCGGCACCTTCGCCCGGAGCAGATGCAGCGGCGCCCACGAGCTCACGTTCGCGTTTAAGGAAAAATCGACGCAAGGATGAGCCACCTCGAGTTGAGCGTCCTCCGCCTCCTCCACCGCCAGCACATGGACATGAACTCGTGGTCGCATTAGTCCCTCTCATGGGCGACAGGATTGACGGAGACACGGTGGTCGCGTGCCCGTGCGGCTTCACTTTCGTTGTTTGTGGCGGCTTGACTCCGCGTCCATCCTTCCAACGTCTCCTCCCGACCTCGTCATACTCCCGCCGTCTTCCCCAAATCACGGCCTCCATCAGCGCCATCTCCGGCTCCTTCCTTCGAGCAGATGCAGCGGCGCCCACGAGCTCACGTTCGCGTTTAAGGAAAAATAGCGCAAGGATGAGCCACCTCGAGTTGAGCCGTCCTCCGCCTCCTCCACCGCCAGCACATGGACATGAACTTCGTGGTCGCATTAGTCCCTCTCATGGGCGACAGGATTGACCAGGAGACACGGTGGTCGCGTGCCCGTGCGGCTTGACTTCGTCGTTTGTGGCGGCTTGACTCGCGTCCATCCTTCCAACGTCTCTTCCCGACCTCGTCATACTCCCGCCGTCTTCCCCAAATCACGGCCTCCAACAGCGCCATCTCCGGCTCCTTCGCCCGGAGCAGATGCAGCGGCGCCCACGAGCTCACGTTCGCGTTTAAGGAAAAATCGACCGGGTGGCGGCAGATCCAACCATGGAACCCATGCGAGGGATGGGGTGGGGGTGGGGGAGTGGCGGCGGGGGTTGGGCTAGCAGCGCGCGGCGGCGGGGTCGTGGCAGGAGGCGGCTGCGTGATGGAGGCGGAGATAGGATTGGGAGGCAGGGTCGTGTGGGTGTTTTCTTTATCTCGACCGTACCGGTTCGGCTGACTTGTTTCAAGTACTGCGGGTCTAATTACCAAAAACCACAGGGACTCTTTCGCAAAAAGCGCGCAACGGTGAACCCGACAGATTCAATCCGTGCTTTATTATTAGGGAGAGATATGGAGTTGTGTCCTAGTAGGACACTTGTATCCTAGGCCTCTCATATATAGCGGAGGTAGACACACGATGTAACCTATGCCAACATAATAGTACCGGAACGCAGGAGAAGCCGGCGGCATGTGCCGGTGTCCAGGGCGACCGGGTGCGGTATTGTAGCGGTGTTATGGGGAGGAGCGCCCATAGTCAGGCCCCGGGGATATAGCCATAATGGTGAACCTCGTTAACAAATCTCGGTGTCATGCTCATGTGATTGCTTGGTCCTCGGATGATCGACGATATGCCTCGAATTTATTCTAACAAGTGGTATAATGAGCAAGGTTTGAGATTGAGGCGGATCATGTTGATTCAATGGACGGCTTGATTTTCTAGATCGGTATCGTCTACACGGAAATTGGCATAAAGCAATAAGTGTTGCACGATTGAGATCGATCGGAAGAAGTCAGGCGAAGAGCAACGTCGGCGAGTTGCGGTTTGAGCGGCGGCGGCGTAATGTATGCACAGCACGGCAGAGCGCCTGACACAGCGCTTGGAGAGTCCTGGACGGAGCACGTGGCTGGCCTAGTCCTGTGCGAGGCCCAGATGGCGTGTTATGGCCGGGCAGGCCGAAGGTGGTGTGTGCTACGCAGGTTTTGTGCTCGTGGAATCGCAACTCGGGTTGTCTAGCAAGGCAGTATCATAAGATTTATTTTGGACAAAAAAAAGAAGGGGCCGAGTCCCGGGAGGAGATTCTCCTCGTTCCGAGCCGGAGACCTGCAACATCAAGGCAGCCTACAGACGCAGATCCAACGAAAATCCATCGTATGTTGTATGGCATTGGCAGAAAAGGCAATAGCTAACGCATTGGAGTTGAGCCAAGTGAGCCATCACGTGAAGACCAACTCTTGGTTGGTTGTGCTAGTAGTACACAGAGGATCTGTTCGTATACTTGGGGCATCGCGTGGAAAGCTCAGATCAATTTTCACAGGGTCAGCCGTACAAAGAATCATGGCACCAACGGAACCAGGTTTGAGGTGAAGAAGTTTGACAAACTGAAAACCTTGGGTTATGGCAAGGGTGAAAATTTGTTGGCACAACAGGGATGCTTGAAGGCATTGCGGGATGTCAAGTCAGATGGACGATGAGGACTGTGAGGAGTTGCAGATGGTTGCAGTCGGGGTAGTTCGGCTAGGTCAGACTTGTCAGTCTGACGGATCGACACAAGTCGGTTGGTACAGAAGACGGTGCGGGATCGGCGACGGCGACATAGGAGCGTGATGCTGATGGTGGCCGACTTCTGGGCGTGGAAACACGCGGCGCATGTTGGGGATATAACTACGGAGCGTAAACCGGCCAGGAGGGGCCAGTTCACCCTCGACTATATTGAAGCCCACGAAGACCCAGAAGATGGCGCTTTATTAATGAAGCTTAGAGGCCCGGAGCCCAAAGGCGGATTAGGGCCCATAGTGGTAAACCGCCATGGTTGTGTAACTTGTATTGTAAGTTAGGAAAGGAGAGACCGAGCCGGACACTTGTATGAGTCGGCCTCGGAACTCTGTAGACCGGCCGGGCGTCAACCTATGTATATAAAGGGACGACTCGGCGGCGGTTCAGGGACAAGAAACAACAACTCGAGACCCAGGCAAAGCGTATTTGCTCCCTGGTCATCAAAACCCAATCAATTCCATCACAACTAGACGTAGGCTTTTACCTTCATCGAAGGGGCCGAACTAGTATAAAAACTCCCGTGTCCCTTGTCCGGTTTAACCCCTTCAAGCTAACCCGTCGCGATGGCTCCACGACTAAGTCCTTTCATGAGGACATCTGACGTGTTAATTCCACGACAATTGGCGCCCACCGTGGGGCTATCGCACGATGGTTTCGAGTTCTTGAAGGGCAGCTTTGAAGGACTCAAGGGGTACGCGGTTGGCTGGATGACCAAGAATCGTCGCGGCAAGCTCTACATCGACGACGAAGGATGGGGCCCCGAGGCTGTTTCAATCGAGTACGGGTACCGGGTCCCCTTTGGCGGAATTCATGTTTTCATCGGCAAGATCGGCGAACCGGGCCTTGAGACGGACATCAGCACCGACCTCGTCGAGACGGCTCAGCGTGCGAGTCCTGCGCGGGTTAAGCCCGCCATGAAGCGTGCGTTCGTAGGATGTGTCTGTCAGGACCCCGATTCCAAGTCACGTCGATCTAGCTGGTAACACCTCATATCACTTTGCGGCCTCACGCGCGGTATTCCCACAGGTGTCGCCTTACCATGGCCCGGGACCGTTTGCGCCTTTTGACTCACGTATATGATAGTGTCGCTAGCATCCATATGACAGAGAACCCGGGCCGACATGGCTAGTCGTGAACCCAAAGCGGCACTAACCCATGGGGACAGGCATACATGAATCAACTTTGAGCATGTCGGTCAGCAGCGTGTGAATCCGGGCTGTAGCACTGGGCTAACAGGACTCCGGGAACCCGGGCTATAGCAGGCTAGGCAGGACTCCGGATGTCACCGCGTGACATTTCCCCGAAGGGACAGACACAGGAACGAAGTGAAACACATGCCGGCCAGTCAAGCGTCCTGAGCAGTAGTGCTGGGCTAGCAGGACTCCGGTGAACCGGGCTGTAGCGGACTACTATGTCTCAAGGAAGCACTAGACTACATTTCCCCATAAGAGAGGCTGCCAAGGATAAACAACTAGATTGTCGGATCCCACACATACCAAGCATTACAAACATACACACAATATGCTCGATATGTGTAAATACAACATGGCATCACAACATAACTCTACGGCTCAAGTATTTGTTCATTAGGCTCCGAGGAGCGAGATATTACAAACATGGGTCTCATGACCCAACATTCAGAGCATACAAGTCAAAGCACAAGCGGAAGCTTAACATGTCTGAGTACAGACATCTACAAATGAAAAAGGCTGAGAAGCCTGACTATCTACCAGATCCTGCCGAGGGCACAAGATCGTAGCTGAGGTATCAAGCTAAACGTCGAAGTCCACATGGAACTACTAGCGAGACTGACGTCTCTCTGCAAAACATAAAATAGGCAAACGTGAGTACAAATGTACCCAGCAAGACTTACATCAGAACTAGCTACATATGCATCAGTATCAACAAAGGGGGTGGTGGAGTTTGACTGCAGCAAGCCAGCTTTGACTCGGTGGCTATCCTGAACTACGACTGCAAGTAACTCTTTTGAGGTGGCGCACACGAGTCCACATATTCACCATATCAATACACCACTATGGATCCGCTCCCGTCTCCCTATGAGAACGCCATCCATAGCACTCACGCTTATCTTGCGCATTTTAGAGTATCCACTTTCACTTGTCTATGAACTGTACAGGCAACCCAGAAGTCCTTTACCGCGGACACGGCTATTGTAATAGATGATGTTAACCCTGCAGGGGTGTACTTCTTCACACACGCTCTCGCCACTTACCACCATGTACACGTCATGTATCTCGGCAACCTTCAAGCGGAAGCCTGGCGAGGGAGTCGGCCACGACCTGACTAACCACACGAGTCTCTAGTCCAGGTTTATCGCCTATTCGGGTTCCATCCGCGAGAAGATCCGGCCGGGGTGTCGCTCACGGCCCTAAACGATGTGTGCAGGGTTCTCGAGACACCAAACAGGCGCTCGGTACACCGGGCCACGGTGTATCTACCGCATCATAGCCCACCCCTAGGGTCAGCGCATACGACCTCCAACACATATCCTACAAACACCAGAAACTAGTTGCAACTCCTGGACAGAGATCAAGTTGATTAATAAGTCGAGAGAGCTTGGAGTGCCCGGAGCCCAATGTGTGGTAGTAACTGTTTCATGGATCACAAACACAGAACTCAGTTCCTGAGGACGGCTGCAATGAGACAACCCACCATGTACTCCTACATGGCCTCTCACCGCTACCTTTACCAAATCGTATTCACACACTTAGCTCTCAACAGTAGAACATGTTCACACACCTCTTATTCATCCTCGATGAATATGACCTGACTCAACTCTAAGCAGTAGCAGGCATGACAAACAAGCATGAATTAGTAGGCACAACAGGGCTGAAACAACTCCTACTCATGCTAGTGGGTTTCATCTATTTACTGTGGAATGACAGGTCATGGAGAGGATAAAGGGGTTCAGCTACCGCAACAAGTAACAGATGAATCGTTGTTGTCCTAATGCAGTAAAAGAGAGCAGGAGCGAGAGAGTGGGATTGTATCGGAATGAACAAGGGGGTTTTGCTTGCATGGCACTTCTGAAGATAATATAGTTCTTCATCGGTGTCATCGAACTCATCGTCGGTACGTCGTCTACTGAGAGGGGACAAACACCGGCAAACAAGGAAGAACACAATCAATGCAATGCGACAATATGATACATGAATGTGACATGGCAATATGATGTGATTGGCCTAATGTAACCATCAACAAGTTAAATGGGGTTGGTTTGAACACTAGGTTCAAATTCAAACTCCATATGTGAGAGTTTAAATGTCATTTATAAGATTTGGCCTAAACAGCAGCCATAAGTTGTTCTAACATGCATGAAAATGGTACATATGGATAGATTGCATTTTTATTATAATTTTTCATATATAACTTATTTCATTCTGAGTTACGGTTGAATTTATATGAATTTTAGAAGTTTATACTATTTTTTGGAATTTCCTATATAAGAATAAATCCAGAAAAGGATTTACTGCGTCAATATGACATAGGTGTGACGTCAGCAGGTCAACTGGGTCGGCCAGGTCAAACCTGACCTGTGGGACTCATACGTCAGTGTCTCAGGATGGTTTGGGTGGATGACAGGTGGGACCGGTCAACGTTGACTTGACCAAAGTCAAAGCTGACACGTGGGGTCCACACGTATTAGTACTAATCTTAACAGAAAATTAGACTAACCTAATTATGCTCGGGGACCCACATGTCATTGACACAGGTAATAACTAAACATGATTAGCACCTAAACTAATGGTGCCACGTCAGCCACCGGCGTCTAACCGCCGGCGACGATAGATCAGGGCGGTGCCCACGTCGGGTTTGCTCTACGGGCCACCGTTCGACGAGCGGTTTGTGGCTACGGGTTGCTAGCGCTTGCGCGCGTCCAGTGGTGCTCCCAGCTTCACCGGAGATGGCCCAGAACGACGGCGGTGATGGCAAGTGCGGCGGCCGGTGTTCGGGCATCGATCGAGTCGAGGGTGCAGGGCATGGCAGGAGCCGCGGTTAGGCGCGTTGGACTCGTGGGGGTGTGGTGAGCTCAGTGGTAAGCTCGGACGCGTGCTTGCACGGCCATAGCCGCGGTGGCGACATGGCCGGCGGCGAGGAGCAATCAACTTCGATGGCCATGGTGGCTAGAAGAGAGAAACGAGCCCGAGGAGGAGGGTAAAAGGCGGAGGAGCTCACAGAGAGGATGACGGAGGGCTCGACAGGCGCGGGGACGGCCGGTGGGCAGCGAATCGACGACGAGGATCTCCGGGTACCGAGGTTGAAGAAGACGTCGGGGACGGCGTTGCAGGGCCTCCGACAGCCTGACTCAGCGAGGAGGTTGAGGGCGACACGGCGGAGCTTCTAGACCTGGCGGCAGGGCAAGTGAGGGCTGGTGGCTGCGGCTATGGCGAACGGCGGCGACTAGCTCCGCTCGGGCGCGTGCGTGGAGAGAGCAGAGAAGGGGGAGGAATCTGAGGGAGAGTGAGAGAGGTCCAGGGGAGGGTCGGGCGATGCACGTGGCACTCGGGGCGACTCCAGCAGCGGCAAGCAAGCAGGAGGTGGCCGGACGCGTGCTCAGCAGCTGCCACGCCGCTGGCTCCTCTGCAGGGAAGACGACAGGAGGAGCCCCACAGTGGGCTGGGCCGGCCAGCTGGGCTGCGGTAAGTGCCAGGTGGGTTTTTCCTCTCTCTCTCTCTCTCTCTCTCTCTGTTTTTTTCTAATTCTGTTATGTTTTCTATTTTATTTCTCTGTTTTGAATTAGTAAAAATACTAATTCATTTTGTAAAATCCTGAAAATAATTGTGGGCACTTTTGAAACTATTTCCAACAGCCCTCAAATGCTTTCAAGATTATTTGGACATTTAAAATATTTTATAGCATTTAAATGTCCAAATTCAAATACTTATGATTTAATTCAAAAAAATCCAGAATGTCCTAGAAAAGTGTGCACCATTTTTGCCAGGGCTTTAGCCCAATCCAAAAATGATGAACATTTTGTGAAGGGCATTTTGGGTTCATTGAAACCAATTTTAGTAAACCCTAGTTGGTTTTAGGGGAGGTGCTGGGGTTCTGTCATCCCCATTTCAAATTCAAAAGAATTTTAACATGATGCAGCACTCTAATGCAAGCACTAAGCATTACCAGAACTAGGGATGTGACAGTGTCCATGTGATCGGATCTGAACCGGTGTCTGAAGGCGAGACGGCTGTTTATTCCGACGGCGATTCATCCACTGGTGAAACCGAGTCCCTATACCAAATTCATGATGGTGTGTTCGAAGGATATTCCGATGGCAACAGTATTCCGGACCTCCTTGAACCGCCAAGTCGGATTGCTGTTTTCATGGCCGGAACACAGCCCACTTTGCAGTCTTCATCTACTGCGGCAATGAATACCGGATCAGTGGCCGCGGCAGGAGGCCCGATGCGCCGACCGGCTCAAGTTCTCTCCGGTTTGATGGATGCCTGGGCTACCTTGTTAACCATGGCAGTTACCCCGCAGACGCAGGATCAGCACAATGCGGACGTTGCGAAGCTGAAGGACCAGATAACGCAAGCTAAGGAGGACCTGGTAACTGAGGATGCTAGGATGGCTGAAGAACGGCCGCTTTGGATGCCCAGTCACAGCAGATACTGGCACGGAATTACCAGCTCATGTTGGATCAGAATGCATCAAACGACGTAATGCGAAGGAAGTACTGATCACGTATGCAGCCGGTCTTCGAAGGATTGAATCTCTTTAATACGTCGGGGGCTGGGCCGAGTAATCCGGCAGCTGCGAACTAGACCGACGCACCTAGGGCAGCGCCAGATCAACCACGGATGACGGAACCACCTTGACGAACGGATAATCCGCCGCAATACGTGTCAACACCACCGGGTCACTTTTCGAGCCCTTTGGATAACATGATTGTTTCAGCATCTCGCCTGGCAGCTATTCCGATGGAGGGCGATTCGCTGGCGGCGATTGAGACGCGACGGGCCAGGGATCTTCTTCAAACCGCTGTGGTGCAGCAGTAGGCTTATTCCTATAGCCGAGACAAAATTCATTCAACCCCCCGTCCGAGCAAAAGCTATAGCAGGCACATCGATGAACCGGAAATGTCTAGCAGTGCGCGGCGCCGTAATGTCCCTCAAGGACCCAATCCGGCACGCGGTGAGGTAAACGCTCAAGACGTGGTGGATAATGGCAGAGCACGAAGGGAGGCCGCTTTGGCAGCACAATATGCGGGTCGTTATCAATCCGCCCTGGTTCAGCCAGCGGCGTCAGTAGACCAAGGCACCGGGCTTGCCTTCAGTTCCTGGGGAGTGCCGTGTCTCATTCCGGCTCTTCGTAATGTGCGACTGCCCAAGGATTTCAAGGGTCCACGTAAGGTGCCTAATTACTCTGCGGATCAGCCACCTGAGGCGTGGGTCGAGATTTATGAGATGGCAATGGAGATGCTGGATGTGGATGAAGCGGCCTGTGCAAAGTATTTCATGATGATGCTGGAAGGAACAGCCCGTACTTGGTTGAAAAACCTACCAGCCAACTCCATCGAGTCATGGGATCAGTTGAAGGCCCGGTTTATAGCCAATTTCAAAGACACCTGCAAATAGCCTATGTCCATTGTGGATCTGGATGCCTGTGTTCAAGGGGAGAACGAGTCAACAACTCATTAGGTGCGCCGGGTTTCAGAAGTTTTGCATTCGTCAGACCGGATTAATGTTGGCCAAGCAATCATAACGCTGGAGCGTAATTGCCGGTTTAAGTCACTAAAGATGAAGTTGGGACGGCTCAAGCGCCACTCCAATGACATGGGAACCCTTATGGCAGCCTTAGTCAAATATGCCGATTCAGATAATACCAAGGATCCCGATTCTGATGAGGAGAAACCGGAGAAGGGAAAGAAGAACAGCGGTGCAAAGGGACAGCATCACAACCAAGGAGGCCATGGGAATAATGGTAAGCGCAAGGCAGATAGTACAGATCTTGTGGCTAACACCAATATGCAGCATCGTAAAGGTAAACCGCCCCAGCGTAGTGGAGGGATGAATCTAGAGCGTTTGTTAAACCAGCCCTGCCCAAAGCATGGGACCAGGGTGGCCCCTGCCACACATCTTTGGAAAGATTGTTATATTATGAAGGAGTTCAAAAACTCTGATCTCTTTCGGTATGATCAGGGTCCGTCGGGCGGTTCAGGTCCAGGTTTTCATGGTGGTGGCGGTTCAAACTCTGGATTTCAGAATAATCAGGGCAACCAGAACAACCAAGGTGGTAATAGCCAACAGAATAATCAAGGGAATCAGCAGCAGTCAGGTTATCAAAGTCACCCCAAGCAGTTGAATGGTGGGCAGTATCATGTGTTCACTACTAGCCTGTGCAAGCGCGATCAGAAGCTTCACAAGAGGGCAGTTAATGCTGTTGAACCGGCAGTGCCACGTTATTTGCGGTGGTCCGAGCAGCCCATTGTGTGGAGCAGAGAGGATCATCCGCCCCGGGTTGACAATCCGGGTCATCTAGCTTTGGTGGTAGCACCTCAGGTGGGAGGTTATAAGTTTACCAAAGTTCTGATGGATGGAGGGAGCAGTATCAACATCCTGTACTATGAGACTTTTCGTCGCATGGGGTTGACAGACAAGAGTCTTAAACCGTCAAACACTGTTTTTCATGGTGTAGTACCAGGTAAATCGGCATATCCTGTTGGCAAGATCGCTTTGGAGGTTGTGTTTGGAGATGAGCATGATTCCAGGTCTGAAACATTGACCTTTGAAGTGGTGAAAATCCAGAGCCCATATCACGCACTGTTTGGACGGCCGGCTTACGCAAAATTCATGGCGAGGCCCTGCTATATCTATTTACAGCTCAAAATGCCGGGTCATAAGGGGACTATCACAGTACACGGAAGTCGAAAGATCGCTTTGGATTGTGAGGAAGGTGATGCGGCCTATGCTGAGTCGGTTTGTGCTACAGAGGAGCTGAAGTTTTATAAAGACAATGTTGATCCGGCAGACATGACCCCTCTGAAGAAGCCCACCACTGAGCATGACCCGACCCTGAAGTTCAAACCGGCTGATGAGACTAAACTTGTTGACTTTGTTCCTGGCGATTCATCCAAATAGTTTAGCATCAGCACCAATATGGATCCGAAATAGGAAAGCACGCTCATCGAGTTCATCCGGGAGAACGGGGACATTTTTGCATGGAAGCCTTCTAACATGCCAGGTGTACCGAGGGAACTCGCTGAGCACACTCTTAATATTGATCCCAAGTTTAAACCGGTCAAGCAATTTCTTCGCCGCTTTAACGAGGAAAGACGCAAGGCCATTGGTGAAGAGGTAGCCCGGTTGTTGGTTGCTGGGTTTATTGTCGAAGTATTTCACCCCGAGTGGATGGCTAATCCGGTGCTCGTTCTTAAGAAAAACGGCACTTGGCGTATGTGTGTGGACTACACATATTTGAACAAGGCTTGTCCGGCAGATCCTTTTGCTCTCCCACGTATTGATCAGATTATTGATGCGACGGCGGGTTGTGAGCGCCTGAGTTTCTTGGATGCTTATTCAGGTTATCATCAGATTAAAATGGCAGTTAAGGACCAGGAGAAGACAGCCTTCATCACTCCCTTTGGAGCCTTCTGCTATGTTCCTATGCCCTTTGAGCTCAAAAGTGCCCAGGCAACTTATCAGCATTGTGTGCAAAATTGTCTTCACACGCAGATTGAGCGTAATGTTCATGCCTATGTGGATGACATTATAGTAAAATCCAGGAAGAAGGAAACCTTGATAGATGACCTCAAGGAGACGTTTGATAATCTTCGGGTTTACAAAATGATGCTCAATCCGGACAAGTGTGTTTTTGGTGTTCCGGCAGGCAAGCTCTTAGGCTTTCTAGTGTCCAACAGAGGCATTGAGGCTAATCCGGGAAAAATCAAAGCGATTACATCCTTGGCTAAAACGAAGTGTATCAATGATGTTCAGCGTCTGGCGGGTCGAATTGCAGCCCTTAGCCGGTTTATCATCCGTTTGGGAGAGAAGGCGATTCCTTTGTATCAGATGTTGAAGAAGACAGACAATTTCGTCTGGAGTGACGCAGCTAATGCGGCATTTGAGGACTTAAAGCGGCAGTTGGTTGAACCGCCGGTCCTTGATGCTCCGGTTGATAAGGAGCCCTTGTTATTGTACGTGGCCGCTAATGCCCGTGCGGTCAGTGTGGCAATTGTGGTTGAACGTAAGGAGGCTGGGAAGGAATATCCAGTTCAGCGGCCGGTTTACTATATCAACGAAGTGTTGATCGAGTCGAAGCAACGATACACGCATTGGCAGAAACTGGTGTATGGAGTTTTTATGGCAATTCGGAAGCTCAAGCAATATTTTCTAGGCCATCCCATCACAGTGGTTAGTTCTCCTCCTTTGGGTGATATAATTCAGAACGGGGAAGCAACTGGTCGGGTTGCAAAGTGGGCAATTGAGCTTGGTCCACATGGGTTGAAGTATATGCCCCGAACGGCCATCAAATCTCAGGCGCTTGTTGACTTCATCAATGATTGGACCAAGTTACAGGCACCAGAGGACAAACCGGATAATACATACTGGACTATTCACTTTGATGGATCCAGGCAATTGGAAGGCTCGGGGGCTGGAGTTGTTCTTACTTCCCCTCGAGGTGATAAAAATTGTTATGTTCTCCGCTTAATGTTTCCCTGTACTAACAATGCAGCTGAGTACGAGGCCTTACTCCATGGTCTCCACGCGGCTAAGGAAATGAATTTAAGCCGGGTTCGCTGTTTTGAAGATTCTGATTTGGTGGCTCAACAAGTTTCTGGTACTTGGGATTCTAAGGATCCACTCATGGCGGCTTACAGACGTGAGGTGGATATTGTGGCAGGTCACTTTAAGGGTTATCAAGTTGATCACATTGACCGGCGCAAAAATGAAGCAACAGATGCTTTAAGCCGGCTGGGATCTCAGCGTATACCGGTTCCACCCAATACCTTTTTAGATATCTTGCATAACCCATCTGTTAAGTTGCCTACAGAGGAGGATTTAGTTGTTCCTGATCCAGAGGCCCAATTGGTAGCCGCTTTACATATTACACCAGATAGGACGGTTCCATATTTGGCGTATATGAACTGGGGCGAGTTACCAGATGATGAGGTCTTCGCCAGACAGATAATCCGGCGGTCCAAGTCCATGATTATTCACAATGGTGAGTTACATCGTTGCAGTGTCTCAGGCATATTCCAACGTTGTGTTTCTCCTGAAGAGGGACAAGAGATTCTACGTGAAATCCATGAAGGGGATTGTGGTCACCATGCCGGTTCAAAATCCCTGGTGGCTAAAGCTTTTCGTCATGGTTTCTATTGGTTGAAAGCTCATGCTGATGCGGAGGATCTGGTAAAGCGGTGTGACGCTTGTCAGAAGTTTTCACGTCGAGCTCATTTTCCGGCTCAAGAGCTACGGATGATTCCTATCACTTGGTCGTTTGCCACTTGGGGGCTTGATATGGTGGGACCTTTTAAGCGGTCCAAGGATAAGAAGACCCACCTGTTGGTGGCGGTTGACAAGTTCACTAAATGGGTTGAAGCGGAGCCCGTCAGCAAGTGTGATGCAGCCACGGCGGTTCAATTTCTCAAAAAGATCATTTTCCGTTTTGGTTTTCAACACACCATCAACACAGATAATGGCACAAACCTTTCTAAAGGCGAGATGGAGGAGTTCTGTCAACGAGAGCACATCCGGGTTGATGTAGCGTCTGTGGCTCATCCCCAGTCCAATGGTCAAGCTGAGAGGGCGAATCAAGAAATTCTGAAGGGTATCAAGCCCCGGCTTATGGTTCCTTTGAAGCGGACGCCGGGTTGTTGGGTGGAAGAATTACCATCTGTGTTATGGAGTATAAACACCACCCCAAACCGATCTACGGGTTATACACCTTTCTTCATGGTTTACGGGGCTGAGGCCGTTCTCCCAAATGATATTCGTCATGACTCGCCCCGGGTTGCCAATTATGTTGTAGCGGACAATAAGCAAGCACACCAAGAGGCCCTGGACCTGTTAGATGAGAAACAGGACATGGCTTTGGCTTGTTCGGCGGTTTATCAACAAGACCTGCGGCGTTATCACAGCCGTCAGGTTAAGACAAGAACCTTTCAAGAAGGCGACTTAGTGCTCCGGCTCATCCAAGATCAGACCGATATGCACAAGTTATCCCCACCTTGGGAAGGACCCTTTGTGGTCAGCAAAAATCTGCACAATGGATCATACTACCTCATTGACGTTCGAGAAGACTCACGCAGTTCTGAGGAGGAGACCCGACGGCCGTGGAACATAGCTCTCCTTCGGCCTTACTACACTTGAGCCATAGGCTTTTCTTATGTACATATTTCAACAATGTATATATTATGATCAACATAATAAGCTGGCATCCTTGCTATAAGCAGGGCCTCTGCCGTTTTTCTTCAAATCTCTTTGTTTACATGGGGGCTTCAGCTGACAAAGCAAAGTACTACCTGTTAAACTGGCTATCATGCCACAAAACAGCTTGGGAGCTTCACACCCAAGGGGCCAAAGAGAGTCTGGATGCTATGCACAGCTCAAACATAGGCACCCATTGAGAACAGATCACAAAGCTACTTGGGGGCTCTTTGTGCAAAGCAACAAAGAGTTTGAAAGGACCCTTGTAATTGGGTATCGACCCACGGCTTGGAAGCCTGGTGTATTCACCTGAAACCCCGGGTTAACCTGCCTTCATCAAGTAAGCCACTCCTATCCAGGTAATCCTGGCACGACCCGCCGAACGTTTGACAAGTCAATCTTATACAGACCCTGAACTTGTCAAAGTTAAAACGACGATTGGTTAGTTGGAGGTGTTGGGTAACGTAGTAATTTCAAAAAATTTCCTACGATCACGCAAGACCATGGTGATGGCATAGCAACGAGAGGGGAGAGTGTTGTCTCACGCACTCGTGAGACCGTGGCGGAAGCGATCACAACGTAGAGGAAGTAGTCGTACTTTCTCCTCGCGATCCTGCCGATCCCAGCGCGTTACTCCGGCACCTCCGAGTCGATGATGACGTAGAGGAAGTAGTCGTCGTTCTCCTCACGATCCAACCGATCACAGCGCCGTTACTCGCGCCTCGAGTTCTTGGCACACGTTCAGCTCGATGACGCTCCACGGGCTTCGATCCAGCAAAGCTCCGGGGAGGGGAGTTCCGTCAGCACGACGGCGTGGTGACGATCTTGATGTTTCACCGTCGCTGGGCTTCGCCTAAGCACCGCTACAATATGACCGAGGTGGAATATGGTGGAGGGGGGCACCACACACGGCTAAGGAACGATCTCAAGGATCAACTTGTGTGTCTATGGGGTGCCCCCTGCCCCCGTATATAAAGGAGCAAGGGAGGGAGGAGGCCGGCCCTATGTTTGGCGCCAAGGGGAGTCCTACTCCCACCGGGAGTAGGATGCCCACTTTCCTAGTCCAACTAGGAATCCTTCCATGTAGGGGGAGGAAGGGAGAAGGAAGTGGAGGAGTAGGAAAGGTGGCCGGCCCCCATTTCCCTAGTCCAATTCGGACTAGAGGGGAGGGGGGGCGCAGCAGCCTTTTCCTCTTCCCACTAAAGCCCATCAAGGCCCATTACTTCTCCCGTAACTACCCGGTACTCAAAAATACCCGAATCACTCGAACCTTTCCGAACTCCGAATATAGTCGTCCAATATATCGATCTTTACGTCTCGACCATTTCGAGACTCCTCGTCATGTCCCCGATCTCATCCGGGACTCCGAACTCCTTCGGTACATCAAAATACATAAACTCATAATAACCGTCATTGAAACCTTAGCGTGCATGGACCCTACGGTTCGAGAACAATGTAGACATGACTGAGACACATCTCCGGTCAATAACCAATAGCGGGACCTGGATGCCCATATTGGTTCCTACATATTCTACGAAGATCTTTATCGGTCAGACCGCATAACAACATACGTTGTTCCTTTTGTCATCGGTATGTTACTTGCCCGAGATTCGATCGTCGGTATCCAATACCTAGTTCAATCTCGTTACCGGCAAGTCTCTTTACTCGTTCCGTAATACATCATCTCACAACTAACTCATTAGTTGCAATGCTTGCAAGGCTTATGTGATGTGTATTACCGAGAAGGCCCAGAGATACCTCTCCGACAATCGGAGTGACAAAACCTAATCTCGAAATACGCCAACCCAACAAGTACCTTTGGAGACACCTGTAATACTCCTTTATAATCACCCAGTTACGTTGTGACGTTTGGTAGTACCCAAAGTGTTCCTCCGGTAAACGGGAGTTGCATAATCTCATAGTTATAGGAACATGTATAAGTCATGAAGAAAGCAATAGCAACATACTAAAACGATCAAGTGCTAGGCTAACGGAATGGGTCATGTCAATCAGATCATTCTCCTAATGATGTGATCCCGTTAATCAAATGACAACTCATGTCTATGGTTAGGAAACATAACCATCTTTGATTAACGAGCTAGTCAAGTAGAGGCATACTAGTGACACTCTGTTTGTCTATGTATTCACACATGTATTATGTTTTCGGTTAATACAATTCTAGCATGAATAATAAACATTTATCATGAAATAAGGAAATAAATAATAACTTTATTATTGCCTCTAGGGCATATTTCCTTCAGGAGGCCCATCTTAAAAGGCTTTGTAAAATGGTTTAACTCAGTGGCCTGGCAGCCCATGAAAAGCCTCGAATTTGGGCCTGGCAGCCCATGAAAAGCCTCGAATTTGGGCCTGGCAGCCCTTGAAAAGCCTTGACTACATGGTTTCTTGTTTGCCTTTTTGCCAAGTTTTCACCTTTTGATGAATTTATCTTGAACCGGTGTCCATTGACCCGGTGTGGCTTTTCAGTCATCATACTAACCCGGTGTTTGTTAACCCCGCTTGGCTTTCAACTATAAGTTGTCAGACCATCTTATCAAATCAGTGTTTACAAAACCCGGCCTGGCTTTGACTATATGTCGCCAGCTTGATCATCTGATGTTCATCGTAACCCGGCATGACTTATTCATAACATCATTATATGATGAGGATTATAACAGCCCAAGATTTGGGTTTTCACCCTTACTAAGTGATTTCATGTCACAGGTATGAGTTATTTCATATTTATTCCGCTTTGGTTATTAGCCAGGCTTTATCTTGGGCATTATGACCCGTCCGGCGATCAACCGCCAGGACAATTCCTTTTATGCCGATATCAGAATCGCATGAAAATTATCAAAGTGTAATCAAGCATAGCAAATATCATGACGGATCAACAACGTTATGCATCAGTGCCACAGAGCGAAGTATTTTAACTAGCCTATTACAAGGCGCTTTGAGGCCCAGGATAATGATTGTTTTTTACAGAACAAAGTATGTAACAATAACTAGATTGCCGGATCAAGATTCATCACCGTGTTGACGTGATGTTGATGGATCTTCAGGCGTCAGTTCAACCTCCTCCTCTCCACCCAGTGGCTGGAAGTCAACGGTGGTCCAGTCAATCCGGGTTAAAGCCTGAAATATAGCCTCTTCACTTATCAGATTGGACGGTTCAACATCAGGGGCGTAAGTGTGCTTATGGATTGGCAGTATAAGGCTTTGCGCTTCTGTCACAGTCGTGTCAACCCGCTGGTTCCTTTCATCATAAAAGGACCGATGAACAGTTAAATTAGCTTCTTCAGCCAGTTGACTCGACAGCGGATGCATCTCCTTTGTCAAGGCTTTGAGGGCTTCGTTGTCAAATGTTGACCCGCCTGCTTGTTCATCCGGAAATCCCTTAGCGATATCAACTGGATCCAAGTCAGATATCCATGCTTTGGCCAGAGTCAGTGCCAGTAAAGCGCCAGCCCTGGCAGCAGATCGCTTCACCTCTTCTATCTGCGCCGGCGTCATGGATAGTCTTGCTAGTGTGTCCTTGATCAATGTTGGTGCCGGTTTGTTGTATGAGACTGCACAGATCACCCGTTGGGCACCAGTATACAATTGCTCAATCAAAGTGTATGCTGCCTTCAACTTCATCCACATGTCTGCGCCTAGATGAGCAATGCGATTACCTGAGACGGTTTAAAAACTTAATATTAAACCGGCAGAGTTGAACAATACTTCAGATCAGGCTATTATAAAGTACTTATCAAAAACTGCAGCTGTCATGGTGTTCACTTGATGTTTCAGCCCAGTCAGCTCTTCCTCAACCGGTTTAAGAGCTGCTTCAGCGTCTTCAGCCTGTTTCAACAGAGCAGCCCTTTCAGTTTCCCACTTGGTGTGTTCAGTTTTGAAGCCATCCTTCAATTGTTCCATGGCAGTCAAAGCGCCCTTTAGCTCCTCTTTGGCTTTAGAGGTCTCTTCTTGCTGGGACTTGATGTTTTCTTGAAGATCGGCGATTTGAGACTCTTTGGTCTTTATATCAGCCTACAAAGTCAGATGATAAAGCGGTTAATATCTCTTAAAGTCCCAAGTGCATAACAAGTTACACGCTTGGCACTTGGGGGCTAATGCAGATTGCTTCTTAAAATGGATATTTTAAAATTCCCAAGGTTCAATACAAGTATTAAACTTAGCACTTGGGGGATAATGTCCAATTGATCAGTTACATCCATGCTGAAGGCAGTTGATAGAGATAAAGGGTTAACAGAAAGACCCGGTTTGTCTACAAGAGATAAACCGGCCCTCTGGGGCTACTATGGAGTTGATATATGTTGCAAGCAAATTTAAAGTGTTTTGAAAATTACCTCATAGCGCTCCTTCATTAAGTTCACCAAACCGGCTTCATAATCCCGGCTTCTGAAGAGGCGGTTTAAGAATCTGGAATGAAGTTCCTCGGTGCTAAGGTTAACAAAGCCGGACAAATCTGTCTTCCCCTTCCCTTTGCCCATAACCGCAAATTCCTCCTTGGCAGTGTGTTTTGACAAGACAACCGAATTACCAGGGCTAGTGTGACCCGTACCAGTAATAATGACATCATCATCATCACCCTTTGGTGGACTTGGCGGATTGACGGTATCCCTGGCTGGACTTAGCGGATTAGCAGCTGGGCTCGACGGATCAGCAGCCGGGCTCGAAGGAGTACCATGAGGGCTTGATGGATCAATATGAGTGGCCGGGTCAGCTTCCAGCGGATTAGCTTTAGTATTCTCACCTTGTGGGGCGGAATCATCCATAACATCAGTATTTCTACCGGCACCTTCAGGAGCCCTCTCCGGTTCAACTTCACCAAAAGGGGCATTGGTTTTAGCCTTCTTGCTCAGAAGGGCTTTGGCACTGCGATATCAAAACAAAGATTAGCATGGTAAACCGAACTATGAAGGAAAAAGATGAAGGGCAGTATACTTACCCAGGAACGGTTTTAAGGGGAGGCAGCTAAGTGGTTGATGAACCGCTAGACGAATTGAAAGACACCTGGTAATTTGGATCAGACGGATTGAGTGGGTATCGGAAGAAACCCTTCAAAGGATAAAGTTTTTCGGGAGAACAAGTAACCTCTGGACGACGCTTCCGGGTTGGTGTATCCAGTAAACCGGAAGAGGTGACTTGCTGGCCACTCTGTCAGGTTGTGCGACGCCCTTCAGGTTGTTGTGTCCTCAAAGAAAATTTTGGATCCAAATAAGCAAGAGGGTGAGAGTATTTTACTTTCTGAACTGCACGGCGAAATCTTTGAACCGGCACAAGATCTGAATCGGAGGAAAGAGAGATTACCTCAACATGGTCCGCACGGCTAGCCTCCGCGTGATCCTGGGAATAGTCATTGTCAATAAGGTGTATGAAAAAGGAACCAAGGCAGTCAAGTTCTACCTCTTGATCCGATTAGTCAATATCTTCTGGCGGATCAGAAGACTCGGCGGTTTTCTTCTTGGCTGCTCTCTTGGTAGCCTTGCTCTTTGGACGAGGAGCCCTAGCCGGTTTATCTTGGTTAAAGCGGAGGCAGATCAAAAAATCACAAGATTACAGTTTCTTACCGCTGGCGGTTTGTTGGAGGTGTAAAAAGGGAGCAGCCCAGTTTGGCTGCATGCGGTGATCGATTCGTCAAGCATCTTCTTAACACTTTCGGTGACTTCATCGTCGGTCATTTCTATTTCATTAAACCGTTGAGGGTCCTTGGCGTCGCCGGTATACTCATGCATTAATCCGGAGCGGCGACTTAAGGGCGGGATGTGCCATGCAACCCAACAGCGAACGAGATCAACACCAGTCAAACCGTTGGCTAAGAGAGCCGGGAGCTTGGCGAGTTGAGGTGCATAAGTTTGCCGTTCTTTGGCAGTTAATCATTGAGGTAACGGGTGGCCGTTGCTAAGCCGGTGAGGGCGGTAACCCGGCAAAGGATTCTCTCCAGTAGGGGCAGTGTTCTGACAATAAAACCAAGTTTGGTTCCAGTCTTTGGGATGACTGTGGTGTTTTGCATGAGGGAAATCAACTTCCTTCCTCTTCTGGATTGATACCCCACCAAGTTCCGTGTTAGGACCATCATAAAACTCAGTTCGGCGGTTTAGATGGAAAAAGTCCCGGAAGAGCTCAACAGATGGTTCCTCTTGAAGGTAAACTTCACAAAATACTTGAAAGTTGCATATATTTGATACGGAATTTGGGCCAATATCTTGTGGATGGAGTTGAAAGCTGGCAAGGACATCCCGGAAATTTTTTGACCCGGGAGGGCTGAAGCCCCGGTCTAGGTGCTGCATAAAAACAATAACTTCTCCATCTTGAGGCTCAGGAGGGCACTCAGGGCCAGGAACTCGCCAGTGAAGGACATTTTTTGAAGCTAAAGCGCCCGTTACAACATATCCATTGATTTGCGTTTCCGTGATTCGGAACGGAACCCAGTTGCAAGCGGAGAATTGTTTGGTCATTTTGGACAGCAAACTGTAAGGTAAAACGAAGGCCGGTTTATGATTGACGGTTCAGGTGTACTAATTGGTGTTAAACCGGGGAATTTGATCAAAGCATATATGTGAGATAAACCGGAAATTGCTATTCAAATCAAGATGGCGGTTTATGTGAGGGCTAATGATATATGTCGGATTATCAACTACTAAAGGTTTAAACCGCCCTTAGGTGGAGGAGCCAGAGATGAAAATCTACTAAGTGTTGACGTAAACAGGTTTCGCAAAATGATGAGATTAATTTGGATCAACAATGCTCCAGTAAGAAAAATTTCTGCGGCCTATAAAGGCGTTAAGCAGGACAGAGAAGTTCGTGTGTTCTACTAAGGATTCTGTACAAAGAAGGAAGATCTACTAGTGCCAAAATTGGATGCAGAGCAACTACCGCACGAGATCTATGCTACGATTAGATCAAAGAAACCATGGCAGAAGCAAATACGAAGAACTGAGATGAATGAGGAACTGTACAGATGAACTTGCTAACCCTAGCATGGATCTAAAGATACGGAGAAGGAGAACTTACCAGATGCGCAGGGATAGCGGAGAAGAGCCGCAGGTTTCTGGTACTATCAGGTTGATGCAGCAGCCTTTGTCGATGCAGTGCTCGAAGGTTGAGGGCGGCGGCGGAGCTTCAGAGCTTGAGCGTCGTGAGGAGGAAGAAGAGGCACGGAAGGGGAAGAAAGAAAGGACCCCCGAGCCTATTTATAAGGCAAATGGATAAGTGGTAGGCGCGAGAATTGAGGAGCCTGAAGAGGCAAAAATGGGCGCGGCTGTCGCCTCGATCTTCGGGATACCATTAATGAAGGGAATCTTTTTAATCTTTTAATACAGAGATGATGTCATGATGATCCATTGCTGTGTCCAGAGGATGACTTCACGGCGGTTTAACAAAGTTTACTGGAGAAGACATCATGGAAGTTTACGAGAATATAAGGAGATGTTCACATAATTTATTTAAGTATTGAAGATTGACATGAACAGGTTCAAATCAATCTGGGGCCTAATGTTGGGGATATAACTACGGAGCGTAAACCGGCCAGGAGGGGCCGGTTCACCCTCGACTATATTGAAGCCCACGAAGACCCAGAAGATGGCGCTTTATTAATGAAGCTTAGAGGTCCGGAGCCCAAAGGCGGATTAGGGCCCATAGTGGTAAATCGCCATGGTTGTGTAACTTGTGTTGTATGTTAGGAAAGGAGAGACCGAGCCGGACACTTGTATAAGTCGGCCTCGGAAGTCTGTAGACCGGTCGGGCGTCAACCTATGTATATAAAGGGATGACCCGGCGGCGGTTCAGGGACAAGAAACAACAACTCTAGACCCAGGCAAAGCCTATTTGCTCCCTGGTCATCGAAACCAAATCAATTCCATCACAACTACACGTAGGCTTTTACCTTCATCGAAGGGGCCAAACTAGTATAAAAACTCCCGTGTCCCTTGTCCGGTTTAACCCCTTCAAGCTAACCCGTCACGATGGCTCCAAGACTAAGTCTTTTCATGAGGACATCTGACGTGTTAATTCCACGACAGCGCGGGCCTGAGTGCTTGTGTGGGTTCGACAAGACTATGACGCGGGATTGATTCAAGGTGGTGTATACACGAAGCTTGAAGTCGATGAGATGCATGGGTGGACTGATCATCTA
Organism: Aegilops bicornis; assembly: GCA_021605145.1. NCBI lineage: Eukaryota > Viridiplantae > Streptophyta > Magnoliopsida > Poales > Poaceae > Aegilops > Aegilops bicornis. The sequence goes on from CM038673.1 coordinate 813,807,280, forward strand.
CCATGGAATTATGTTGAAGGTGGAGCTGGATTGAGGGGCTACGGTGTAAGGATCCAGAGAATCGAAGCCTATTCAGCAAATGGGAAAAGTGAGTGACATGCAGTTTGGACTGGAGCCCAATGTCTGATGGAAGCGTGAAACTCTTCATCGGCCGGTGATTATTGGTGATACTCTGCAGTGGGGGTTGAGTGGTGTGGTTTTGCCACCCTTGAGACTCGATCAGGACAGCGGAGGCTCGACGCATTAATAGGGGCGAGGTGTGCGGTATGCACGGGACATGGAGACGTGCCAGGGCTCTGGTGGTCATACATGTGGTGAGACGACTGCAAATTTGACTCGGGATGACTAAAAGCAACAGTGAAATTTCTTCAAGTTTCAGACAGGCGGTCAAGAAAGGAGCGGTGATGTTGAGTTCAGGTAACTCTTATGTGTGATACCCAATATGTGAGTTTTTCATTTTCACGCAGGTCAGTGATCGGTTTGTGATGGCGTTGGAAGTTGGGAGCACAAAGTAGAGTAACAAGGAAATTAATTTTTTGCTCGAGTGTTGACTGTGGTCAAGAAAAGGAGGAACTACAAGTTGCAGGTGGAGTCACATGGAGTCTTTAGAGTAGCAGCGGTACTCATGGGATAAGCTCAAGTCCAATGTACATGGAAGTTTGACGCATTGACGAATTCAAGGTGGTGGAGAATATTCGCCAAGGTGGAGTTTGTTAGAGTTGTGTCAAATATTGTGTACAAGGTAGGATACAGTTGGACTATGAGTTGTATTGTGTTTAGATAGGATATGGAGTTGTGTCCTAGTAGGACACTTGTATCCTAGGCCTCTCATATATAGCGGGGGTAGACACACGATGTAACCTATGCCAACATAATAGCACCGGAACACAGGGGAAGCCGGCGGCATGTGCCGGTGTCCAGGGCGACCGGATGCGGTATTGTAGCGGTGTCATGGGGAGGAGCGCCCATAGTCAGGCCCCGGGGATGTAGCCATAACGGTGAACCTCGTTAACAAATCTCGGTGTCGTGCTCGTGTGATTGCTTGGTCCTCGGATGATCGACGGTATGCCTCGGATTTATTCTAACAAGTTGTATAAGTACTACGTATGCGCTTTTTAGTTGTTATATGTACGCCTTTTTAAATGTATAAATATTATGTGTCTGCTTAGTTTGCAAACACACCTTGTATAACTGAACCATAGTACAAGGGGTGCCACGTGGCCATTTTTCCCGGCCCCGAACTGGTTTTGACCTTAATTGATCAAATAACCGAGTTCATGGCCAAAATTGGTCGGTACGTGAGTTGTTGGCCTAAAGCATGCAACCCATTTGAGTTAATGGACTAATGACGCATTTCACTCCTGTTTCAATGCTCTTCAACATTATTACTGAGAAGATAAAGCATTAGGAGCTTTCTTTTTAAAAAATGTTGGCCACCGAAAAGTCGTTTGGGCTCCTACTGCACTTACAAGTGTGCACCAATGTCACTTTTTTTGACAATAATGCACAAACATCACTGCGTTATGAGGGTAGTAAGGGATCACTCGGCGTCCATCAGAAACCAAAACCGGCACGGTTGGATGAGAAAGAGCACGGCTGCCAACATCACTCTATTGTGGCTGAATTATTAACGCTGGCCACTGCGCCATTTCTCCACCAGCTCTAACTGCTCTCAGTTTGTGAGAATTGTGCATCTCTAGTGGAGTTGGTTAGTGCACGTAGCCACCACATGTGTTTTTGTAATTAATGACAATCCCTTCAGAGTAATGATTTCATAAGATACACATGTAGGAATGTTCCACATGTGTGGCTTGAATTCCACCAAGATAATAATATGCTTTTGGATTTTGGTAATGAATGACAATTCCTATGGACTAACGGCCTCATAGAGTTACATATGAAGAAATGTTCCGTGTGAGGGTATTTGGTGGATTTGGAATGAACTCCAACAAGATATGCATCAATATCTTGAAAAACAGGCTCCTTGAAAAAATGTATTTGAGAGAAGAATTTAAGACATGGCATCTAGATAAGGTCATGGTGTACTCATATCATATGTTGAGCCATGATTGATAAGTCTTTGTGCAAACATTTCTACTGGAGAATTTATTACGTGCCTCAAGTGATTCTGGTAAAGTATGAAGATACGGTATTGTACTTACAAATGCACCAACAACATATGCCGGGTCGAAGGGGTTGTAGCCAATTTT